>CM022944.1:115566770-115990693 GCA_012931725.1 Litsea cubeba
GGTCGCAGGAAGATCAACCCTAGATCAAGGTGTTTTGGACGGCCGAGATGAAATCAGTGTGAGAAAATGGACTGAACACAAATGGTGATGGAAAACCGTCCTCTGATGGGAGAGAAATTCCAAAAAAATCTCCACAAATATCAATAATGTTGGTCGACCAAGATGGGTATGTCTGTGAAACAGATTGTGATCATCTCAGGTGGGGCCGCAGTGAAACAGAGACGATATAGCAGAAATTGTAAAAAAATCGTCAACTCCCAGTGGATGACCGATATCCACGTGTGCCCCAGTGGATTATCAGCGAGCAGATCAGAGGTGGGGGATGGAAGGACAAACTATTTTCGCAACTCCAGGCCAAAGTCTCACTCAAAACGGATCAAAATCCACAAAATTGAACGGCTGAGATGAAAATTGTTGTACAAAACTGAAATATCACAAAACAAGGTGGATCTCCTACCTCTGATGGCCCATAAATCTTGAAAAAATGTTCATAAATAAGAGGAGAAATAGACGAACAATATGGGCTACTTCTGCTCCGATGATGATGATGATCACAGGTGGGCCACGTTGGATCAGAGATGATCAGAGAGGATCTGGCTGAAGAAAATGATCACCGATGACTACCAAGGAGATGATCAGAGATTGATATGGCTCTGATACCATGAAATAATCTGTGATAAGATTATATGAAGAAAAGATGAATACAATATTGGAAGAAAACTCGATCCCACAAAGAGAGGATCGATTGTGCATTTATAGTTACATTATACCATAATAAAGGGCAATCAGAATAATCAATAAACAATCTCCTAATCTATACAAGGAAATAGAATAAATCTTATAATCTATACAAGGAAGTAAATATGAGAAAAATCAGCAGATGATCCCATACGTGGGATTTTATATACAACACCCTTGATGGGCTGGGCTGGGCCTAGTGGGCTTAAGCCACATTATCTTCTACAATGCACACATTATACAGAGTATCAATGCATAAAACAACAAAATTTATGCATCATATACACTATGCAGATCATGCATACAATGTAAAGAACATGAACTTTTGTCAAAATTGTGCATTAGATTTACTAAAAAAGTTAGTAAATGTACCGCAAATAGTGAGTCTAGATCATGAAAACTAAGCATGATGATTACTCAAACAACGAATGGAGTGCATGACATATAAACTTCACAACAACCAATGACTTGACTGTGCCCAGACCATGAGGCCTTCAAAGTTCAAGGGACAGAGCCCAAACAGGGTACTTACTTTGTAATTTAATATGAGTCTGCTGCCCCACGATTTGTTCAGTAGACTGTCCAACAAAACTTGGGCAGTAGAAGATGTGTCACACATGGAATACATATTGTTAATGCACAATCAAGGCCCAAGTTCATGACCCACTTGTATAGAAAAGCCCAACACAATTATGTACATAAGACTAAGTCAAAACCGTGTACAGATGTTAGTTGCTATTTTTAAGAGATTCTTTTATTGTATTTTACAAGATTGTAGCCCAAGATTGGGCATTTTCTATCTATATAATGAGATGGTCGATCCTCAAAGGAGGTAACCAAATTTCATCATTCCTTTTGTATTCTCTTCTATCTTAAGAGATTGTTTAGGACTGGTTTGATTAATAAAAAATTTGTTTCTTCTCATAATGTTGTGATGGATTGTTCTACATGTAAACTAGGCAAAAGTAAGATTCTTCCATTTCCTATGCATGACACTTTGGCTTCTAAATGCTTTGATATTGTTCATAGTGATGTTTGGGGTATCACTCCAGTACTTTCTCATTCTCACTATAAATACTTTGTCACCTTTATTGATGACCATAGTAGGTTCACATGGGTTTATTTGTTACGCTCCAAATCAGAAGTTTTTGATGCATTTAAAAATTATTTGGCTTATGTCGAAAATCAATTTTCTACTTGCATCAAAATCTTACGATCGGATTCAGGGGGGGAATATGTGTCCCATCAATTTCAAAATTTGTTACAACAAAAAGGGATAATATCTCAGCGATCTTGTCCTTATGCCCCTCAACAAAATGGAATTGCAGAAAGAAAGAACAGACATCTTCTTGACACTGTTCGTTCTCTTCTTCTTGAATCCTCAGTTCCAGCCCGTTTTTGGTCTGAAGCTCTATCCACCGCTGTTCATTTGATCAATCGTCTTCCATCCCCAAAATTAAATAATGAGTCGCCCTATTTTCGTTTATACAACACTCAACCTACATATACAAATCTCCATACTTTTGGTTGTGTGTTTTTTTCATCTTCCTCTTTCTGAACGCACTAAATTAACCGCTCAGTCTGCCAAATGCGCTTTTTTTTGTTATGCTTCAAATCAAAAGGGGTTTCTTTGTTATGATCCGGATATCAAGCATATTCGAATATCTAGGAATGTGGTTTTCTTTGAAACGCAATATTTCTTTCAGCATTACAGTGATTCTGCACCTTCTTTTTCTTTTTTACCTGATTTTTCTCCCGATACCTCTCCATCACCGGTTGTTAGGTTTAAACCGAATGTTGTCTATGAGCGACGGCATAAAATTGATGTTCCCACACTGCCACCCCCTCCAAATCAATCACCAGCACCTGATCCAGATCCTCCTCAAGATTATGTTCCTCCACTTCGGAGATCCACTTGTCTTCGCCAGGCACCAGCTCGTTATAGTTTTTCCCATACCTCTTTGCTTGCTACATTGTCATCTATCACCATACCTAATTCTTATTCTCAGGCAGTGAAGCAGGAATGTTGGCAAAAGGCTATGCAAGCAGAAATGGATGCACTTCATGAGAATCATACTTGGGATGTCGTATCTTGTCCTCCATCCGCTAAACCTATTGGGTGCAAATGGGTCTACTCCGTGAAGCTGAAATCTGATGGATCACTGGATCGATATAAGGCACGACTTGTAGCTCTTGGGAATAGACAAGAATATGGTGTTGACTATGATGAGACATTTGCTCCGGTAGCAAAAATGACTACTGTTCGTACTATTCTTGCCATAGCCGCTTCTCAGTCTTGGCCTCTTTATCAGTTTGACGTTAAGAATGCTTTTTTGCATGGTGATCTTAAAGAAGAGGTATACATGCGCCTTCCACAAGGGTTCTCTGGTGCCGACCCTGGTAACGTTGCTCATTTACGGCGATCTCTTTATGGTCTAAAGCAAGCCCCTCGGGCTTGGTTTGAGAAATTTCGGGAAGCAATCATCCAACTTAAATTTCGTCAAAGTCCATATGATCCTTCACTATTTCTTCATAATACATCCGGCGGGATAACTGTGTTACTCGTCTATGTAGATGATATCATCATTTCAGGTACTGATGCCGCTATGATTCAACATCTTCAAGCTTCCCTTCATGAGTCTTTTCATATGAAAGACTTAGGGCCACTGACATATTTTTTGGGTCTTGAAGTTCACCAATCAGAAAAAGGACTAATACTTGATCAACACAAATATGCCAGTGATCTCATTGACATGGCTGGTCTTCAGAACTCCACCCCAGTTGACACACCTCTAGAGGTGAATGTCAAATTGAGTCAAGATACGGGGGATCCTCTCCCTGATCCAACGCTGTATCGTCGGTTGGTTGGCAGTTTGGTTTACTTAACCATTACTCGTCCTGACATTTCCTATGCAGTCAATTTAGTCAGTTAGTTCATGACACATCCCCGGCATCTTCATCTATCTGCTGTTCGGCGTATTATACGCTACATTATCGGCACTTCTACCCGTGGCTTATTTTTTCCTGCTGGCACCTCACTTTCTCTCACAGCATACTCTGATGCAGATTGGGCTGGATGCTCAGATACTCGACGGTCTACCACAGGATGGTGCATCTATCTTAAGGATTCCTTAATTTCATGGAAATGTAAAAAGCAAGATAAAGTTTCCAAGTCATCCACTAAAGCCGAATATCGAGCTATGTCCAATGCTTGCTCAGAAATAGTTTGGCTCCGTGGCTTGCTTTCCGATCTTGGGTTTACTCAGAGTCAACAACACCACTCTATGCTGATAATACAAGTGCGATCCGAATTACTGAAAATCCAGTATTCCATGAGCGCACAAAGCACATTGAGGTGGATTGCCATTTTATTCGTGATGAATATGTGCAAGACACGATCAGTCTTCCTCACATCTCCACCAGTCTCCAAACTGCAGATATATTTACCAAAGGCCTACCGAGACCACGGCATCAGTTCTTGGTTAGCAAATTGATGCTTATTGACTCTCCAGCATCAATTTGAGGGAGGGGGGGGGGGGGGGGGGGGGTGTTAATGCACAATCAAGGCCCAAGTTCATGACCCACTTGTATAGAAAAGCCCAACCCAATTATGTACATAAGACTAAGTCAAAACCGTGTACAGATGTTAGTTGCTATTTTTAAGAGATTCTTTTACTGTATTTTACAAGATTGTAGCCCAAGATTGGGCATTTTCTATCTATATAATGAGATGGTCGATCCTCAAAGGAGGTAACCAAATTTCATCATTCCTTTTGTATTCTCTTCTATCTTAAGAGATTGTCATAAGCAGTAACAAGAATTGATATGATGAGAAAGATGCATTAGTTCATACATATTGCTGCAATTAACAATATGCACATAAATGTAATGCACACTAATACATCATAGAATGAGATTTCTAAATACATGCCTGTAACTTAATATTCAACTAAATCTATGAGATTTCTAAAGCAGGCATCAGCATCAAAACAGTTACAGATCTACTAGTAGCATACTCAGTGAGTTTCTCACCTGCTTCAGATCATATACTAGCTTCCATGAAACTGAAATCCCATAAATCCAATTGCTATAGAAACCCATTTAGCTGACGTATCCTTGTTTAAACTTCAAACAGCCCCAATTACACCAATCTCCATTAAGAAAAATGTGTATGACCTTAAAAATGTTCCTCTTCCAAGTGGGGTCAATGAAAGTACGTACTCATTCATAGTATACAGAGTTTCCTCCCATTCTCATCAGAGGGATCAGAACTGATCAAAGTGTCGCACTTGATTGTTTTTTGGTTTTTTATTGGTAAGTCGCACTTGATTGTTAGTCATTTGTCTTTGAATAATTTTGAGATAGAACCAAGGAGTGGTAGCTCAGTTGTCATAAAACCGAGAGCTCTTGTGTTCGACACCTACCTTCGTTGGCCACCTCCCATAGTTTTACCCGGTGCATGTGGATAGGAGGGTTTGCATGTACCCTAGGGATTAGTTCTCGGCTGGCCAGAATCGAGTGTCCCTCGGGCTCATGGGATGGGCGGGAGATACCCTAGGTTATCAAATAATAATTATAATAATAATAATTTTGAGATAGCAGTTTTCTAAAGTCAAGTGTGCTTATATGCTCACTTATTAATTTTCACAATAAAGTAGCCATAGACCATGATTTTGCTTCTATACTTTCACTCCATCGCCACGCTATACAATGAAAGAATAATATATGAGCATCCAGGAAGATCAATAACATATGAGCATCCCAGGAAAACCAGAGCTTCATTTCTTTAGCCCCACTAGAACACCCAACAACCAGAAACTACCCTTAGAAATCGGTCCGCATTTGAATTTTTCCCGACCTGCCTCTCTCGCAATTCAAGATGTCTAAATGGAAAAATGGATTCTACTATGGCCAAAATCAAAGAGATGAGATAAGTTCAACGTCCTAATGCAATAAAGGAAATTCTACCTCCACAGGTCATAAAAGAAGCTTTGGAGATGGATGTATCCTGATTAACAAGACATGATTATCTCAGGAGCTCCATCTTGCTGTCTTTTGCCATGTTCACAGAGACAAACGGAGCCACAGCTGCTCAGCAAATGAAGGTCTTCCTCTTGATGCTATCCAGGTGTGGCCAGGTTCAGAATTAAAGGATGCAAACTTCCAGGACTGTTTAATCGAGTAAATGGGTGGTTTCCTTTTTAAGTAGCTTTCTGGTGGTGCTTTTATTTTATCCATCCTCTTCACGGCATACAGGAATAATGTACAGATCACCCTTTTGCATACACATTGTACAGATAATATTTCAGCCATTAAAAAGAGAAGGGAACAGGAGCAATGGAAACCATTTTAGAGAGGATTTTCCCATGGCCTTTTCCATCCCAAGCCATCATCAGCACCAATAGCTAATAATATCATCTTCTATTTCTGTCCAGCTACAAATCATGGCAGAAAAAAAGGTCCATCTTTTCCACCAAATTCTAAAACCAAATTGTTTAGTGGCACATCCAAACTCATCTTACTTTCAAATGCTATTGGTAAATAGCTTATCAAGAAAATAAGAACCTGCGTTACAGATAATCACATCAATGTGTAAGCCTTCTGCACAAAGAGTAGATGAGAAAGAAAGAATACTTTTCTTTATTCAATTGAGTGAGATTTTAACATTGTCAGAGCAAGGAAGCATCACAGTAGTTTCATGAAAGGAGTTGGTGAAGCGTTCTTGTGTACATGCACTGTAACAAAGGAGATGATAAACTAAAAGTGATCTGCACTATTTGCATTACAATGGCAAAGATGTTTAAGTTGGGACCTCTTGAGATAGAGATGGAGATGCCCTTTACAGTTGAATGGCTTCAAGGCAGCAGAAATATTTTGTAAAATGAGTTTTATTTAAAGAGTACCTCTGTAATATCCCTTCATGAACAGCTTGTAATATAAGGAACCACCGCAGCTTCTCCAAATGAATATGAAGCCAAAACAATGGAAATAGAAGTTTAAAAAAATCCAAACTGACAGGGGGTCTAAAAATTCTTAGAAACTATACACGCACATCACAATATCAGTTGCTCTTCGCCCTCTTGCCTCAATTAAGAAAGACCAGGCCACAAGAATTTACAATCTGACCATATATCGCAAGGTGCACCTGTGACAGCCTCCGGCAGATGATTGGAGATCTCACCCCAAACCTACTTGTACGAGAGAGAGACATCAATTTAGTTGAAGCTGAAAAGCTCTCAGATGACAGGCCAGTGTCCCTCAACACCATCATGTTTCTCTTGGTCAAGGTTGCCAACCTGTTCTGATGGCTAGCCGTGCCTTGTATCTGGAATAGGTTGGAATTGGAAGCACTCATATTTTGTTTTTGATAAGCAGCATGTAAGCTCTCCACTGGAATCTCTGTACTGGTATCTGACTCACTGGGTGTTTCTTCATCATTTAGAGTACTCAAAGCTCTACTTGCCTCATCTGCCAATCCAACAGCAAGCCAGGCCTCTGCAACAAGCTGGATAGTATTTTTCTTGGGTGGAACTCCCATTGCTTCCATTATTTGAAGCATTTCTTCTGCTTTCCAGGGCTGTCTGGTTTCTCCATATCCCCATATCAACGTCTCAAAAGTCTTCAAATTGGGAGACGAGCCAGATTCGCACATTTTCTTATACACCTTCATTGCATTTTCCATTTTGGCTGCACTGCACCAGCCACTGATTATAGTAGTGAAGATGACAACATTGGGGCGTATGCCTAATTCTTCCATGGTAGTTAAAAGCTTTTCAGCTTTCTCAGGCTCCTGTGCACGTACATAGCCTTTAGCAAGAATGCTATAGGCATGGATGTCAGGTTCTATACTAGCGTCAACCATGTCATTGAAGACCTGCCTGCACCTATCCATGAGTCCTGCCTCACTCCATCCATTCATGATGGTGCTGAATGTTATCACATCTGGATTAACCCTATACTCTTTCATCAGTTTCAGAACCTGTTCCATAATGACATATTCTCAGATTCAATGTCCATAAAGTTGAACAGGATTGAAACATCATAAGAGGGAGATAAAAAACAACATATAATTTAAAAGATATTTAAAAGTTTTAACTCTCAAGTGAGAGGCAATTAATAGAGCCCTTAAACAGAAGGCAAAAACAATGATATTCTAACAGACATTGCAATGTTCAGAGAAGGTAAAGATTAGCCCCAGTTTTGATTATCCTATCCGTTCATATGGCAGCAGTCACCATCAATGGGTCACATTCCATGCAGCTACCAAGTCCCAAAAAAATGTGCCCACAATCCACATGGTCATTGGGCATACTGAGATATGGATTGTGAGTGGAACTATCTATTTCGACTAACAACTGCACTGGTGCTAAGGCTTTCTTTTTTTTCCTGTCTTACATGATTGAAAGATCCAAATTCAAGGTTTCCATACTAATCATGTCATGTTAATAATACCCATGCTCCTAGAATGACATTTGTTTTTCTTCACTCTTTCAAGAAAAAATTAGTATGCCTTTGACATGGTAAAAGAGTATGAGGCCACGATAACACCTCTACTGTAAACAATGGGCCCACATAATATTTCCATGAACTCCATCAGTCCATCTGTTACCGTAATTAAATTCTAGCAATTCATTAAGAGTCCACAAAATAAATGGTTCTGTTAATGTTTTCCATCAGTTCATTTTTAGGCAATAGATCGACATATGATCATCCAAACAAGGTGACAGTCTTTGAGCAGCCAAGGTAGGCATTCCTATTCAACAGCTTTTTGTGCATCAAAGATAAAGTTGATCATCTGATGAAAAGGCCTTTGCACCATAATATGCAACACAGGTTTACCAAGGAAGTTATATGATAACTGGCACAAGGTTATGAATAGGATCTATGGTATGGAAATCTAGACCTTTGACCTGATAAGCATTGCAGTTGTCCCTGATGATGCAATCTTAACTTTTTAATTGGTATTGGCAATTTTCACATTCTAGCAGAAGAGGCAACAAATTAGGTCACTAAATTTTATGTTCTTGGAGATATTTGGAAAAGAAAAGAGTGTGTGTCGCATATATTGAGACGATAAAGGATATGTATGATAGAGTCGTGACATCTATAAAGACGACTGGCGGCGTAACTAAGGAGTTTCCTATCACGATTGGTCTACACCAAGGCTCAGCGTTAAGCCCGTACTTGTTTGCCCTAGTTATGGATGAGATTACAAGACATCCAGGATGAGGTGCCGTGGTGTATGCTATTTGCAAATGACATTGTTTTAGTGGATGAGACGAGAGAATGAGTGAATGCTAAACTAGAATTGTGGCGGAAAACATTAGAGACAAAAGGGTTTAGGCTAAGTCGTTGCAAAACGGAATATATGGAATGCAAGTTTAGTCAAAGCAGGACACCTGGTAACATAGAAGTAAATTTGGGCATACAAAAGATTGTAGAAAAAGAAAACTTTAGGTACCTTGGATCTATGGTGCAACAGGATGGAGGGATTGATACTGATGTAAGTCATAGGATTCAGGCAGGGTGAACTAAATGGAGGAGTGCTTCGGGGGTCTTGTGTGATCGAAAAGTCCCCCTCAAGGTTAAAGGAAAGTATTATAAGGTGGCGGTACGACCAGCGTTGTTATATGGATCAGAGTATTGGGCAGTAAAGCATAATCATGTCAAGAAGATGAAAGTTGCGGAGATGAGAATGCTAAGATAGATGTGCGGAATCACAAGGAGAGATATGATTAGGAATGAGGAGATTAGGGGCAAAGTAGGAATAGCACCGATTGGAGATAAAATGAGAGAAAATCGACTGAGATGGTTCGGCCATGTTAAAAGGCGTCCAACGGAGGCACCTGTTAAAAGGTGTGAAAGCATGGAGATTTGTCAGGAGTAGGAGAGGGAGAGGGAGACCCAAGAGAAGTTGGAAAGAAACTATTAAACATGACCTTGCCTACATGGATCTAACGGAGTACATGGCCCTAAACCGATTTGATTGGCGTCGTCAAATCCATATAGCCGACCCCACCTAGTGGGAAAAGGCTTGGTTTGATTTGGTTTGGTTTGGAGATATTTGGCCAACAGGCACTGACAGAGGGTCATCAAGAAAATGAAGTTGACTCATGCTCCATGGGGCTTAATTGCTCAAACTCAAGACTTGAGGATGTATATATCCTCGTACTTTATTCCTCCAGAAAGTACTAAATAATCTCAATAACCAGTTAAAAGTATTAAACTTACCTTGTCAACAGCTTCTCTGTCCTCAACATCCAAAAACCCCTTTATCAGAGAATTGAAAATGACCAAATTTGGAAGCACGCGAAGATCCTTCATCCTGTAGATAAAATTCAAGGCATCTGTCATGTTACCCTCCTTACAGTAGCCGGTGACAATTATGCCACAAGTGCGTTCATTGGGCTGAAGGCCCATACTCTTCATCTCCAATATCAGTTCTTCAGCTCTATACGTTTCTCCACCCTCCGCATACGCTCTTGCCAACGTGTTGTAGGAGACAACATCAGGTTGCACCCCTGATGCCACCATCTTATATATCACATTCCATGCATCTGTGAGATTCTTTTGTTTACACCAGGCTCTGATAATGATATTGTAAGTCCACTTATTGGGTTTTACTTTTTTTTCATGAGACATCATGTCCAGCAGTTTGAGAGATTCTTCAGGTCTACCTGCAATTCCATATCCTTTAATTAATGTGTTGAAAGTGCTGGTTGTTGGTTTACACCCATACTCCTTCATCTTCCAGAATGTCTTCATTGCTTCCTCTACATTTCCAGCCTCACAAAAAGCATTGATGATGGCATTGAAGAATATTGAGTCAGGCTTTATCCCATCATTTTCTACCTGAGAAAGAAGAGATGGAATGGACGCAAAGCGTTTTTGGATGGTCAAGGCAGCTAATAGAGTAGTATATGTTATCAGTGATGGCTTGTGCCCTTCTTCTAGTAAGGTGTCAAACAAGGATTGAGCTTCATGTGCTTTTCCCCTGTCTACCAAAATCTTCATGACTTTGGTTCTTGAACGCACTGTTTGGCACACATTTTTGGATAAGCAGGCGAGACAGTTTGCTTGGGTTTGGGAGTCTGATAAACTTGGAAGTGGACAACTTAAGTTCTTCCCAGGAAGATTTTCGGCCTGCAACATGAAACAAATTTCTATTGAAGATAACTTATTAAAGTCTCATTCCTAGCAAGGGAACTTCTCCCAGATTTGATTATTTTTTTATTTTTTATCAGAAACTAGTAAATCTTATTCAAGGAAAAAACAGTACATAGCAGAAAAGGGAGCAACAAGAGAAACAAAAAGCAAGGGTGTGGATAAGTACACCCAAAACAAAGCCTCACAACAGGAAATACAGAAAAATCATACTAGGAAAAATCAAGAGATTCAAATGTTTTGCCCCATCCTTCGCCAAACCATCTACCACATCATTTGCCAACCTAAGAACATGCTGAAGTTCCACCATGAGGTGAGATGTCAAAGATATCATTTCATTTAGGTAGGAATTGGAATTTCCATGGCCCTCTATCTTACTAACAAACCATGTGATCGCATCTGATGAATCACTTTCCATTATCAACTCATCTTGAAAAAGCTTGTGATTACATTCTCAGTAAATAGCCAACACCAACCATCACCATTTAAAATGATTTACCCAAAAAATGATCTCACATAAAAATTAATTTTTTAAATGAGAGAAAAAGCTTCAAAATATTATTTTGATTGAAAAAAAACTACAATAATAAGGGGATAAAAATAAGAAAACAGAAAATGGAGAAAAATCATGATACTTTCATTTTTACAAGAAAATATCTTGATAATTTTGCCTTTTAAATTCAATTCACATAGTCAAAGGAAAAACTACTTGATTGAAATATCATCCAAGCCAAATATCTTATGGGCCTCTGTTTCATATAATTGGCTTGGATGGGCGTCAGTTTCATATAAATCAATAGTTTGGAGTAAGTATATGGAGCTATCACAAATGAAGTCTAGTCAACCATGCTCCGAGTCGATCAGGGAATCTATAAACAGAATTACATCTACCATTGTGACTAGGTCAATCATACTTTGTGCAGTAAATGTGCAAATTTCCTATAAATCAATAGTTTGGAGTAAGTATATGGAGCTACACAATTCAACTAATCAAGTATATTCAACCATGCTCCAAATCAATCAGGGAATCTCTAAACAGAATTACATGTATCATTGTGACTAGGTCAATCATTCTTTGTGCAGTAAATGTGCAAATTTCCTTCATTTGCCCTTTCTGAATATCTGGCAATCAGTAATCTTCAAAATATAGACTTGATACTGAGGTCAACTAAGCTGAGTCAATAAGAAACTTACCAATTTATTTAGAAAAGTCGGAGTTCAGAGTAAAATCAAGTTTACAGAATCAAATTCTGAGTTGATCAAGACTTTTAACATGATGAGCTTAAACCATGTTGCTCACAGACCAATTAGGGCTGGGCCCAACCTGAGCAAAACCCAGAAGTCGGGTTGGCCATTATTTGGTCTAGTTCAAGCTTGGGACTGAAAAATCTGGCAACAGATTTTGTTCATTATGGTTTGGATACATCTTAAAAATATTAAACAAACTAGGGGTTCACCTTGAGAGTTGGCTAAGTCATGTTTCAGGTTGGCCTTTCTACCTAACCCTCCTGAACTACACCTCTATTTATACTCTTCAATTTACAGTTTTTTCTTAGATGCCCCTATCCATAGGTGTGAGACGCATGATCTCGGAGATAACTACTGATATGAATGGGAGACGTGTTGAAATTCCCATTTGAAAATCATAACCCTATTAATGGCATCCTACAGATACATAACGTAACACAGCAACTCCCAGATTCAATGGAACTACAAGGCCAAAGAGAAAAAGAGCAAGGATCTTTCTATCTGGGATCAATAGCCTGGATCATCAAAACCAGGTTCCCTGCTTGTATGGGACTAAGCTTGTATGCTGGCTTTACACTTGCAGACATGTACGATCTAGTGAATCCTCATTTTAAAACTACAACTACATAATGAAAAACATATTCAACCAAATAAACAACCAAGAAATATAAAACGAAGATACCTTGCTTGGTGATGCTTCATCCTTTTCTTTATTGGATATACTTGCATAGTTTGGGTCCTTATGCAGAGAACTGAATTCAGGCATTGCTTTATCAGAGTCTGTCATCTGTTCTGCTCAGCCTGTTTTCTAGTAGCTAGTTCCTGTTAAACCCACTACACCCCGAGTGGCTCTTGAATCTATGACCCTTTGGTAGGCAAAAATGAGCCAAATTCCAAAACTTCAGTTCTTCATGGCATATTGTGTTCTTTTGATGGATTAAGTCATGCACCTTCCATCGAAAAAATCCCTAAGAAAAATACAGAAAAAAAAATCAGGAAGAATGGACACATGAACAGTACTGCTTCCTCCAAAAGTTTCAAATTTATCACAGCAAGAGATAGTACAGTAAGAAAAATACACAAAAACATCAGGAAGATTGCAGCATGGATATATGAACAGTACTGCTTCCTCCAAAAGTTTCAAATTTATCGCAGCAAGAGATAGTACAGTTCCTTCTTGCTTTGAAACTGACAGAGTTTAAAGAAAAATAAATTTCACCATCCTCAATCTAAGGACAAATAATATAGCATCCAGTCCGACAGACGATATGAACATTTAGTGGCCACAGCATTGGACAGACCATGTCAATATGAAATTAAGACCTTATAATCAACAGCCTACAAGTAGATGAATCAAAATGCACTGTACTAGTGGCCAACATTCAAGGTAAAAAAGAAGGCCAGACATTAGATTCCTGCAATATTTAAAAGTGGAATACTTATGATGCATGGACTAGAAACTGATGCATGGAGTAAAAATGAGAACAGAAGTATCTAGAGTGGGCCATCACATCAACAGTCTAGACCAGTGAAGTACAAACCCAAAATTTATAAATTCAAAGTCAGAGAATCATATAAATAGAAGTGGTAAAGACACCCAGAAAAAAGTTGTGAAAGCTGGGTGAGATGTTTCATGACTAGTTTAAAGGCGAAGTGGAACTCCATTGCTTGACGACGTTAACTAAATCCTCATGGATTTAAACTTTGAAAAAAAAATACAAGCAAAATGGTGACATAAAAGAAGGAAATGCATCTTGGTAACTTGCATAAAATAAAATAAAGACAGAATTATTCATGGATGACCTAATTCTACCATTTGTTTATCATGAGTACAAAAACAGAAGACAACAGGTTCCAAAGAAAATAACCTTAATCCAACATATCAACTAGAAACTCGATTAAAGGCGACTTGATTCCAAAAGCCCCAAAGCTTTAAAGAGATGTAGGCAAACTCCTCTCAGTATAGCAAAGAGTCATTAACAAGGAGAGAAGAAAATATGAAGGGACAAAAGCAGACATTTTGGTAGTAAATTCAATTAATATTACATCACACCAAGCACACCAATGAGACAAATGAAGATTTCTTTAGAAATTATGTCTTGCGTGGCTTAAAAAGCTGAACTCCTAAACTTTGTCAACGGGCAAAAAAAATCTTATAAATAAATAAATTACATAGCCAAGGGAGTGTCAGAAAATTACTAAAACTCCATGTGTTTGTTTTCTCCTGTATTTTGTTTTTGCAACACATTTTAACTTGAACGTTTTGATTGAAAAAAGAATTTTTCTTATTTTCTACTAGACTGAAATTGCCAGCAACATCTACCAGGAAATCAAAATTAAAATAAAGTTCAAATACTTAATAAACCCAGAAACCAATCAAATTCCTTGTTCTGCAATGAATCATCAGCTTCAGCAACAAAGAATCTTGATTCTTGACATAAATTAGTGTTTTTTTCCTTTTCTAGCAAGAAGAAAGTAGAATGCTAACGTGACAATTGATTTCCACCTGAGGAAAAAAAAAAAACACCCCAAGAATCCAGAGAACTAGTTAAACAAACTAATTTTCTCCACTGTAACAAGGAAAGAAGGGGAAATAACTAAAACCACCAGAAATATCTTCCAGAAAACTAGAATCTAAAGAAGCCTAGCAGTAAGAATTCCATCAATAGTGAAAAAAGAAACCAAACAAGAAAAATGAGAAACAAGAACTACTAAAGCTAAAGCATAAAGTAACCCAACAACCACAAGATACTGATCAAAACCTCATCTGGGTATTTGTCTCTGTAACATAATAATCAGAGAAAGTACAATAAACTAACATTTTACTTGGGAAAAAAAAGAAGAAAAAAGCGAACATTTGTAAAAGAAACAATTACAAGAGGAAAGAAGAAGAAACAACAAAAACCAATTACTTCCACAGAACTAGAAGTCCAACAATAGTGAAAAAAGAAACCAAACAAGAAAGCTTAAGCTTAAAATAACCAACAACAGCGAGAAAGTGATCAAAATCCCATCTGGGTATTTGTTTCTGTATCATAACAATCAGAGAAACTGCAACAAAATGGCATTTCCATTGGAAAAGAAGAGGACATTGCACCTGTACTGGTATGGGTGTTTGGTACAGAGGAGAAAGACCGTTTCGAAGTTCTTCCATTGCATGAATTTTGAAGTTGAGTTTTGAGACATCCGTTTTGGAGAATCTTATCCACAAAATTTAATGGAGAAAAAAAAAGTGATTGGCTAACAGTGGCCCAAAGTTGTATGGGCGATGGGATGCTTTTTCTCCACTTGTTTTTATTATGGCTTGTAAAAATTGGATTGATTTGAATACCAGTCCTGACCATGTTTACAAGATCCAAATAGTTCATCATCATCTGGGCCACACCATACAATGAGAGAAATTTGCCTACAACGACCGATCCACAGTGTATATTTAAATACTAGAGAGCCACCATGTTATCATTATTGGATGATCAAGGTCATCAATCCAAGAATTAAAGGATGTAAACCTCATTCCAAACAATAGATGGTTTATCATCCAAATCAAGTTACCTGCAAGCAATCAACAACGGGTCCCACTCGTCCAATCCCGAAGCACGCTTAAGGTGACAAGGTCTATAACACGGGTACCCAGAGATCATCATCTGATCATTCTTCACAATAGCAAATATCAAGTCATTCATCAGATCTTAGACAATAGAAACAATCACATGGTGCCATCTCTTACTTTGAATTTAGATGTGTAAAATATGCGTTTAAACTGAAATTTAGGACCAGTCTATAAATACAAAAAAGATAAGCAAAAGATAAATTGTATCTTTCTCCTTAAACAAGCAAGAGAAATTTAGGACCATTTAGTTACTTGACACATAGGATACTTAGCTGATTACTATTAATTTCTATTGATTTTCTTATATTATATTGTCACCAGCAAAAAGAATAATAATAATAATAATAACTACACCATGTTGCTTGTTACACTGCATTGTCGGTCCCAGGCCCGGAAAAAAGGAGGAGGGTTTAAAGTCTAGTTCACACCAGGTGTTCGGTGGCAATATAGGAATAATTAGAGAATGCATAGGTTATATTTAAGATCGTGGTAAGCCCTGGCTTGCACGAGACGGGATTTGACCTAGGCCCCCATTAGATTTAGGGCCGGGATTGGACAACTCTCGGCAGGCCCATCCAATATTCGGAAAAGGATTAGACTGCCTGAGCCCAAGCCCGACCCGTCCCATTGACAGGCCTCAGTGAGCCTAAGGTTGCGCCCAATTGAAACTCCGCTCAAAGTGATATTAGAGTGCATCTGTGCGAATAAAGACTGAAAACTTGTTTTGATTTTCCGTGCAACTCACTATCTTTTAGTTTTTTGTGAGACTCTTTTTTGGTTGAAAAGTTAAAGAAAAAAGTGACTTATATTCTTGAACAAGATGTTTTTTATTTCCTTTAAGAGGGGTAGGAATGTAAATTCATGGAATCTTCTTCATGTCCACACAAGTCCTAAAAGCACAACAATTATACAAAGGAATTTCAAGGGACAATCGAATGGAACTAATACGTGGAACTCACACCCATCTTATAATCAATCTAAACCCTTTTCCCTTGCTACGACGGGAATTAGTGCTAACGGCATGTTTCTTTGCATTAGATTCATGGTTCAAAATCACGTATCAGTTGCGGTATCAGCCGGCCCCAAAAATTGATATGATATCAATATTGGTCGCGGTTCGTGGTCTGTCGCAGTCGGCATGACGTGAATTTTTTTAGAGAAATTTAATGTATTATAAAATACTAGAAAGCAATACTTTTTCCATCAGTAAAAAAGGTAAATCAAATTTTCGGCCTCCCAAAGTCATGGCAGCCCGTATCGTTGTCTTGTCTAAAATTGTATAAATCTTGTTTATAATAAGATTGATTTAGATGTATGTACCAAATTAATTTAGAATATCATAAGTTTTTATAAAATGCAACCATAATTATGACTTATGAGCTATCTATTAGTACGAAATTTAAGAAAATGAAGCTTATACTCATCACTCAATCATTAAATAAGTTGTGATTTCAAGAGTATCAAGATAGCATATTTTATTATAATAATATGATACAGCACAAAATAATTTTATATTTATGGTTTACTTAAAAAGATGACAAATCTGAGTAACTATTTTAGAAAGATCTACAAGATTTCAGCAAAAACTCTAAAATCTTTAAAACCTCAAATAGATTATCTCGCCTCAAAATGTGTAGATTTAAGATAATGAAATGTACCGACAACAAAAGAGCATGCAATCATCATTTCTAAGCTATATCGAGATTATTTTATTAAATGATTATAAAAAAAAATATAAAATGCTAACCTCAATATATTTGTATCTGATTTTCAGGATTAAATCGGAAAAATGGATATTCTTTATGACTTGGAAGTGAAATAGGTGTTGGGGAAGAAAAAGGGTAGCATTTGATGTATTTGGAAAAATGAAAAAAGAAATAGAATATGAGAAATGAAAAAAAATTTAAAAAAGCTTTAAATATAGTCGGCTGGTATTTTGACTGATATTTCCAAAACATTGGCTGATATATCGGTTAAGATTGATAATTTGAGATATCGGCCGATAATTTCTGATATTTTGGGAATTTTTGACAAGACAACACCAAGATCGATACGCATCAAATTATCGTACCGATATCAGCCAAGAATTTAAACCATGATTAGATTACATATGAATCGAATACATAAGGATTTATGACCAGATGAGTTCCACCAAAGGATTATGAAAGAGATGAGGTGTGAATGGTATCAGTGAAGGGTGTAGGATGTAAGGTAGCAATATAGACGGGATCAGACTTTTCTGAAATTTAAAATACTACGGTGATGATTGGGTATTCATTTCTTATTCTCTTGATTTAACTATAATATTTTAAAGTGAAGGGTTTTTGGATTTAATTTTGACCATCAATTATAACTTCACCATAAGTTACTCTTCCAAATCTTGCTTGTTCTCGTGAGACTCCTCATTTTTTATCCAACTCAACTGCTCTTCCATGTTATCTTATGGCTGTTTTGGCAATCTACTATTAAAGTAAAAGTAATGTAAAGCATCAAATCAATAGAGAATAAAATATATGGGGGTTATGATGATATTTTATCTTGAGTGGATTGGTAAAGAATCTTTTTTACTTCCTGTGTAAGAGGTGAGTGGTTTTTGTCTTTCAGCAAAGAAAGGAGGTTGTTTTTTTATTTTATTTTTAAAGGAGGGAATTTTGAATATGTGTACTGTTGATGTGATCCCTTATATGAGAAACGGAGGCTTTACATTATGCAACTGCTCGTGACAAATGTGCAATTGAAAAATGTCTTTTATTCTTACCTTTTTCTGCAAAGCTTTAATTTGAAAACATTTGTATTCTTTCCTTCATTCATGTTACTCAAAGTCGAAAAAATGGTTATGAAAATCGAAAGTAGGGTTCTCTTCTCTTTAAATTTATTACCATGATTCTTTGGTTTTGAACACTCTGCAATAAACACTACAGGAGTAAACTAGATCTAGCAATCATATCTTCTTTTTTAGAAAGCAATCAAATCATTTTTTCAGCATAACTTCCTTTTTCTCAACATTGAAATCTTATAAATATGTGGATTTTTTTACTACAAATCGGATGTGATCATTTGAGTATTATTAAACATACCTTATTGTTGATCGGTGTCACGTTCGCGAACCCTATTAAAGAATAAACCGAATCCGGGGAGTGAAATTTAAGACTAATTAAAATCTTTGTCCTTTAGGCCCAAGGATCGTAAGTCTGCTATGAGGATATTATATTTCAAGCCTTATGTGATTTAATATATGCGGAATTCATACAACTCTAGGCATATGGAATATCAAACAATGAATAATCAATCTTATTTAAAATCAAAGTTGTACAAGGAACAAATAAAACTAAACAAAGGAGTTAATTTAATTACAAGGGCCAACCCAATAATCAAGGCCATTAAAAGAACAAGGTCAATGAAATGAAAGTTCCAACGAGGGATAATAAAAGAATGAATAATCTAATGAGTATCCCCATATGACTCTCTCTTATGCCAGAAATGATGACGCTACTCTACGTCATTGGCATGCCACTCTCATTCCTCATCAGCTGGTTAGAGATCCTCTAGGATCTCCTCATCGGCCTGCTCCTCGTAATAGTAACCACCTGAGGTGTCTGCACACCAAAGAATAGAGTCAACGACATGTTGAGCAATAGATAAGCGAAGTACATTAAACATGACATGCATCAAATATCAGAATAAAGACAAGTGTAGTAATCATGTGAGTACAAGAATCGAAGCTGGGCATAAAGCAAAAGTAATAATATTCAGAAGCAACAACGGAAATCCTAGCAATCATCTAGCAATAACCATTATTCAGACAATGCAATGCAAGAATCAAGAGGGAGACTCCAAGGATGTCCTAGCCACCTCCCGGGATACCAGTAACAATCCAATCCAGACTACTGATACCAAAGTCCGGCTCCAGTGGGATCCTAGCTCCCGGTCCTGGGAATATCAGCACGGTCCTAACCCGCTCCCAGCTATTCAACGCCATGGACGCCGTCCTATGCCGACTGTCCACTCCGACGACCGAGTAACCGGTCCGTCAATAAAACCTCAAACTACAGATGGCCATGATATGCAGACAATAATAAAGTGGTGTTGACACAAGGACAAACAAGACAAGCAAGTCTGGCTAGCTCAGTACACAAGACATGATCATAGGGATTATCTCATTTAAGATAATACAAGACAAGTCAACCACATGATAATCCCTTACATTGCTAGCCAGTCATGTTTATCAATTGCATGACACAGGTTACTAAGGTACACTCTAAGTCAGGTCCAAGTCCTAAATCCTATAAGGATTTATGTTTCATAATTGGTTAAGTATTTTATGCCAAGAGAGTGTACAAAGATCAATAACAACGGATACAAGTCACAAGTCAAAGAGATATTATAATTCAATCATAGGCAAGTGGTGTCATCCCTGTACCCCACAAGTCCTAACAGAGGACGTGTGGAAATCGGATCAACGATGCTGTTAGGGGAATCATTTGGTGTACAATCACGTTAAGCATCGGTCGATTTAGTTCCATAAGCATTCAATTACACCATGCATAATACACGAATACCTAGACAATCCATCGAATGCACACCAAGCCACGTGCTTTAATTTCGATCCACATTAATAGTCATGAGAGAGTAGTTCATGGTTTCCAACATCTAAGGCCTAAACCTAGGTTAAACAATCTCATTCCCAAGTAAACAAGAGTTGGATCATTAGTCCTAGTAATTACATCACTTTTCGATCTCCGATTGTAGTGAAACCAGAACCATTGGATTCTACTTCTCAAAACGGTATATTATACGTAGAAATCCAACGGGCAGATTAAAAGTTACAAGTCTCCAAAGTTTCCAAGTTCAATGATCCTGCACCCTCCGATCGATCGAACGTACGGTGAAATCGATTGGCACTGAACACCACAGTCCGATCGATCGGACAGAGTGCCCGATCGATCGGCACTAGGTACCTCTCAGTTAGTTGCGGGTTTTCACAGACCGATCGATCACTGCGAACGACCCTTAGTTAACTGGGGACTGTTCTTTGTCCAATCGATCGCACAGAGCGACTGATCAATCAGACAGCAAATTTGAAGCCCGAAAATGGGTTTTTGCCCTCTTCCTCTTCAGTCCATTCAAGGCCAAACCTGCAGAAAATGAGCTACCATGCTCCCCCATTCAATCCATAAATTATTGGCATGATTTCTAGCAATTTAACATATATAGGGCTACCAATTTAATAATTAAGCCAATTCATTCCACAAACCTAACCTAACATGTAAATCCCCAAATCAATATCAATACATGCTTGGAATTAAGGGATATCTAACAAGAAGCATAACCAATCAATAATAAACATACACACATGCTTAAATATACAATGCAAATCCACTTGCCTCAACAAAGAAGATGATGAAAATGGGAAAGCTCGAGGAGAAACTCTGCTACCGTGAAATCTCCAATCTAACCCAATAAAACGCAATCTAGAAAGCCAAGAAGTAGAAAGGAAGGATGAGGATCAAGATTAGACCTAATCTAAATATTGAGAAAATGATTGAAAAGATGAAGTTATGAGAAAGCTTACCAAATTGATACCAAAGGGAAAAGGAAATCGAGAGTATGAAGATTAGCGGTTTGGATCGTAGAGATGATCTCTCCGGGGTAGAGTTTTGGGCTTGAGAAGAAAAGAGGAAGAAAATGGCTGCTGTAACTTCTCTCGTTGCAGAGATGAATAAAATGAATTAGGGTTAATCCTGATTAAGAAGAAGAGTGGGAGAAAAGACTAAATTGCCCTTAAGTGGGTCCGGTGAAAGAATGGGCCACTTGAAGGGTTTCTAATTGTCGGATCGCGACTAGCCAAAAGACAAAAATAATCAGCGCGACGAAACCTTTCCAAGAAACCCAAAAATTACGGCATTTGGAATTTTTCGTAAAAATATTCAATTTTTCCTAAATTGCAAACTACCCCCTGCTAGGATCAAACGAACTCGGAATCGCACGAAACTTTGCAGACATTATTTCAATGCTAAAAGAAACTGCCTCATGATTTAAACTCACTTAAATATCAAAAATATAATTAAATATAATAATTACTAATTAAACGGGTCAACGGGCCTGCTATTGGGCCCAACTGACCCAGTAAGGTCGAGGACCTTACAATCGAGATACGGAAGACTCCGGCATACGGTAGAAAATTTATATGCATTCCTGGCGGCTGAAAATCTCCACAGATCTCTACCTTCTGGATTTAGTGTACTAAACGATTTAGGGCTCCCATCTCCCTTATATAGACAACCCAATAAGTTATGCTTTCTAAATATTTCTCTGCGAAGAAATCCACGTCTCTTGATCCTTGTAGAAGTTTCCTAAGCGGGGGGTCAGCTAATCCTTGATTACTCTGTCATCGCGTTTATCTAACGCGAGACCCGTGGCATGTGGACCACACGATTTCCTACACTTTGAACAACTTTAAAAGATAGTTTTGCTTTGAATGTTTGGGATGAATTGCACATAAAATAGTGTTTAATAAGTAACAATCTATTTCATTAATTATACAATTGATTGAATCACAACTTATCTCTCTTTCCCTACTTGATCTTTTGCTTGCCCTGTCTTTTGTATATAATTAAAAGAAATAGGTTTCTTTTATGAGTTCAGATCCCCTGTTCGGTGGAGGCTCCAGGAATTCGAGGCAGTGGGGTCAATAAAAGACTTATCTTTTGCAAATTGAATAAATTTGTTTTCCCCTTTATCAACATCTGTCATCTACTTTCGATAATTCAACAAACATAATATAAAATTATCAAATAATATATTTCCGATAATCTGACAAAGACAACATTGAACTCTCAAACAAAAATAAACAGAAATTTTAATTCATTGTTACTAATAGTTCTTAATCCAAAAAGAAAATCCAAATACATAAATTCCTATAGATGCCCTCGATGAGTTTTAATGTGATGAAATCGTTGCATAATACCTTCATTATCATCACTAGCAAACATATCATTTTCAATATATGTGACCAAACAGCCATTCATCCATTGATCTCTCATTCGGTTACGCAACATGTTCTTTACATACTTCATTGCTAAAAAAACTCTTTCTACGTTGCAGTCGCTACTGGTAAAATCAACGCCGATTTTAAAAGCAAATAAATCAATGGGTATACGATATCCTTCTTTGTCTCTGCTAATTTTCTAGCAATGTCACCAATTCCTTGAAGTTCTAAAAACTCGTTGCTAGAGCGCATATCAGCAATGAAGTTTTGAAGTTGATGGTCAAGTGCCACTGGGTGTATTGCAGAAAAATTAGAGGCATAAAATTGGTGACACACAAAGCAGAAAATTAGACGGACCAGCCTTTCTTTGTCAAAAGCAGAAAATTAATTCGTGGGATTTAAGTAAGCCACACAAAGAAGCTACTCAATATTAACCTCTGTAAAATGGTTGTTGAGCTCTTGAAGTTGCATATCGATGACTGTATAGAATAGTTCAACATGATAGTAGTGTAAATTTATAATTTGTGGGGCTTTGCGTCGTGGCCTCCCAGAAACTACGAATTTATCATCCATGTTCGGGATAGAAACACCATGTTTGTTGCAAAATAAATACACTTCAGTCAATAGAGATTCTCACTCATCATCTCTCATTTTCTACAATCGTAGCTTAGACACTTTAACTTCACGATATCTTGATTCTTCCTCCGCAATGGCCCATTAATTTATTTATTTATTTTGTTTTGGTAGACAGATGGCCCATTAACTTAGGCATTGAGTGGGGTCAAAAGCTTCTCATAAGTTCAATTCATGACAAAAAAATAATTAAATATTTTTTCAGATCTCAATGGGATCAATTGACCCCATTGTGAACAATGTAGCACCGCTCCTGCCACTGTTTCATAGAAAGAGAGATATAATGTTTCATCCAATCCACATTCGCCAATTGTGTAAAACCTCTTTCTTGATTTTTCTCATTCCAAGAAAGTAATTAAGAGGGTGTATTAGCTATACCTGACATAAGATTTTACACAGTTGGCGAATGTGGATTGGATGAAACAGTATATCTCTTTCGGACTCTTCTTTTATCAGTCATTCACATTTTATTATTGGCATGCCCATGTTTGCAGAGATAAGCAATCTTCTTCTTCTTCTTTTTTTTTTTTTTTTGAGAGTGGACATTTCTAAGTGCAGGAATAAGTCACCTCTCAAATAGCTGAGCTGAATTCTCACACTAATCCATGACACAACCGAAAATCGAAAAGGACAAAATGAAACTCCAAGAAGATTAAATTATTAAAACCTACTTTATTCAACTTTTCATCGTACATATGGTTGCTAAAAAGTAATTATTAACTAGCCACAACTTCTAGTACACCAACTGTGTGGGGAGATTTTCAAAGCTCCAGGATTACGCTAATCACGGCCATCAGGGGGGACTAAGCACTCTCACGTGCCATCCGCGTGCCATCCATGTGGCACCAGACTCACCTCGGCTACCAGGAGAGAGGCATCAGCCGAAGTCAGGCAGGTCCTGGCTGCTAGCGCCGAGCTCGGCTACCCAGGTGCCCACCTCGGCCGAAGGAATCGGGACGAAAGCCGAAGCAAGAGAGAATCTCCACTCGCGCCCTTCGCCCCCCACGTCATCGGACACGTGGAGGAATAGAGGCACGAGCCAGTGAGACATATGCGACATCCAGCCGTCCACAATCTTCACCAGATCACTGACAGGGCGGCATCCAGCGGCTGAAGCTAAATCAGGGCAAGGCCCGAGGGTGGATCCGATGGTACCTCTACCGCCAAAGGCGTCCAACATGATCTGGCCCAACAAGACATGCATTAAATGCAATGTGGGCTAATCCGACTGGCATTAAATGCAATGTGGGCTGATCCGACTGGCATTAAATGCAATGTGGGCTGAGATGGACCGCATTTATTACTTTGTGGGCTGATAAGGCTTTCTCTATCAAATCAAGGGACCCACTCCAAAATATCATCCAAAATATCATCAAGAGTCCTCTATAAATAGGACCCCATTCCCATGCAAGGTACGCACAATCCAAACCTGAGAGTCGTTACTCTGCCTCTCTCCTTCCTCTCTTTCCTTTGTTCCAGTTCACTTACTGACTTAGGCATCGGAGAGCCTTGCGCCGCCCAGGCCAGGGTCCTCTGACCGTTTACTCTTCCCTTTCAGGCTTTTAGGCAGCAGGTCACCTTCTTCATTCGGATAAGTCCTGTAAGGCACCCCGATTATTGTGGGTCATAATTTTTCTGCACCTACAATTGGCGCCGTCTGTGGGAAAGTACTATCCCAACCTTCCCAACCTTCTCAATCTTCCCAAAAACTATGCCTCCAAAAGCTAAGAAGGGCGGAGAGTCCCAGAGAGCAATATTCGAGCGTCCGGGCCCGTCGACGGAGTCCCTCCTCAGGGACGGTCCGGAGCAGACCATGGCGCATCTGCAGGCGAGGAGCGCGTAGGCTCGCGGCCCTTCGTCGAGATTCCCTTCCGAGAGGGAGTCGAGACCTCGTGCTCTGATGAGGAAGTCGCGCCTCTCCAACAGGACGAGCGTCGACGTGAGCGCCCTCTCAAAGGCAAAGCTGCGGCAGTGGAGGAGCCACGCCGTGTGCAACCCCTGATGCTGGAGGAGACATCGCAGCTCAAAACGCTCTCCTCCAGGACCAGGAGCGAATAATCTGCCAGCTCCAGCAGCAGCTGAGGGCGGTGCAAAATGCCTCTCTAAGGCAGCCCTCAGAGCCCCAAGGCGAGAAGAGAGCTGTCCAGAGCAAGGTAGTCCAGCCATCCCGAGAGGATCTAAGAGCCTTTCTGGATCAGAAGCGCAGCCATGCCACGATGAGGGTTCGAGCAACACCCATAGCCATCGTGGCTGCGAAGGACGAGCTCATGGCCACCATAGCCGAGGCCATTCAAAGCGAAAGCCAAGAGCGCTGACGCCAGAGAAGGACGACGAGCAGGAGCGGCTCGACAAGCGCATCAGGCTCGCTCTTTAGCACAACCTGGAGATGCGGGACCATCAAGAGATCTGTGGCCCCACCGATCTGGGGGCCTCTCCTTTCACGCGGGACATCAAGAGAACTCCCTTGCCCAAGAAGTTCTCAGTCCCGTGGTTCGTCCCCTATGACGGATTGTCTGACCCATCCGCTCACCTCCGTCACTTCTCCCAAAAGATGTCTATTTGGGGGAATGAGGGCCATCTTAACTGCAAGATTTTCTCCTCCAGTTTGAGCGACCTCCCTCTGAAGTGGTTCTGCGCTCTACCGGAGAAGTCTATTTCGAGTTAGAAAAAGCTCCAGCTCTCTTTCCTGAAGAAGTTCCAAGCCTACAGCATCATCCCCAAGACCGATGCTGACATCCTCGCTCTAAAGATGAAGCGGGGCGAGACCCTCGCCCAGTTCACCCAGCGGTTCTGGGCAATCTACAGCCAGATCGAGGATACCAGAGAAGAGGTGGCGACTTTCGCCTTCCGAAATGCCCTGTTACCAGGGCACGAGCTGCGGAAAGATTAGCTGGAGATCCCACTCCCTCCATGCCGGCCTTGATGTCCCGGATAAAGCGCTATATCGCCCGGGAGGAGGACGAAATCCGAGCTCGGGAGGAGGAAAACCGGAAGATCGCAGGCCCGGAACCCAAGGAAAGGATCAGCCAGCCCCAGCAGCGGGGTAAGAAGCCATACTAGAGGCAGGAGCCGAAGCAAGCCTGGGTCTCCAGTTCGGCGAGGGCTTCAGCGTCCAGGTCCGGGGGCAGCAGGAGGGCCAGACCTCCCCCCGACACCTACCATTCTATGAACATCGTCTTTAAGGAGCCAATCCACCAGGTTATGAACAAAGTCAAGTCAAGACCCAACCATTCTTCAAGTGGCCTCATCCCTTGTCGGGCGATCCCTCCACCCGTGACCAAACCAAGTTCTGTGCCTACCATAAGGGTAACGGGCACAGGACCGAGGAGTGCAGAACTATGAAGTTTCACTTAGAGAGGCTCGCCAAGGAAGGCCATCTCGCGGAGTTCGTGAAGGCAGGAGACATCAGCAGCGGCGGCGGTAGCCGAGCTCATCAGAGCGTGGCTAGGGATCCGGACAGCGAAGACTCTGAAAAAATCATCAATGTGATCCACCTGGCGCCCTCAGCTCCCTCTCCCTCAGCTCAAGACAGCCCTCAGGCTCGTGCCGAAGCCAGGCGGGCCTCGCACGGGAAGGAAGTGATGAGAGCCGAACTCGGGCCAGCGCACAAGAGAGCGCGCCACGACCGACCAGCAATCTCATTCTCGGACAAAGACCTGGAGGGAATCCAGCTTCCTCATAACGACCCTCTACTCTTGACCATGAAGTTGAAGGACTTCACTGTGAAGAGGATCCTCGTTGACTCCGGCAGCTCTTCCGAGGTCCTCTAGTATGAGTGCTTCAAGAAGATGAATCTCTCAGAAGCTGACCTCACGGAGGTCCGTGCGCCCTTGCTAGGGTTATCCGCCAAACCAGTCTATCACAAGGGTAAAATCACCTTGGAAACCCGAGTGGGTGGAGCCTCCGTGTTAGCCGACTTTCTGGTCGTGGACGCCCCTTCTCCCTACAACGTCATCTTGGGCAGAACGTGGCTCCACAAGTTGGAAGCAGTCCCCTCCTCCCTCCACCAGAAGCTAAAGTTCGTACTCGAAGACAAGGAGGACAAGATGGAGGTGGTCACCGTGGAAGGAGATCAGCAGCAAGCTAGGCAGTGCATGCTGGCCGTGGTCCCTGCAGAGAAGGAGCCAAAGCGCGTCAACCTGGCAGAGTTCGAAAAGGGTCTGGATGAGATCGACCGAGATCCTGACAAGAAAAGTATAGAGGACCTAGCCGAAGTCGGGCTCGACTCATCAGACCCTGATAGATTTTTCGTGATTGGCACGCAGCTGCCTGACGAAAAGAGAGCCGAGCTCTCAAGGTTTCTAATGCAGAACGTGAATGTCTTCGCCTGGACCCCGAGCAAAATGCCTGGGGTCGACCCCGAGGTCATGTGCCACAAGCTCAATGTGGATCCTAACCACAAGCCAGTGGTGCAAAGAGCCCGAAGGACGGGGTTACAGCAGACAGACGCGGTAGTCGAAGAGGTCGACAAGTTACTGGAGGTAGGCGTAATCCGGGAGGTCCAGTACCCGGTCTGGCTGGCTAATACGGTGGTGGTCAATAAGAAGACAGGCAAATGGAGGGTGTGCGTGGACTTCACCGATCTCAACAGGGCCTGCCCTAAAGATAGTTTCCCCTTGCCGAAGATTGATCAGATGATCGACGCCACCGCCGGCCACGACCGAATGAGCTTCCTCGACGCCTACAGAGGCTACCATCAGATCCCGATGAATGAGCCAGACGAGGAGAAAACGGCATTCATTACCCCCCGCGGCACTTATTGCTACAAGGTATTGCCCTTCGGACTGAAGAAAGTGGGGGCAACATATCAGCGCCTCGTGACAAAGATGTTCCAGGCTCAGCTCGGCAAGACGGTGGAAGTCTACATTGATGACATGGTCGTCAAGTCCAAGCTCTCCAACGACCATCTGGCGGATCTGGCTCAAGTCTTCAGCATCCTTCGCGCATTCAAACTCAAGCTAAATGCTTCAAGTGCGCCTTCGGCGTAGCTTCTGGCAAGTTTCTCGGAAGCCTAGTAATACGGAGGGGAATAGAGGCCAACCCGGACCAAATTACTGCAATCTTGGGCATCTAGCGCCTATCTACTACAAAAGAGGTCCAGAAGCTCACAGGCATGGCTGCAGTACTCAATCACTTCATCAGCCGATCATCAGATAAGTGCCGGCCTTTCTTTCAGCTTCTGAGAAAAAATTTAAAATTCCAATGGACCCCTGAGTGCGACCAAGCGTTGGCAGCACTCAAAACTTATTTGTCTTCACCACCCTTGCTCTCTCCCCAACTCAGGGGGAGATTTTGTATCTTTATCTTGCGGTCTCGGATCATGCGGTGAGCTCCGTCCTCATCAGAGAGGACGAAGGAGTCCAAAAGCCAATCTACTATACAAGCAAGATCCTGCTCGATGCCGAGACCAGATACCTTTTGTTGGAGAAGCTCGCACTGGCACTCGTCAGCGCCTCCCGCAAGCTCTCTCATTATTTCCAATCCCACACCATTGTGGTGATCACGGAGCATCCACTCCATTCTATATTCAAAAAAGCTAACTTTTTAGGACAAATCTCGAAGTGGGCAGTCGAACTGGGGCAGTATGATATTTAGTACCGTCCCCGGACTGCGATCAAAGCCCGGATTCTAGTGGACTTCATAGTAGAGTTCGTCTCGCCAAGCTCGGCTCCGATCCAGCCCGGCACAAAACTGGGGGGCATAGGGCATGAGCTTGAAGTCACCGAGGTTGAACAAGCTCCCGCCTCGGCATGGAAGATCTTTGTTGACGGTTCGTCAACCTCCAAGCGAGTTGGCACCGGCATAGTCCTCCAATCGCCAGAGGGACTGGTCATAGAGCAAGCCTTCACCTTGGACTTCAAAGCAACAAACAATGAAGCAGAGTATGAAGCACTGATAGCAGGGTTGAACAGCGCCCAAATCCTCGGAGCCCAGCACCTGGTGATCTTCAGCGATTCGCAACTGGTAACTAGCCAGCTCGCTGGAGAAAAAACTAATCCAAACTCGACAGTCCTTTTTTTTCCTGTTTCGACAGCGGAGGCCAGGTTTGCAAGCGCATCAGCGTGCGTTTGGTATCTCTGGAGATCTGCCTGACCTCGGCTGTCTGGAAATAAGAGAGTAGTTTTTTCGCGAGGGCTAAGTAGGCCGCCATCCTGTCGCCCTGGATGGACCCAAATCATCTCTTACTTAAGGGACGATCAACTCCCCGAAGACAAGACTGAAGCCCACCGAATCAGACTCAAGGCAGCTCGATTTTGGCTATCTCCGGAAGGCAAACTCTACAGAAAATCCTTCATGGGTCCCTACCTCCAATGCGTCCATCTGACCAAGGTGGACAACTTCCTGTATGAGATCCATGAAGGAATCTGTGGCAGTCACATCGGAGGCCGATCACTGGCCTACAGGGCAATAAGCTAAGGTTACTGGTGGCCCTACATGCAAGAAAGATACGCAGGTATACGCCAGGAAATGCGAGAAATGCCAGAAGTTCTCCCACTCTCTTCATCAGCCAGCGCAAGACCTGAGTCCCCTCTCTAGTCCATAGCCCTTCGCTCAATGGGGGCTGGACATTGTGGGGCCTCTCCACCGAGCTCCAAGGAACAAGAGATGGCTGATAATTACTACGGATTACTTCACGAAGTGGATAGAAGCTGAGCCGCTATCCTCCATCAATGATAGGGACTCCAGGAACTTCGTGTGGAAGAACATCATAACGAGGTTTGGCATCCCCAGGACCCTGATTTCGGACAACGGGACTCAGTTCGACTCCAAGTCCTTAAAGGACTTCTGCCAAGAGCATGGCATCAGAAACCATTATTCCACCCTGGCGTATCCACAGAGCAATGGCCAGGCTGAAATTTCTAACAAGATAATCCTGGACGGCCTGAAGAAGCGGATAGACAAGGCAAAAGGGAGATGGATAGAGGAGCTTCCCAGCGTGCTGTGGGCATACAGGACAACTCCAAGGTGATCCACCTCGGCGACACCATTCTCTCTGGCTTATGAGACGGAGGCGGTCATTCCCTTAGAAATTGGCCTCCCCACCCTGATGACAGAGTTGGTCGACCAGGGCTGAAACGAGACAAACTTGGCAATGGAGCTGGATCTAGCGGACGAGCGTCGAAAAGCAGCAGCCCTACGACTGACTGACTATCAGCAGCGGCTAGCCAGAGGCTACAACGAAAAAGTCAGAGAAAGAAGTTTCTCAGTGGGAGAGCTGGTTCTGAAGAAGACCCTGCCAGCCGACAAAGATTCGAACGAAGGAAAGCTGGCCCCAAACTGGCATGGCCCATTCAGGGTGGTCTCACTGGCAGGACGATCCTCTTACAAGCTCGAAGACTTAGAAGGCAAGCCGTTGCCGAGACCGTGAAATGCATCCCACTTGAAGAAATTCTATTTCTAAAAATGTAACATGAGTCTCAGAATCAATAAAAGCAGCGCTTGCCCTATCATCAATCTGTGTCATATCTCCTTATCTGAGTTCGGCAGCTCTGGGTCCTTGACCCTGGAAGAGACTTCGAGTTCATACACTCAGTCGTTTCCTAAAGTTTGGGTCCTTGACCCTGGAAAAGGCTTCGAGTCATACACTCAGTCGTTTCCTACAGTTTGGGTCCTTGACCCTAGAAAAGGCTTCGATTCATACACTCAGTCGTTTCCTAAAGTTTGGGTCATTGACCCTGGAAAAGGCTTCGAGTCATGCACTCAGTCGTTTCCTAAAGTTTGGGTCATTGACCCTGGAAAAGGCTTCGAGTTCATACACTCAGTCGTTTCCTAAAGTTTGGGTCCTTGACCCTGGAAAGGCTTCGAGTTCATACACTCAGTCGTTTCCTAAAGCTTGGATTCCTAACCCTGGAAGAGGCTTCGGGTTCATACATCCAGTCGCTTCCTAAATTCCGGGTTCATACACCCCTCAAGATCGTTCCCGAACTCAGGCTCGCACAGCCAGGATCCTCGAGACTCTAGGCTCATCTCGGCAAAAGATAGTTCGTCTCGGCCAATACTGGTCCATTTCGGCCAATGTCAGTTTTCAAAAGAAAAAGAGCAGTGCAAGCACTGAAGTGCAAAAAAGCAGCACAAAAATACAAGTATCACAAAACAGTACAAGAAAAGCAAAAAAGAATACAAAAATACTGTGCACAGAACTTGTTCTTTTTATTTATTATAATTGCTTCATTACAAGGGTTACAAAAAAGAAAATAAAATACACCAAGGAGGCTCGCAGTCCTCTGAAAGCAGAAAAAGAAATGAAGACTGGGAGGCTCTAATCTTCACTAACTCTTCAGTCCGGTCTCCAGCGCCCTGAGCTTTTCAATGCCCTCTAGATTGCAAGCTTGAAGATCCTGGACCTCACTGAGCTCTACAATACCCTATGGTTGGTTAGACCAAACTTTGCAAAAAAGAGCCCCCTCGGTCCAAGGGCGTCTCGATCCTGCCCGCCGCTCGAAGGTCTTGACATCCCACAAGAAGCGTGGTTCAATGCAGAGTCCTCTGGGTGAAAATAAGACCCCCGAACGCACGAGGCGCCGCCAACCCACGACTACAAAGATTCCAATGCAGCCGCATCGGAGAGTGTTGGCCGTGGACCCGCGTTCAGAGAGCGCGTAGTCTACGAGGATCGTCTTCAGAGAGCGCGCAGACTACGACAGACTGTCCCCCTCGAAGGAAGCCGTCTTCTGGCGCAAGGGTTCCCCCCGGGTCAAATGTTCCTAATATTCTACCAAGCATGGCTGTCAGGTCGGTTATCGAATAGAGAAAGGTACCTATGTTTATATAAATTAAGGTATCCTGGTTCTTTTTGCCCTCCCATGGCGAGCTTGCCACTCCTATTTATAGGAAGAAGGAGGGCCCGGTCTTTCAAGGAAATTATGAGGCGAGGTCTCCCACGCCTTACGTGAGGTGCACGTCTTCCTACAAGTTGACCAGCGGTTCCGATGGCGCCATGTGGGGCCATCCACTCATTTTCCTTATTGGCCATACCGCCATACTTACTGCTATTTATGGTATTCAGAATATGGAGAATCGGCACAGATACCTACGAAGATCGTTCGGTACTCTCTCTAACTCAAGGCTCACATGTCACGTCACATTGAAGGCACTCAGCCGAACTCAAGTGTGAAAGAGCCGAACCCAAAAAAGAAAAGGGAAAGAGAGAAAATGCACAAATAAAAGAGCCCTGTTTTTCATTAAAATAAAGGACATTACAGAGCTGAGCGTTACATGCAAAAGACAGAAAAGAAAAGTTACAAAGAGCAGAAATAAGAAAAACATAACTACAGCGGCTTCGGCGACTCCACCAGTATGATCACCGTCTCTGATGAACTGGCGGTCTCGGCTACGACCCCAGCCTTGTCTGGCACGTCACCTGCAGTAGGGGCAAAAGGAGCTTCGCCTTGAGGCACGGCCGGGGCATCGCTGGCAGGCGGAGCAGTTGGAGCAACATCCGAGGCAGGATCAGCTGTAGGGGCTTCGACTGGGGCACTCTCTCCCAAACGAGTGGAGCTCGGCTTAGGGACTGGGTCCGAGTACTTCGGCAAGTTCCGGTAGACCGGGTGGTCTTCAGGAACCCCCGCACGCCTCAGTGCGGCCAAGCACCCTTCCTCGAACAGAATGGAGGTGATCTCCTCCACATGCTTCTCATACTCCTCAGTGGCCTGGTCCACCCCCCTTCTGGAAAGAAGACTGCGCCTCGGACAGCAGAGAAGCCTTGAGACCAACATTCTCCTTCTTCAACTCGGCACTCCCTATCTTCAGCTTCTCTATTTCGGCGCGCCCGGCCAGCACTTCGCCGCGCAGTTTCGTCGCCTCAGCCGCCGATTCAGACCTCGATCTGGCCAGCTCCGACTCCAGCAAGGCAATCCTCTTGGTCCTCGTCCAAATATCACCGTTTAGTTGATGAGTCTTCGACGTGAGTTCAGTGACGCTAACCAGAGCTACGTCCAGCTGAGCGGTCGCCTCGGCGCTACCTTTATTCACCTCTTCCAGCTCCTTCTTCAGCCTCTCCCTCTCAGACTCCAGTTGGGTGACTTTCGCGACGTTCTTATCACTCCTTTCCATCACTGCCAGGAGCCTCTGCACGTTCTGTAAAAGGAAAAAGTAAGTCAAATAAAAACAGCCGAACTAAAGCACTTGAAGAAAGGCTTTGAAGATACTTACCAAAAGATTAGCCTGAATCACCGAGACCAACAGGCTTTCGTTGTCGTATCTCGCGTGCACCTCCATGTCTCGCGGCAAGGCACAAGCTTTTGCGAGGGCTCCAATAAAGTCGGTGTTCCCCATCAACCGGTCTTCGACGTTTAGAGGCTTCCCGGGCTGCGTCTCCATCTTGGGTCGCCATGCCGCCGGGGTAGTACGAGGTTCGGAAGCCGATCCGGACCCTTGCCCTACCGAAACGGTGAGCTCGCGGGCTGCCCCGCCAGTCACCTTGCTAGCCGGGCGCACTCTTCTCAGGCGGAGCCTTACCCCCAGGAGCTCGCACAGGTGTCTTACCCTTCGGAGGCTGTTCAACCCCTGAGTCCTTCTCGCCCGCCTTGGACCTCTTCCTGGGCGGGGACCCCTCCCTCGGGCAATCCGGCGAGCGTCTCCGCACTCCCTCGCTTGGAGCGGTGGCAGGAGCAGAAGTGACGGCAGCACCCCTCGAGCCCGAAGCCGCGCGGGTGCTGGCAGACGAAGGTGTCACAGAAGAAGAGGATCTTTGCCTGAACTTGGCCGCCAGATCCTTGGTGCCAAGCACTCTCGAGCCTCCCTCCATTCCTTCCTCCTGGTCTGACGAATAGGCCTCTACTATCTCCCTCAAGTTCGGCGATCCTGAGCTGGAAGAAGTGGATGCCTCAGCGCCAGACGCAGCCCGGCTCGCAGCAGTGTCGATCAAAGGGACTCCGGCAGGCACGGCCAAGGTGACAGGAGGATGATCAGGCTGCGGCTCATCCTCCGAAGCTGCTCTGATTCTCCTGTAGTGGCCGCGGTACCTCGGCGTATACCCCAGCAGCTTCCAGGCCGATCTGGTCTCGTGCCCTTTATACCTCTCGACCTTCTTGTGGTCGTCGACGTTCTTCCTCCAGCCTTCGCTCACAGCCCGGCGTCGCCTCGCGTGCAGTTCTGCGCCACAAACAACAAAGAGTATCAGCTCGGCAACATAAAGGTTGAGCAAAATAAACAGAGAAAAGAAGCAGTATTTACTTGGGACGGCCCCGAGGTGGCGAGGGACCATCAGTCTCCTGTCCTCACCAGCGCCGAATTCCCAGTCCCCTGACATGCAAAAGAGGTCCTCCTCGGCGTTCTTACTGGAATCCTCCAAGGCCAGGACAAAGCCTCTTCGGCGCTGCTTCACCCGGAGATAATAATTGTCTCCCCCAGCCTTGCAGATGTCATAGACGTCCTCGATCTCATGGACACCCAGGTTGGTCCCCAAGATCTCGTTCAGTTTTGCCGTGCCCATAATGACTTTGAAGCCATTAGGCATCAGCTGGCACGGGGTAATCGACCAAATGCTAAGGGAAGCCCTGAGCAAGGGGTGCAGATGAAATCTGACCCCGCCCTCAATCATGGAGATCAGAGGGAACGGCATCCAGCCGCAGGACCAGCCGCGCGAGGCATGGTCGATGGGATCCGCCGGCCTGAGGCGAACCCCCTCCGGGATGTTGTAAGTGGCCCTAAACCTAGCTATGCCCTCGTCTGTATCTAACTGAAACCTAGGGGTGCCCATGTCTAAAAGAAGAAGATAGCGGAAAGAAACCCTAAAAGTGGAGGAACCCTAAAGAAACCAGACAGGGGCACGAAGTTACTTACAAAAACAGGAGAGCAAGTCAAGAACAGATCTGGACGCGTCCTACGGTTGTCCTCGCCAGAGAGATCTTGAAGAGCAGAGCAGAAATCGAAGGCAAGGGCAAAGGAAATCAGAAAAAAAGAAAAAAAAAGGAGACGACCCTATTTATAGAAAGAAAACCCTCTTTGGACGCCACTTTCGAATTCGAAGAGACGGATTTCGCAATCCGCGCCTGTTCCATCAACGAGACAGCGCACTCAGTAAAGAAGCTATACGTGTAGCCGTCGGTTCGCTTCCCGGGACAAACAGGACGAAACATTTATTACCTCAGAAAAGTTGAAGCTACATCAAGCAATGATCGCTGCATCTCCAGACAGGTTCTCTAGCTTCTGACCCCTAAAGGCTAGGATGCTTAAGAGGTCACAAGCTAGGGGGCAATTGTGTGGGGAGATTTTCAAAGCTCCAGGATTACGCTAATCACGACCATCAGATGGGACTAAGCACTCTCACGTGCCATCCGCGTGCCATCCACGTGGCACCAGACTCACCTCGGCTACCAGAACAGAGGCCTCAGCCGAAGTCAGGCAGGTCCTGGCCGCTAGCGCCGAGCTCGGCTACCCAGGTGCCCACCTCCGCTGAAAGCTCGACCTCGGCCGAAGGAGCCGGGACGAAAGCCGAAGCAAGAGAGAATCTCCACTCGCGCCCTTCGCCCCCCACGTCATCCGACACGTGGAGGAATAGGGGCATGAGCCAGTGAGACAGATGCGACATCCAGCCGTCCGCAATCTTCGCCAGATCACTGACAGGGCGGCATCCAGCGGCTGAAGCCAAATCAGGGCAAGGCCCGAGGGTGGATCCGATGGTACCTCTACCGCCAAAGGCGTCCAACATGAACTGGCCCAACAAGACATGCATTAAATGCAATATAGGCTAATCCGACTGGCATTAAATGCAATGTGGGCTGATCCGACTGGCATTAAATGCAATGTGGGCTAAGATGGACCGCATTTATTACTTTGTGGGCTGATAAGGCTTGCTCTATCAAATCAAGGGACCCACTCCAAAATATCATCCAAAATATCATCAAGAGTCCTCTATAAATAAGACCCCATTCCACATGCAAGGTACGCACAATCCAAACCTGAGAGTCGTTACTCTGCCTCTCTCCTTCCTTTGTTCCAGTTCACTTACTGACTTAGGCATCGGAGAGCCTTGCGCCGCCCAGGCCAGGGTCCTCTGACTGTTTGCTCTTCCCTTTCAGGCTTTCAGGCAGCAGGTCACCTTCTTCATTCGGATAAGTCCTATAAGGCACCCCGATTATTATGGGTCATAATTTTTCTGCACCTACACCAACCATTAACAACCTATAAATTCTTGCATGGATTCAAACACAAAACAACCATTAACAACCTATAATTCTTAGATTCATACACAAAATTTTACCAACTAAAGGAGCTGATGCAGAACTCTCTCAAGCTAGCTGGGTTGCTCTATTTATAAACTCTGGGGCTCAAATTTGCTCAACGGTTAAACTCTTTTTTTCATAATTTATCATGTGAGTCCAAATTGCAATTTTAGAATGATAAAAGTTCATAGAAAGAATATGCATAGGCTTAATGGATTTTTATAAACTTGTATGGTACTGAAAGCATAGGATGCACATGTTATGAAACAAAGAAGTAGATAGAAATAACATCTTGGCAGAAACTCAACAACAAATATAAATGTATTCATCAGTTGATTACTACAAACATAATCCAAATATTCAAATACAGTTAATCAGTTTCAGCCAATATAACTCTCATGCATGGAGAGCAAAGGAAATATGTCAATTTCCATGATAATAATTGTATAACCCATAGACAAGGGAGTTTACCCGGCTTCCCTCTGGGCCCAGAGGGATTAGTCCAGTCAAAAGAGTTGGGAACCGTCCGATAGCAAAAAAAAATAGATAGGATCATATTGCGTCGTTCAATCAATCTAAGAAATAATAGATTATGTCTGTTACTATTAAATATAGAGAAAACATAAAATGATGTCTTTGATGAGTCAAACCTTTTTACATGAAAACAAGAAATGGAGTGAGAAATTCAGAGAAGCATGTTCTAGCCCCTACAATGCCTTTTTTTTTCCATGGTACTGTGATCTATTGCATTATTTATTTAAAGCACAAAAAATAAAAAAGTAGTAACAATGAACCCCCAAAATTTTTCTTAAAAACTGATGTTTGGTGAGTTTTTAAGTAATAACCGATTTAGCCTTTTATAAACTATCAAAATAATTATATATCGGCTTTAAATTATCGCATTCCAAAAACATAGCTAGTGATAACTTATCAATTACACAGGATTCATTGTTATTGAAAGTTGTCTTTCTTTGACTCACGGTCCTATGGCATGTCAAAAATATAGTTAATAGGATTTTTTCAGTTTGGGATAATTCCGAATCATTTCTTATCGAATCCTTAGGCCTTATTTAGATGAACAAGAAAACAAAAGAAAAAATATTTTAAAGATATAATCTTTCATTTTCTACATAAAGAAGTATTTTATGTTTGGCAACCAAAGAAAAATAAGAAGAACAAGATCATGTTCTTTCAAAAAGTGAAAAAAAAATTCTACAGCTCCCCCCCTTAGTAAGTCACCTCTTTTCTCAGCAAGAAGAGGTTTTGGCTATACAAAGAAGTACAACAAATGGCCTTAGGTTTGGAAGAAGCTACAAAGTCAAGTACGACAAGCCTTCCACATCCACTCCTTCTATTTCTTCTTCGTCCTCTCCTTCACTTGTAATCCCTACGGGGCAAAATGCAAATGCAGATGATGTAAACCCTATAAATGCAAGTGTTAATGAAAGGCCAACAGTGCCATTTAGTATGATCTTGTTGAGCACTTTAAACACATACCTGCACAATTACTCATTTTTGATTTGTTGCAGATGTCCAAGGATACTCGGGATAGCTTCATCCGAGAGCTTCAAGCACTAGATCCAAATAATCAAGTGCACGTGGCTCAAGCACATCAGATAGAGAAGGAATATCAAGTTGCTAAGTCCAAAAGGTGTAACGCCCCAATTCCGGATACCGAGAAAATCGTCAAAGTACCGAAATTGGCGCGCTACTTTCCGGAAAAATCCGAGAACTTCCAAGATGGTAGGTCCACAGTGAGGTACAATTTAAAACTTTTTGAACAATATTATAACAACAGTTAATATTGCGGAAGCATAAAGAATTAAGTGGAAGTAATAAAGAGATAGCGGAAGCACAAGGTATCATCAAAATCATATCATGTATATAGGGCTTATCCAGCCTAAAATGACAAGTGATAAAAACCAAAGTTTAATTACACATTTCCAACACTACCCAACTCACTACAAAAATCTCTCAAAATCCCAAACAAACAAACACTCAAGCCCCTGCCACTGGTGCCGGCTCTCCACCCTCCGACTCGACCTCTTGGTCGGCCGGTCCCCATCCATAGTCACCTACTACGGGCACCTCTACGAGTGCGTACACATCGCCCTCGAACTCGGGTCAGGACCTAAGCACCAAGAGTGGATCAGAACTAAAGATTTGGCAAGTCACAGTATGCTTATAATATAGAATGTATGCATCAAATGAGTAGAGACAGTAATAAAGTTAGGAGAATAGCAATGGTACAGATCCTAGGCAGTTGAGCAAGATAAATAAATAGAATCAAGATAAACAAAATATAATAAACCTACACAAAATGGCACACTCACGCAAGCTAGATACCGCGGGATATTATGCCGCAGCCCTCCCATACTGAACACAGTTGCGGCGGGAAAAATCTCACAGTGCTGGGTATTATCTAGTCCCGCAAATAATCATCATCCGTCAACACACACTGAGACCGGACTCGGTATCGCACCGTCCATCTCCAACAATGCTCATCATGATAGCCACACAACACTCTCAATAGCTCCTACCAGTGATGATCAGTCCAACTGGCTGAGCTTAGATCAACTGAGTAAATGTCTATGCCGACTCAGGAAACAATAAAGGTCTGTGTCTGTCTAGGCTTTGCCTTGCGTGAACAAGGTCCTAACAAAGTCCCTAAGAGGTCCAAGCATCCATGGATCATAATCCAGGTCCAAGTCCAGTCAATGGATCCATACCAAGGCCCACCAAATACATAGCCTGGTCTATAACAGTCCATATGAGATACAAGTCCATGTTCAATAACATATGATCCATTTACATCCATAACGGGTCACAAGCCCATACAATCTAACATCTCCAGTCTAGGGTAATTCTCATCCAAACTTAGGCCATAAAAGGGCCCGCCTAGCCACAGACACGGGTCAATATTCACCCAATCATATTACCGGGTCACCTCTAAGTAGTCCTAGGTTTGGGTCCTCCATTTTCCATTTAATTAACAGGTATAAGTAATAATAAGGACAATAGAGTGATAGTAATAATATGAGGGAGATGAATCTCCAAGTACAAGGGTCAATGGGAGATATCAACAGTCCAACCTAAGTAAATGATCCACTTCAGATTCAGGTCTATCTCAAGTAATTCGATCTTTAAGTGAAACCACAGATGCTAAAGAATACTGTGTTTGGTGCTCAGAAGTTATGTGCATCACTTGGTAACGTATAAAGGTCGAATCATCTTAGATTACATAACCTGGACCTTAATTAGTGGACCCCACGAGTCAAGGTTGAGCCACACCATCGACTCGTGGTTGGCACAGTGATGGAAGTCTATTTGGATGGTCAATGGGTCCTACATATGATTGCAACAATAGAAATTAGAATCTGGGAAGTGTCACTGTACACAGTGTGCTCAGCCGACCTCCTGGCCTGGACGGTCAGCTCGGCACACTAGGATCAGAGAAGCAAACACCCTGCAGGCAAAGCCTAATTGTCCAGAACTTCCTGTGAGTTCGGCTAACCCCCTGGCCTGGGTAGTTGGCCGTGCACACTAAGAACTCTGGCTAAAGGGAATATCCCAGGTTCTAGTCTCCTTTGTTGGAATCCGGCCTTTTCGGAATCCAGCTCGGAGTTGTAGTCATCGTTAGTGTTATTTTTATTTGATATTTCAAAACTGTCTTCCAATTCTAAAGAGAGGGAGTTTTCATTTGTTAATATTTGATTACAACTTGAAGTATTATTTGGTTGATTAATTACAAATTTATCAAGTGCTCCTTTTCGAGATTGAATCAATTTTTCAATTTTTCGTTTCTTTTTTAACTTTTCATAACCAGATTCATATTTTCTATTAGACATAGTGTCTCAAAATAATATTAAAATAGATAATGAAACCTAAACAAATCACAAATACAAACTTAATATAAAAACACAAATAATTATAACTACAACAAATAAAACTACTTAATAAAAGTTTAGAATAATAGCACCTGGACTTTAGTGACCACGAGTGATCTTGATGCCAAAGATTAGAGTTAGGAAGCACCAATAATTGAGGAGATAAAATAGGATGGTTGAACTTGAGAGGATGCCAAAGATTAGAGTTGGGAAGCACCAATGAAGGAGGAGACAAAATAGGATGGTTGAACTTGAGAAGATTTTTAAGTAGTTTTTGTACTTAACCAGCAATTGAAATATTGTTGCACGTAACTGTGAAATGGTTTTTAGATTAAGTCCTTTTAAAGATAGATTTTTAGTTGTTTATTAATGTATACAACGGTAAAAATATTAATAGTTACTTCAATCAAGAAGAGTTAATAGGCCTCTTATCTTTGAAGAGTTAATGGTTCCTTTTATCAAGGAGAATTAATAGGCCTTTTTATAGAATTTAAAAGAGACGTTATAGGGTTGATCGATGCAAGAGATTTTATAAAAAGGTGAAGAGTTAATGGTTACTTCAATCAAGGAGATTTAATAGGCAACTGCCTACCCTGATTGAAGTAATTTTTAATTGGGGGCCTCCCTATTTTGGGAGCCTTAGGCAACTGCCTATCCTGCGTATAGCTGGAGCTGTCCCTAGGTGAAATTTACCAAAGAAATAATGTAAACTTCTTAAACTTAGTTGAAATGATTGCAGAATTTGATCCAATAATGCAAGAACATGTTCGACGTATTAAACATAGTGAAATTCACAACCATTATCTCTTGGACATAATATAAAAAATGAATTAATTCAAATTTTAGCAAGTAAGATTAGAACTACAATTATTAAAAAAATCAAAGAAATGAAATATTTCTTGGTTATACTTGATTGCACTCCCGATGCAAGCCATCATGATTAAATGACTCTTATATTACGATGTGTAAATACTTCAAAAAGTCCAATACAAGTTGAAGAATATTTTCTAGAATTTTTAGAAGTAGATGACACCATAGGGAAAGGCCTTTTTAATGAACTTATAGATATAGTAAAAAAATAAGAACTTGATATTAATGATATAAGAGGACAAGGATATGACAATGGGTCTAATATGAAAGGAAAAAAACAAGGTGTACAAAAAAGACTATTAGATATAAATCCTAGAGCATTTTACACACCTTGTGATTGTCATAATTTAAACTTAGTACTTTGTGACATGGCTAATTGATGCCCTAAAGCTATATCTTTCTTTGGAGTGGTACAACGTATATATATATATATATATATATTATTTTCTTCCTCTACAAAATGCTGGAAAATTCTGCAAGATAATATACCTATATTAACTCTTAACCCACTATCACAAACACGTTGGGAAAGTCGTATTGAAAGCGTGAAAGCAATAAAATTTCAAGCTTAAAAAATACGAGATGCTTTAGTTCATTTAGCTGAACAAAATGACGATCCTAAAATAAAGAGTGAAGCCACCTGTTTAGCTACATATGAGTTTGAAAATTTTGAATTTTTGTTAGGCATAAATATTTGGTATGATATATTGTTTGCTGTTAATTCCATTAGTAAGAACTTACAATCTAAAGACATGCATATAGATGTTGCTATTGATCAATTGAAAGGTCTTCTTTCTTATTTAAAAAGTTTTAGAGAAAATGGATTCACTTCGGCTTTGAATTCAAGTAAAGAAATTGCAGTTGAAATGGAAAAAGAACCTATATTTCCTAAAAGGTGAGTAATCCACAGAAAAAAATAATTTAATGAAAATACTGATAATGAAATAATACGATCAGTAAAAGAATCTTTTAGAGTTGATTATTTTATTTATATAGTAGATCATGCTATTTCTTCAATTGAAAATAGGTTTGAACAATTTACAATCTATGAAAACATTTTTGGTTTTTTATTTAATTTGAAAAAGTTGAAATCTTTGGATAATGATGATTTGAAAAAACATTGCCTTGTATTTGAAAATATTTTAAAACATGAAGATTATGCTGATATTGATGGTTTAGATTTATTTTCAGAATTGAAAGTGTTAAAAGAGATTTTAAAAATAGAAACTAATACTCCAATTGAAATAAACTATTTAAAAAGATTAGACTCTTTTTCAAATGCAAGTATTGCTTATAGAATATTATTGACAATACCTGTAACTGTTGCTTCTGCAGAAAGAAGTTTTTCAAAACTAAAACTAATAAAATCCTACTTAAGATCAACTATGACGCAAGAAAGATTAAGTGGATTGGCCATATATTATCAATTGAAAATGATATATTAACAAATTTAGAATATAAAACTTTGATAAGTAATTTTGCATCTTAAAAAGCTAGAAGAATATGCTTTAACTAAGTTTTTTATTAATAATTTATTTTTTAAATATATTATTTTATAAGGCCTCATTTTGGAGTTTCGCCAAAGGCCCCAATTACCTTAGAGCCGCCCCTGCCTGCACCTTGATCTTCGAATACTCACCATTGGAGAGGATTTCGAAAATTAACTTCGAAGAAATGTCTATGTTCATGAAAACTGTTGAAGATCACGTCCTTCATCCTCTTAAATTAAAAGAGTTTAACAAGAAGAACGCAGACAGTAAATGCAGTGTCTCCATTCAGAGATCCTGAATCCAAATCTGACTCAGAAGATACTAACGATGTATTCATTAATCCTCCACCAGTCGCAGGATATGTATGAGCCTCCTCTCCATCCATATTCGGGTCCGTACGTGATATTCAAAATAGAAGGAGCAACTTTTGTGGTGCCTACTTAGGAACAATGGAGGCATGATACAATATTTCATCGGGCAGTTGATGCTTCTACATCATCGCCCACTAGAAAGACAAATCAGACTTCAGGCCCTACAGTCATCAGGTTCACAACATGAGGCCCTACAGTCACGAGGCTCACAACATGATGAAGTACATGGGTTATAATCTCAAAAGACCCACCGGTCTGAGAATGACTGAAGGAATATTGGCACCTTACACCGGTATAACCGAGAAGCAGAAAGAAGAAATCGAATGGAACAGCCCAAATGAAGATGATAGGATAACAGGATGGGTCCCGAATTTGGTATGTAGATACCGCCTATCCAGATCTTTCCATCCCCACAGAAAGTTTGGACGATGAGTCATGCTTCTGACCAGGACAAATTCCTATATATAAAGTGATTTACCAAAAATAAAAATAAATAAATAAACACTCACAATCGGTACCGATATAAAATTTTACCAATCCAATTGCTTGTAATCTATATAATAAGGGAGCTCAGTTTTTTAATTTCCCATATTTTGGACCTTGGATTTATGTACATAAATCTTAGGGATATTTTGGACCCTTGGATTTAAGAGGAAAATGAAAAAAGGGGATAAAAGTTTGAGAAATCTATAAGTTTTTGCCATCCTCATCAAAAGCACGTTCATGAACATAGACATTTCTTCGAACTTAATTCCCCTTTTTAATGTAGAATTCTTTTAAGTTAATTACAGGTATTGTTATCCCTTCTTCAATTAAAAGAAAAGCATACCATCCCTTCTTCATTTAAAAGAAAAGCAAGTTTGAGTTATTTACAAGTATTGCCATCCGACTCTTCTTCATTTAAACCAAAAGCAAGTTTGTACGGCGCAAAGAGGGGCAACAAGTTTGACTTATTTAAATCTATTGTCATCCCTTCTTCATTTAAAAATGAAAAGCAAAGTGTCTACTTTCATATTGTTCTGCCATTGATCAGAAGGGTGTCAAAAGCAAAAAAAAGAACTTCTTTTGTATGTTCCGAACTCGCAAAATATTATTACATTTAACCAATTATTATTTAAGAAAAATATTCTCGCAAAATTCAGGTTAGTTGTTAGGTGGTCAAAAAAAGAGTAATTAGATTTAGTTGTGTTCAGAATGTGGTGTGTCGTGCCTTCAGGCACGGAAAATTTCTAGTTTTTTAATACAATCATATGCATATGCATTCTTGCAGCTATAAAGAAAAAAGTGAAAAAAAAAAAATGGAAAGACGTACTTCAAGTAAAATGTTAATAAAAAATATGTGTGACAACTTTATATTTAGTATAATTTAAACGATTTGATCAACTAGTTTTGTGATGGGGCCTACCGATGAATTAAGAGTTTCATAGTTGCTTTTGGAGTCATTACCATTATCAACCCAAGGTGGCAAGGAGTCTTCATACACCGAGAGAAACACTTGCTCACGAAGTATTAAGAGATCTCATCTTAGATATAGAAGACTTTATTAGAACGCTTAAATGTATTAGTTGGCTTTTGGGTTGGCTGTCCATGAGTTACGCTCAATGGATTAGTCATCTACGGGCTTGGCTCAATGTGTTAGGAATCCATGGGTTTGTTCCGATGGGTTGGACCTAATGGGATGGCTTTCAATGGGCCTATTCTTGGATCTCCTTTTTGTAGGTCTTGAGGCCCATGGCTGTGTCATTTCTTCCTGGCTTGAAAACACTCAAGCAAGCAATACAAGAGTTACCAAAATCTTTTTCTCCATCAACCTTTCCACTTGAATAGGAATTTTTGGTAATCTTCCAATCTTCAGAAATATTCTAATTATAACATCTTCCATCCCCTGTGATCTTTTGAATGGGAGAGAGCCTCATTACCTGATTAAATGGCCTTGCTAGTAGGGAATACTGGGATGGCCTAGTGGTACCGGCTCCCACTCCCGCTCCCGCTCCCATCCCTACTTTAATCCTCTCCTACTTGGCCACTGTGCCAAGCAGCAAAAAACAAATGGCCTTGCTAGTAAGATTCAATAGATATGATCTTTTACCTAATGGGAGATGGTATGCCCCAAAATTGTGTCATATAATAGGGATCGATGGTCACACAACTCAAGTGACACTCCATTTCACAGCATAAGATTTAACCTATTTTTTTGGTATATAACCAGTCTATAATCCGAGAATGACATTAGAAGAAAGTTAGAACAAAAATAAATAAATAAATAACATAAAAGAAACAAATTAAATAGGTTCCTTTGGAGCATTAACAAATGAAAATTTGTATAAGGATAATCTGCAACAGGAATTCTGCATTAATTGTATGGGACTACAGGATCCCTTTCTGCCCTTGATGTTTTGAATAATCATGCAAATCATCCCAGAAGAATCCATCCAGTAAAACCCACAGTAAAACCAAGAAAGGTAGGAGCAATGACACTCATTACAGTTTAGATTATTCTAACACCTAATCCAAGAGATGTCTATCAAGCAACTAGCATAAAAAAGGGCAAAATAAAATTAGATAACTCATACAAAAGAATGCAAGTGTATTACAAATGGAGATAATTTAACTACTGAACTTCTTTGCAAGTACCGTTTATGGGAACCAAAACTCTCTACAGCAGAATGAATTTCTAGAAAAGCAGGGCAACCCCTTTGGTTACGGCCTTACATGCTCTCTAATGAACTGCTCCACTTGAGATGTCTCACCCATCAAGCCAGAAGCTTCTGCTATTGTTACCTTGTTATGGCACTGCGAGAATACAAAGGCCTCTCCAGATACACCAAGGGTAAACTCGTCAGCAATATCTGCAGCAGAAGCACCAGTCCTTGTTGCCCGCAGCTTGTCTCTGCAATGTAAAAGGACCAGAAAATTTAGATATCCTGGCGAGATTTTGGAAGGATTACATATGAAGGCATGTCCCCTTATAAGAAGTTATATTAAACTCACACAAGACCACCATATATTGTAAATATAACAGGTATTTTCATTAGAATCAGAAAACATGATCGCACTTGCTTCCATGGTAAAGAGAACCCATCATACGGAATAATTATTAAGGTTGCACATAGGAAATGTCTTTTACTTAATAACGTTGGCAGGCCTGCCGCCTGTCCATCCCACAACATCAGCTCTGCCTGGGAGTGAGCATGCCATGCAGAGCAGCAATATATGATTCCCAACAAATGTGATTTATTGGAGGCAACAATCATATAGAATAATGTGTGAAGATGGTTCAACCAACTTTAAGCAAAAGGCAATTTTTTTTCTTGCAAAATGAAAGCATAGATACATGGGAAAAAAGGTAGCATAATAAACAGAGTCAGTTTTGAGGTCACGCCCTTAAAAGATATAACAGCATCATAAACAAAGTCAGTAAATATTGCAACCAAATTAAGTGATGGAAATAAGAATTTCAGCCTTACACTTCCTTTTCAAGTTGCTTCCTGATGAAATCCTTGGAATGAGCAGACACTTTATCAGTCTTGTTGCATACTATGAGAACGGGGATCTTTCTTTTTACAACAGTAGCCTTCGTCAAAATATCATACAGATACCTTCAACACCAAAATTAATAAAAGATCATCAGTCCCATCTTCTTGTTATGTATAACTGAAAAGCAAGGAGTGGTGGTGTGTTAATTACTCAGCAGCTGCTCGGCAGTTTGGTAAGAAGTCTAAAGCATCCACTACAAAAATAATGCCACATGCATGGGGCAAGAACTCATCTAGCTTTGGTCGGAGGCGTGAGTGCCCAGGAACATCAATGATGTGGACAGGCTTTATTTTACCTGGCTGTGGAAATAACAGAAAGACTATCTTAAGCATCATGTGTAAACATGTTTCCAGTACTAGTTTCCATATGAAATGCTTCCCACAAGGACTCCCAACAATACTATCGGCTGCACTTCATAAATTAAAGATAAAGAATGATGGAGTAAAGTATTAATTTTTTTAAGGTAAATTTCATTAATAAAAAGCAATCAGTACAAGAGAAATATACTGACAAACTTACAGAGAACACCCAGAAAGGAAACAACCAAACAGGACAAACATAACCAATAGCCGAAAGGAAGGGGATCTAATAAGACGGGGCAATTTCTTCCAGTTTACCAACAGATGGTCTAGCAGAATCCCTTGAAATTTTGGGGATAATAGACACTCAAAGAGCTAGAGAAAGCTTTATCTTATCAGTAACTAAATTCACACATGAAGCAATTCCTTTGAAACACCTTGCGTTTCTCTCTTTCCAGATAATCCATATAAAAGCCAAGAATGACAACTTCCCCATTTCTTTTCCCCTAGGCGCCAAAGACGGACAAATCCTAGCTTCGAAAAGATGCGAAAGAGATTTAGGGAGGACCTAGCTACAACCAAACCAACCCAACACCACACTCCATGTCCTATAGGCAAGGTTGCACCTAAGAAGAAGACAATCCACAGACTCCTCATCCTCAAGGCACAAAGGGCAAGCATTCACTACCACCATACCTCTTCTCCTTAAATTATCCTTGGTTAGGATTCTGTTTCGGAGAGCTAACCATCCAAACACCAAAATTCTAGGTGGAGCTTTAAATTTCCATAGCCTTCCAAAAGCAGGAATTGTCCCCTCTGACAAAGCCATAAAGAAAGAAGTGACTGAAAAACTGCTGTCACGAGAGGTAGTCCAAACTCTTTCATCTTGACCCCCAGGGATATAAACAGAGCTTAGAAGATTAAGAAGTAGCAGCATCTGACTCTCCTCATTCTCCTTTAGGTTTCTTCTAAAGATAGGGCTCCAAATTAAATGGCTTCCAGACCCAATTCTTTCCAAGTAACTAGAAATCGTAGCTTCCCTATCCATAGCACAATTCACAAAATCTGGGAATTGGGCTGCCAACAGTCGCACTCCAACCCAACTATCAATAAGGGCCCATTTGGTACCAGTAAGTCGACTGTGGATCACACTTTTTTTTATCAGTAACGGAACCTTCATTAAAATAAAAAATAAAACCAGAAATACAAGGGAATAAAAACATTATACCCCACCCACCAAAGCCAAAAATCCCAAACAAAACCGCGCCCAAAACCTAAAGATTATATAGATAAACCCACCCATGGAGAAGCTCTATCCACCCCTTGTTTAGCCAAAGCGTCCGCCATAATATTGGCACGCCTCAACACAGGACCAAAAGAGAACCAAAGAGGAGGAGATCTCCTTTATTTCATTTAAGTGAAATTGGAACTTCCAAGGTCTAGAATCAGGATTCAAGAGCCACCCCACCGCATTTGTAGAATCACTCTCCACCAACAATCGTCCATGGAAAGAAGCCAAAAGGACTCGAAGAGCTTCCAAAATAGTCAACACCTCTGCTTCTTTGGAATCTCTAATCCACACACTTTTAGAGAACATAAGCAACACCTCATCCTTATCATTACGAAGCACCCCACCTATACTCGCCGGCACCCCACCTATACTCGCCAGCTCTAGTTTGCCTCTTGCAACATCAACATTAAATTTGTAGGGGGAGACAAAAAAAAAAAGGAAAAAGAAAAGGACATGTCAAGGTCATATGATTATAGGAAATGGAGTTTATGAATTTGAGACATCCAATGCCAATTGTGCCCTAAGCTATATCATTTTACCTTTTCAGATTCAGAATGTAGCACAAAACTGCCCTCATTTGGTTCCATTGATGTAACAGTGCCCTGATGAGTGGTTCCATCTCGAAGCTGGTAAAGGAAGATAACACAAGTCAGATAAAACCACATTGAAAACAAAACAAATTTTAGGTTGGTGTATTAAAGACCTATGACTTCTCATTTAAGGTTCAAAATAATGGTTACGGAGCAGCGGTAGGCAATACATAGTGGTTGTTGTGATTTGTTCCCGGTGTAGCAGTGTGAAGAAAAAATGTGGTAAAAAAATACATAAAATATAGAATATTGAAAAATATAAAATTTATTAGTAACTAAGATAGGGGGCGCCGTGGAACCCTCATTGCAAAGAGCTCTCTCTCAACAAAATTAGTAAGCACAGTAACTGCAGAACAGCCCACTCAATCAATGACAGTATATCCTAACCTGCCTACCTCTGTCTCAACAAAATTAGTAAGCATAGTAATTGCACAACGGCCCACTCAATCGATAACAATTGATGCAAAAGTGAAATTCCAAATTTTAACTACTAGCAAGAAATTTCGAAGACAAAAAGAGAGAGAAAAAAGAGCACAGCAATGCAAGCAATAAACTTGAGAGGAATGGAATATGCCATGAATCCTACTACCTGGTAAAAAAGAATAGTTTTTCCACTACCACTTAAACCAGCAAGCACTATAGTATTAGACTTTGTGCGCTTAAAAACACGGACTGCAACAAAAAGCAGAGGAAAGTTTAGTGACTATGCCATATAATGGCAAAAACTTAAAGCATTTCAAACACTAAATTGGGAAAAATTGCTGACATAAAGGAAAACACGGATATAAAAAGCAATTTGAGAATAGTTATTTACATAAGCTTTCACAAAACAATTAGTGTGTGCCAGGTCTGGGTTACATTTCACCCAACATTTCTGGTGGGGGTCCAATCAGAAACAAAAAATATGAATGCCTAAACCCCAAAAATGAAACCCCGGGCCCTGCCCCCACACCCAACTCCCCACCCCCAACATAAAAAAAAAAAAAAAACATACAAACCCCCCCAAAAAAATGAAAAAATAAACTCAATTTCCCATTCCTTTTTTCTCGCCCTATTTAAGGAGAAGGGAGAAGGCTATTTTCTGACAAAAATGACACTTCTTTTGTGCCTTTCTTGAATCCAGTTTCTATTGTGGGTGAGTGCTCATATTTTTGGAACTTCTGCTGGTTGATTAATTTACTTAGTTTGTAGCTTTTTTAAAAAAAATTTGTTGTAAACTTTTTTGCAGAAAACTAAAAATTTTAGGGGTTTTTACGAAACAATTAAGTTTAAATCTTAATTAAATGGTTTTACGAAGAAAAACTATAAAATGACGAGATAGTTGTTCGTACATGTTTTTGGACGAAATCACCCCAGTTAACGATATCATCAACTCAGTTGACGATATCGTCAATCGGTTGATGATATCGTTAACCTTCATTGCAAAAAACGATATTATGCTCCCTCTTTGACTCTTTCTCTAACTAGTGATGAAAAGGTTATGAAAATTATTGTATTTTATGTCCCAGTAGTCTTCCTTAAGTAGTTATGGCAATCTTCCTTAGTTGTGTGGGTCCCATACTTAGTTTATACACATTTGTCGCCCCCCTTCACATGAGTTTTGAGAGTTTGAGTTTGGAGTGTAAGGGTGAATTGTTCTGAAGAGGTCTCAAGGCCTTTAGCTATCAAACTTCATTGCAAGGTTGGTCATTTGCCGATCCAATATCTTGGGTTACCTATTGGAGCTAATCCAAGATCGAAAGCAATGTGAGACCCTATTATAGAAAAAGATGAAAAGAAGTTAAGTAGGTGGAAAAGGTGCTACTTATCTTTAGGGGGAAGGATAACTCTAATCAAAGCTTCCTTGTCAAATATCCCAGTTTATTACATGTCGTTATTCAAAATGCCAGCATCAGTGAGAAACAAATTGGATCGTGTCAGAAGAAACTTTCTTTGGGAAGGTAAAGGCGATAAAAAGAAGATTCATCTCATGAAATGGAGCGAAGTGGTCAAACCTAAATCTTGTGGAGGTTTAGGCATTGGGGATCTGGAACTTAAAAATTGGGCTTTGCTGGCTACGTGGTGGTGGAGGTTTGAAGAAGAAAAAGATGTTTTTTTGGAAAAAAAATTATTGTTTCCAAGTATGGTGAGGCTGAGTGGGGGAGGGTCCCTAAATGTGTCCCTAAGTATAGGCTGGCAAGTTTATGGAGTGTCATTTCTTGTTTCGGGGAGGTATCCAATGTTAGGGGGGAAGTCTTCAATAAGAGTGTAGCCTTTAGAGTTGGGGAGGGAAAGAATGTTCGTTTTTGGTATGATGATTGGGTTGGGATAGGGAAGTTTTGGTCTCCTTTTCCTAGATTGTTTAGAGTTGTATGTAATAAAGAGTTGGGTTGGTTCAAAAGTGTTATGGTTTGTGTCTTTTAGGAGAGGGTTGCGTCAGTTTGAGGTTTCGGAGTATGAGTCCTTGTTAAGCATTCTTGCTAACGTCTTTATTTGCTGAGGTGAGGAAGATATACGCATTTGGAAGCCATGTCCTTCGGGGAGTTTCTCTGTTGGATCTTTCTATGGTGTTTCTTCCATAGTCTTGGGGAGTCATTCTCATCTATCTCAAGTGTGGTGTGGTTTGGCCCCACCAAGGGTTGAGGTCTTCCTTTGGTTGGCAGTTGCAGGAAAGACTTCAACGGTGGACAATCTAAGAAAAAGAAGGATAATGTCTGAAGCCATTTCAGACACTTGTGTCTTATGTTGTAAGGAAGAAGAATCTATCACCCACTTGTTCGTCTTGCATTGTGAGTTTGCCTCTTGCATTTGGCAATCTTTTTTCAAAAAATGTGGAATTTCATGGTGTTTGCCAAGGGCTTTGAGCGAATGGATGGAGGCTTGGAGGTTGGGTCCTTTTAAAGGGGTGGGCTTAATCTTATGAAGGTTGATTCCTTTCTTTATTCTTTGGTCGATTTGGAAGGAAAGAAATAATAGAATCTTCAATGGCAAGTCAAAGGACAGGGAGGATATTGTTTTTATGATTGTCCTCAAAATAGCTAAATGGGCAAGTATCAAAAAAGAGTTAGAGCACTTGACCTTGGATAATATCTTAAGTAATTGGGAAGCTTGTTTGGGAAGCGGATGTGTTAAGAATAAACATTTAGTCACTTGGTCTCCCCCTTTTCCTAATGTTCTTAAATTTAATGTTGATGGTGCGGCAAGAGGAAAACCAGGACCTGCAGGTATAGGTGGCATCTTGAGGAACTACAAGAGAGAGGTATTGTTTATGTTCTCAAAGTATATAGGCATCAAAGATTCTAATGAAGCAGAAGTGTTAGCTATATTGGAAGCTCTAAGGATCTGTGTCTCAAATAATTTTCATAGCATAGTGGTGGAAAGCGATTCCTTAAATGTGATTTCTTGGATGTCTTGTTTGGAGAAGGGTCCATGGAAATTTCAATTTCTTTTCAATTAAATCAAGATTTGGTCATCATCTTTGAATGTTGAGTTTCATCATGTGCTTCGGTCGGGGAATGGTATGGCGGATGCTTTGGCTCAGTTGGGGGTAGAAAGAGAAGTAGCTTTGCTTGCTCCTTTGTAATTTGTTGTTTTGTGTTGGTATTTAGCTCTAATACCTATGCAGGTTTTTTCTTTCCATCTTTTTATTGTACCTTTCTTAAGTCTTTAATATATTTTACCGTTACCGATCAAACAGAAAAAAGATTGTAAGGTGTTCGGTGAAATGCCTAAATGAAGATTTTCTCTCAACTTGGTGGTGGCTTCAAGTGTGACTTGAAGGGATGAATATGGGCAATTTCATAAGTTTTGATATATATCTATGAACAAAATGTGGGGAGCCATGTTGGGGGCAATCTTTGAATAGTGAATGTAAGGTTTTTCTCCTAAGTATTGTATTATTTGTGTGGAATTTTAAATCCAAATAGTGTTTTTTGTTTCGTTAATCCGAAATCTTTGAATCAGCTTTAAGAATGAATTTGACAGTGGATGAATTGAACACACTTCTATGTGATTTGTGAAAGACTTGCCAAACCCTTTTTCTTTGATGTATTTATCACATCCTTTTGATTTTTTTCATTTATTTGTAATGGATATTCATCTTCTACCAAATCTTAGCATTATCCCCTCCAAACTTAAGACAATCAAGTATGAAAACCATCGAAAAAAGAAGAAGAAAAGTCCAAGAAAAAGGAAAAAAAAGTTGCAAGATGTTAACGATATCTTCAACCAATCGTCAACTGAATCGATGATATCGTCAACTGGGGTAATTTTGTCCAAAAAACATGTACAAACAACTATTTCATCATTTTATGGTTTTTCTTCATAAAATCGTTTAATTATGATTTAAGCTTAATTTTTTCGTAAAAATCCCTAAATTTTAATGAGAGAAAAGTCAAAGGCCAACAATTCTGGTAGGGTTGACAAAGGAGAAGGAATCCTCAAACCGAACACATGGACAATCAGTCCCCGGTTTTTGCCAAAAAGATACTTTGGCACAGAAAAAGGAGGATGGTAGATTGAGGTATTTGTCAAAACCACTTGGCCATACTTAATGATATCAGCGATTATGCTAATGGAATTACGTCAAATGCCATGTAAAATATCGTTGTTTTTTAGAGTTTAAGTTTTTTAAATTATCTGCTTAAGAGATGATTTCTGGATTTCTTCCATAAAATTGTAAGGAAAGTAAAAGGGTACTTTCATTTGCCTTATCTTTTCCTTTTTCTGAAATGGCAAATTAACAAATACAAGTTATGAAGAAAAAAAAATTTATCAAGTTGGTCACCAAGTTGTGATCTCACCCTTTCTGCCTAGTAGCAGTCACCCTGTACGCACCAGAACAGATTACAGGGAAGTAGCGGGAACACAAAATTATTTTATGGCTTTACTTTGGTAAGAGGGCAACTGAATAGGATTTTGATGTTGGAGGGGGTTCTTAATAAGGTATAAAGGAGATAATTGAGCACATTTGTTTATTTCTACATTAACTTTTATACATGTGAAGTGTGGGAGCAGCCAAAGCTTGACAATCTGGAGTTTGATCTTATCGGATAGGAAAACGGCTTCCTAGGGAGGAGGAAGTGAGGTAAGTGGTGTTTGAGTTAGGGGGTGATAGAGAACTAGGTCCGGATGGCTTTCCGATGCCTTTCTTCCAATCCTTTTTGGAGGAGATCAAGGAAGATGTGATAGCTTTTACTAAGGAGTTGCATGCAAAAAGATGCTTGTCAAAGCAGAGTGGTGCATCGTTCGTCACTCTCATTTCCAAGGACGGGGCAATGAGTACAAAGATTTCCTCCTCCTCATCAGCCTCATTGTAGTGTCCACAAAATCTTGGCCAAATTGTTAGCAATCCAAATGCAAAGAGTGCTCCTAAAAGTGATTTTGTCTGCTCTAGGAGCCTTAGTGCATGGAAGGCAGATTGGCTACTAAAATGAATGAGTGCTAGGACTCTAGAGTCTAGACACAAGCAAAGGACGCCAGGGCCCATTTGCAAGTTAGACATTGATAAGGCTTATGAAAGGGATTGTCTCTCTGTGTTTTGAAGAATGGGATCAGGTATAAGATGGTGTACCTGGCTATAATACCTAAATACTTGTACAAGCCCAATGTATCTATGTGGACCAACATGACAGTCAATATGACACCTGATACTGCATTGATACTTCAAGTTTACAAGTTTACCGTATCCTACTCTCCAAGTCCACTATTTCATATAGTTCTTAGTCTCACGAGTGAAAGTCAGGGATCATTCCCCGACCACCACATTGAAAGCATCACTTCCTGCCACTGTTCCAGTCTGGCAAAAAAAAAAAAAAGTTATAGTGATAGTTCGACTGTGCTGAATCTCAACGCCTGAGCTTGGCCAGTTAAGGTATTCAGCCTCTAGACATATGTCCAAGGCCAGCCCATCAAACATAGATTATGTTAGAGCTCACTTAAATGGACCCAAAGCTGGGTTGGACCGAGGCCAGATCCAGGCCTACTAACCCAAGAATCGTCCAATGACCAAATTACAGTCAAGTCCTATCAAATGACCTAGTGGTTGTTTTTCAATTATTTCCAACCAACAAGAAAGTATCAAGTTTGGTCACTGATTTATAACCTAAAAGTACTCCTTTTTTGCTGCTGCAGAAATTGTGCATACTAGATTTGACATTACGTTGGGCTGGTCGCTTGACGAGAAATTGCACATTTGAAGAAGTATAATGAATTCCACTGCATTCTTGTGTTAAAAGTATTGCTTGGATCTGGGAACAAGAAGAGCAAGCTAGCTTCTCATCCCTGCAGTGCTTCCATCAGTTAAGGAATAAAGATGGTCCAATCAATGTGAGTGTGAGCTATATCCATCCATGGAATGTTCCACAAGGTGAGTAGTTTTGATTCTCATACAAGCAATGACAGAGTTAAGTGTAATTTCAGACACACACACGCAGATATATAAAACAATCAAAGCAATATAGTGTTTTCTTATAGTGCTTCAAAAACTTTAGCTAACAGTCGCATGGAATAAGTGTTACTGCACACAAATCAAAGACGATGAAATCAAAAGTGGCAGCTTACACAACAAGAAAAAAGATGTTAGGAACAAAACAGCCAAGGCAACATATAGCTGTTCTGCAGGTTGTTGGCGAATCCGTTGGTCCAGCTGATGTATCCATTGCTTCACTTGATGCATCCATGGCTCCAGTTGATGCACCCATTGGTCCAGTTGGTGTGCCCATTGATCCATGAGTTCAGCGTAACTGTTAATGTAGCCATGGAGAAAGGAAATTAACATTTCCATCCCAAATATTGAAGAGCTTAAGGCAAGGAAAACGACTCCAGGTCATCATAAATATAGCATGGAGACTACAGGAATATGATGTAATGACATCTTTGATCTTTTACATTTGATATTTAAATAATGAACATGAAATCATTGTGAAATATCTAGGTAAGATGCCTTCCAAATATCATAACAAGAACAAGTTTGGCACAAAGATATGGGTTGTCTTCTCCATCACACGAAACTCCAATCCTTCGAATCCACCCGAAAAGTCACAAATAGCATTTGGAATTTACTGAATTCAAGCAATTCAAATGTTAGATGGGATATGAGGATTTAGAATTCCACATGGGGAACAGCATTCGGAGAATTTCAACTAAAGAAATAAGCCCTAGAGTCGTTTAAAGAGATTTTAGCCAATTAAGGAGTGCATGCAGACTCTCGTTTGAGATTTCTTCTTCTCTTTCAAATCGCGCGATTTATATCGATCGAGAGAACACGTTCAAGAAGATCAAACGGCAATGCAATTCTCCGACATCTGTATTGGATAAAGAGATTCAGATTTCAGATACAACTGAAACAGACGAATCGGATATCAAATCCGGTTTTTCCAATTTCTGAAGATTCGGATGGAATAAAACAGATCGGATTTAGCGGATTTTATCTGCGAACGAAAATAAGCGAATAGTTGGGTTTTTGTAACGGAATCAAATCATACCTTTGGAAGAGGAGAAGAAGGTGTAGAATCAGAGATTTCCCGAAAGGAGATTTTGTAGAGAGAGAAAGAGAGTGGGTTTAAAGCAATGGCAACATACCACGCGTATCTGTTTTATTCCAAAACATGGAATTTTAAGCATTCACAAAATTACAGGGCAAGTGAATTGAGATTCAGAAGTGCCAAAAGGGGAAGAATTTTAAGGATTCACAAAACTACAGGACATATCAGTAGCCCAAGGGAGAGAGATCTAGGAGAGAGGAATCTGATAACAAACTAGATGTAGATGGATGGGAGGGAGAGGGACAGTAAAGAGAGCATAGAGAGAGAGATGACGAGAATCTATGGAGAGAGAAGATCACATACCAGAACGTTGGCGAGATGGTTTTGAACTGCAACTCAAGAGAGAGGGAGAGGAGATGGAAGCTTCAAGGGTTTCCTTCGCTCGCTCTATTCTCTGGGTTCGTCGAAAAAAGAAATCAGAGGTTTTCAAATAATAACAAAAAGGCCCTGTGTTTTCAGTGAAACTGAAAATATTTATATATGGGATTAAGGGAAATATTTAAGTAAGGACTAAATTCTCATTTATTAGTTGAAAAAAAATTTTGGAGCCAAACTAGCAAGCAATTTAAATCTATCAATTAATAAGGAACACCCTGAATAGTCACTAATTTTAAAGGATTAGTACACAACCGAATGAATTAAACCGTTGAATCGAGTGTTGAATATTTTTTTGAATATGAAGTCATTAAACTTGTGGTCCACGGATGAAGGAGTTAGAGACATGGATTTGGGGTGAAACTTATTACAAAGATCTTTTCATCCTTCTATTTCATCCCCAAATGGAGCTCAAAATTGAGCCCTACAAAAAAAATTTTCATATATAATGTAAAAATTAATTCTCACCTGAATATTACCGTATATATATTTAGACCTATGTTTGAGTTGAGATGAAGAGATTGGGGATCAAAAGCGACTCAGGGTTGTATATACCCTCTCCTTTAAAACCACGATTTAAAGGTGTCCCTACCCATATCAAGTTTTGGCCAAGAAACAAGAAACAATTTGTTGACAGCTAAAAGTAAAGATAATGAGCTTCGACAATGTCATACTGAAGATGATTGCACAATTTTTTCTGTTTGAAACTTCATTTAAGAAGACAAATTCCATTCACGGTGAGCACGATAACTGAGTTAAAGGTAACAACTGTCCGGCCATGTTGAATTTGTAAGGTAGGACAGGCACACATAAGAAAAGAAAAGAAAGGAGAAGGGAATATCATATATCGATTCGCCTGCTGAAACTGATGTATCCACTATACAAAAATGTGGATTTCCGCACAAGGCACAATTTATTCTACAATTACTCAACCGATCCAAGAGACTGGACTTTATTGACACTTGTTCATAAAATAGCTATAGCAGCAAGTGAATTTTACTGCCTTCTCATAAAACTCATTTTTAGTTGGAATAGGAACAAGTTTAAACAAGAAACCCAATGGGCCATAAAAGATGGTTTCAAGAATATACAGCAAGTATAGTAACTAAAATATCATTAAACAATGAGACTGAATCAACAACTGCTTATGTCTCATTTTTCAAAAAGTATTGAAATAATAAAATATCTAATGGGAAGAGGATTGCTTACTTCAGCCCAGGCCATCTAATTGGCAAAATTTGACTCAAACCATCCAATTGGCCTTAAATGATCATTGTCAAGAGAAAAATAGAGAGGAAGGATAATACATCAAATATCATAAAATGTTGAGACTGAGTATGCAACTATTTGTTTTAAAGAATTGGTAAAACAATAAAAATATCTCAAAACACAATATAGAATCAACATTCAACAGAGCATTGCCTAATTAAGCTCAACCAATCTGATTGGCAAAACTTGACCCAACTCACTTCTCAACTGTAATCCCTTCGTGCATAAGATGTTTTTTTAAAGGTAAGTTGACTCAACCAAGCAATCCTGTGGTTTTGTGACAATGAGAACCTTCTTCAAGCCCATATCACCATCGTACTCTGTCCAAAATAATATTTTCTCCAAGATGCAATTGAGTTCATATTCTTCTACATATCTGTGTGAAATATTGTGCCCGCTGGTGTACATGGATCTTACCAGTAGTTGCATATGTTTAAGAGCTTTTTGCACATACGGCCCTAAAGTTTGTAGGATTTGTAAATAGGCCTCTATGATTTTAATATTTACAGATAGGTCCCTATCTTTTCAATTTAATACCTTTCGTGTCCCCAAAATCAGTTGCCAACCAACTATCAAAAAGTTTTTAGCGTAAAATGACACATTTGCCCATCTCTTTATCCTTATATGCTTAAATTCAAAGGCTTGAATTTATTTTTCTCTAAAGTTTGTAACATTGATAATTACATTTATCAATAATAAAAGAGAATAACCGTATGTAAACTTATCATTAAATCCAAATCTACTATAATGACAATCAAAGCATGTGTTTATAATTAGTTACAATTGATCCAATCCATGTATGACCCACCATTAAATTGATGAAAGTTTCAAAATGCATAATTAGGCTTTATGTGCATTAAAAATTTATTGAGAGAGACCGTTGGGAATTGGGACACAATAATGAAATTTTGGTAAATAATAATATACTCATATTTGCTTAATTGATATAAGAGCAAACTTGTCATTTTTATAAAAGTTCAACACAAATCATATGGTTATTACCCATTTTCATTAGAAATACTAATTTTGGGGACATGAAAGGTATTAAAATGAAAAGGTAGGGGCCTATATGCAAATACTAAAGCCACAAGGTCCTATTTACAAATTATAAAAACCTTAGGCGTATATACAAAAAATTCTATGTTTAAACTACAGTCCATTTTAGACCAATTTGGTAGATGGCTGGGTGAGACATCATCCATTTGAAAAGGTTGGCTAACCTCCAAGGCTAAGGTTGTCACCCTGTTTCATGAAGTTAAATCTTAACTTTGATACTTAGTGCAAGTTGTAAATTCTATGTGTGATATATATACATTATGTAAATTTTATCCTCATTGAAAATTTGCAATTTTTTTTCCAATCATTTAAATAGGCTACTATGTAAGCAAAAAAAACTTTGGTTTTTTGTTTGTTTAGTGTGATATATATCATGTCCTCTGTTACACCCCGACCAATTTAATCTTGTTTATTTATAATTAATTATATTTATATAAATTAATTATGCTTAAATACTAATTAAGCTTTTTTAGTGTGAATTAGTCGTGTTCTAACATTTTAGTTAGATCATGAGTCTTTGGTAGGTAGTTTGACCAAAGATTAACTCTTTTGGGTAGAGCCAGGAGCTTTTTCGTAAATTTAGATTTTTTTAATTTTGCATCGTATGCACATCATTTTGGCGTTATCATGTGCATTTTGTCGAGCAAGACATCTTTCATATATATAGGACATTTCCTCATTAGACCTCAAAGTAACTAAGTAGGCTTTCATTTGACTCAAAGTGGAAATATGGATTAGATTGTGGACTTTCTTTTAAAGACCGAAAACTTAAGCCTTTTAACAGCTGAACCCCTTCATTCGAACCTTTCATTCAGTTGAGCAGAGAATAAACTCCCATTTTCTCTTTGCTTTCTTACTTCTCTCTTCTTAGCCTCTTGAATTGAGAGTTTGCATGTGGGAGTTGCAACACATTGGATTATGCTCCTTAATCATCCTCTCTACATACCCATGGTATTATCTGGACAAGATCTTTCTCTTTATTCAGCCATTTGCTATAATTGGTGAGAAACCCACTTCTTTTCTGGATTTTGGTTTACTAATGAGTCAAAGAGATTCATTTCAGTCATGCATGGCATCTTACACTCTTCTTTTCATGAAATTTCTGTACTAGGGTTTGTTAATTGGGGGTTTTACTTGATTTGGGTTCTTGTGTGGAAGAGAAAGTTGAAAAGCTTGGTTTTAAGGCAAGTATAAGCTCTAATTTTTCATGCATGTTGTGATTGTTAGTTGACTCTATAATTCTGATTTCGGTTTTGTTATTTTGAAGCCTCTTGCATGTAGAATTATGTAAATGGACTTCTTTCAATTATGAACCTTGGAGTAGAAATGATTTAATGTGATTGTATGAGTATGAATGGGAGCAAGGAGGCTCTATTTTATGCAGGTATTGCTGAATGGAAATGTAATAGAAGTGTGGAAGGAGAGAAATTTTGGTTTGGGTGAAAAACAGCTTAACTGAGCAAATGTTTTTGTTCTGCACGCAGAGTTTGGTCAGCTGTCGGTTAACCTACATAGGTTTGGTTCCGAATCCAGAATGGAAGAAAAAATGTAGAAAATGAGTTCGGTTAACCAAACCCACAAACTCGGTTAACCGACACTCCACCAAACCTTAACCGAAACTCCTCGGTCAGAATAACTGGATGATTATTTTACCCTGTTAGACTTCGGTCAGCTATCAGTTAACCGTGCTCGGCTAACCAAGTGTTGACCGACGAATACAAACTTTAGGGATTCTTCATTGGAGACTTATTAGGGCTTCCCAATGGTACCTTACAATGATTTTGACCACTGGAAAACCTTCTTTACATGGAGTACCTTTTGAGGCAAGGGTCTTTATATGTGTTATTCATTATTTCATTACTATACCATGATTATTAAGATTATTGTTACACCCCGACCCAAGTTAAACTTGTTTAGTACTAATTAATGATATTTTAACTAAATTAATTATGCTTAGTTGTTAATTATGATGATTTGTGTTGATTAATCTTTGTGAATTGAGTTGGTTGAGTCTTTAGCCTTAAATAGCTGAGTTAGAACCGGTTTGACTCGGTTGAGTAGGATTATGACCTTTTAATTAATTTTGAGTAGTGCATATGTGTATTAAATTTTATGGACCTTCATGAGCATTTCATCAAACATCTTTCCTCCATCAATTCCATAATGAGACCCAACTCAGCCGATTTTCATTTAAGAAGCCCTTTATCCAAATTATGTCCAAATGGGTGGACTTTTGTGCAATGCACATCCTTATCCCTTTAAAAAGATATAACTCATCATTTTCTTTCATTTCCTTCCATTCCCTCAACTCTTTACTCTCCTTCTTCTCCATTTCTCTTCTTCTCTCCTTCCAATCACTATTAGCAAAGAGTGCTTTTGTCTTTGAAGCCAAGATTGAGACTCATCTTCATCTCCTCTTACCAATTGTTGACAAGGAACTATCATCACCATCTTCTATCTTCTCCAAATTCGAAATCCTTGTAAGAGGTGAGAAATGAACCCTCCCAACTTATGATTTTGAGTTACATTAGAGTCAAGGAGACTTATATTATACATGCATAGTATTCTCGTTATCTTTTCTATAGGATTTATTTGGTTAGGGCTTGGTAATTGGGGGTTTTGTCCACTCTTCAAGAGATTAGTGTGAAGGCTTGAGAAAGCTTGTAATAGAGGCAAGTATAAGCATAAAATAGTGTTTACGTATTGTTATTTCTTTTTATTCTTATGAAATTCTTTCTCAATAACTCTTATCTTTTAACGGAGGGATGAAATACATGGTTTTTATGATTTTAATTGGAGAATGGATTTGAGGGCGTTATATATATTGTTAATGGGAGTAGGATGGCCCTTTAGTGCAGGGTTTATTAGAAGAAGTGAGGAATGGAATGAAGAATGAGAAGAACACTCGAAGAAATTCGAGTTTTGAAAACCCTAGACAGTTGGCTTCGAGCGAACTAGAGCAATCGCTCGAGCGAACATGAAGCCTGAACCCAAGCTCGAGTGACCAACCCTCTGGATGGAGTCCGCTCGAGCGAACTTGGGTCCGCTCGAGCGAACTTGAAACTATTTATTGGGCTTCTTTGACCCAATATCTTGAGTGAATATCACTCTTAGCCTATGATTAACCACTTTAATCATTCCCAATGAATAATTAAAGTGTCCACCTCATCTCCATAGGAAAACTAGGCTTTCTTAGACCATATGTCTTTAGAAATGGAACCTCTAACCTTCTTTAATAAGTCCGAAGGAAATTATTAGTCTAATTACTATGTCATGAAGATTAATTTAGAGACTCAACGTATTTTCATAATAAGTGACACCAAATAAGTAGTAATGCGTTGATCCTCTTAATCTATCTTGTATTGGATAGTAATAGTCTATGTGAATAATTAAATTAGTTAGTAATACCTTGATTTTCTTAAAAATAAATTGTGTTGCATATTGAAGTTGAGATTTCCATTAATATCAATTTTAATTGATAAGTGATTATGTTATTCATATCATTTGATTCGGTTATCTACTTTTCCAATTCGTTATTCGATTGTCATACAATTATTCGATATTTGGTGGAAGATTTGAATTGAGTAAGTATTCGATCATTGAGGTTATTATTTGATTTGATTTGTGAATAAGTACATAAACTTACTCAATTCGATTTGGTATTGATTCGATTTAGTTGGCACTACTTAGCTTCGACCTTGTGAAGCCCGACGGAGATAAACTTGGTTTAGTTTTTTTAGACTACTGCGGTATATCGTTTGGAGCTCCGGAACTCCAGAACCGGGTAGCCAGCTGGCCTTTGGTCGGGCCGCTGGTGACATCCCAACTAGAATAGCTCTCTTTGAGAGGATGAGCTTACGTAGTTGCCAAATTTGTATATATGTTCATATTGATTTGATTTCGAAAACATGAGTTTATCAATTATTGAACAAACATTCGATTATTTCTTTATATTTATGTTTTATCAATCAATTGTCAATTATTTCATTATGAAACATTATGTAATTCCTTTTTAATGCCTATACTTGCCAAATCGTTGTATTTGAGATACTACTCTTGGTGTCACAGGGATCCAGGATATCGGAGAGATTAATTATTAATCATACAGATTAAAGATTTAATTGATAAGCACATCGGTTAGCTATGACAGCCGAAGTACGTACTCGAGTAGTAATCTTAGATTTGAGAGTAAGTACTTCGTATTTCACTTAGCTTAAGATAATGCATTTGATTAATAGGATTGCATTTGCATTTGTAATAGAACTATGTTCCTTTGAGACCAGCTGTAACGCCCCACCCTTATACCCATGCATGATATTGTCCGCTTTGGCCCACTGGCCTCACGGCTTTGCTTCTGATGGGCCTGAACCCATCAAAAGGCCTCATGCTAAGTAAGGGTGTAGGCTCTACATATAATCCCAATCACTTTCCTCTCTATAGTCGATGTGGGACTCCGGGGCGTCACATTCCACCCCCCTTAAGGCTGCACGTCCCTGTGCAGTAGCCTGCCAGCCCCTGTAGCCTGCCAGCCCTCTTGGCCCGCCCACATGGAAGCCCGCCCACTTGCACCAGACCACGGCAGGGGACCCACACTCGAACTAGTCGAGAGTCGGCTCTGATACCACTTTGTCAAGACCCAAATTCCGGGGTCCTGTCGGATATCCGGATCGTGATAACTTGGCAATAATTACCATACATTCATCAAATAATTCTCATAAGCATTTGGCATTTAAATCAAATAATTTCAATTAATTAATGAGTTATAAATACTCATACTTTAATATGTTCTGTCTGCATCAATAATGTACTAAAACTTTAAATAAATTTCCTAAGCAAGGGCTATCCCCTTATCCACTAAATTATCTTTTCTCGTTCTCTCTTGTCAGCCACGCGTATTGAAATCTACGTGCTGAACATCGTTCCCCTCTGTCCCGCCCGCAGCATGATTACCTGAAGGGGGTAACACAACATCAGTACTACTGGTGAATGAATATTCCTAATTACACAAATCACATAAAATATAACATCACATAATTTAGCAAGTCTAAAATCAATAATCAAGTATCATTAATAATTCTTTTACATACAATTCCGTGCTCATGCACATCACCACGCCTCAAAGGCCTTATCGTAACGACCCAAACCAATGCCCAGTGCAATATTGTCCTCTTTGGCTCATGGGCTACTTGACCAGAGGACCTGGCCCAAGCGCATCCAATCTTGCCTCAAGCTTATCGTATACATGTATACCGGTCACCATGACCCTGTCTCATCAGACACGTCCACCAAGGACCAGCCATCAAAGTGGCCCATCACGTCCATTAAGGACCCGCCATCAAAATGGCCCATCACGTCTATTAAGGACCCGCCGTTATAACGGCCCGGACACTAAGTCCAACATCCCACGTCTGGGACCATCCCAAAATCTGGGACCAGTGCACAATATATCATAATCACATAGCAACTAGAATTCATTATTCATAACATACACAAACAGTAGTGTGGACCCAGCCCCATTCAAGTCCTTATCAGATTAGTGTCCCACTTCTGATCATAACAGTTAAGAAATAATTGTAGAAGATAATGTGGCTTAGGCCCACTAGGCCCAGCCCAACCCATCAAGGGTGTTGTGTATATAAAATCCTGCTGATTTTTCTCATATTTTCTTCCTTGTATAGATTATAAGATTTATTCTCTTTACTTGTATAGATTAGGAGATTGTTTATTGATTAGTCTGATTGCCCTTGATTAGGGTATAATGTAATTATGAATACACAATCGATCCTCTCTGTATGGGATCAAGTTTTCTCCCAATATTGTATTGATCTTCTTCATATAATCTTATCATAGATTATTTCATGGTATCAGAGCTATATCAATCTCTGATCATCTCCTTGGTAGTCATCCTTGATCATTTTCTTCAGCCAGAGCCTCTCTGATCATCTCTGATCCAACGTGGCCCACCTGTGATCATCATCATCATCGGAGCTGAAGAAGCCCATATTGTTCGTCTATTTCTCCTCTTATTTATGAACATTTTTTCAAGATTTATGGGCCATCAGAGGTAGGAGATCCACCTTGTTTTGTGCTATTTCAGTTTTTTGCAACAGTTTTCATCTCAGCCGTTCAATTTTGTGGATTTTGATCCATTTTGAGTGAGACTTTGGCCTGGAGTTGCGAAAATAGTTTCTCCTTCCATCCCCCACCTCTGATCTGCTCGCAGATAATCTACTGGAGCACAGGTAGATATCGATCATCTACTGGGAGATGACGATTTTGACGATTACTGTGTTATATCGTCTCTGTTTCACTGCGGCCCACTTGAGATGATCACAATCTGATTCACAGACATACCCATCTTGGTCGACCAACATTATTGATAATTGTGGAGATTTTTTCGGAATTTTTCTCCCATCAGAGGACGGTTTTCCATCACCATTTGTGTTCAGTACATTTTCTCACACTGTTTTCATCTCGGCCGTCCAAAAACCTTGATCTAGGGTTGATCTTCCTGCGACCACTTCCAGTTTTTGGGTAAAACTTCTCTCCTTTCATCTCTTCACTCTGATCTGTGTTCAGATCAACGTGTGGGGCTCAGGTGTGAATTAACCCCTCTGCCGACAGGGACGACAGGCCTCCTTTTGCTTCTGTGCATTGCTGTTTGTTGTTATCTCTCTGTGACACCTTCTCCTCTTGATTTTTAAGAACATGGAAAAATATGATGTTATCCCCATTAAGTTTAATGGGCAGAATTATATAGCCTGGTCCTTCCATCTGAAGAATTTCGTAGAAGGTCAGGGCTTATTTGGTTATCTGGATGGAACCGTTACCAAACCTTCTACTACGAGTACCACAGACTCCAAAGCCATAGCCACCTGGTCTAAGGAAAATGCCAAAGTGATTACTTGGATTCTGAACTCCATTGATTCTTCGCTTGCAGTGGCTCTTCAAGCTTATACTACAGCAGCAGCTATGTGGGCTCATCTTAAGAAAATCTACCATCAAACCAACAAAGCCCGTAAATTTCACTTGGATAGTGAAATTGCTAAATTTACTCAAGGGGATAAATCTGTACAGGAATACTATAATGGCTTCCTCACTTTATGGACTGAACGGGATTCTATGTTGATTCAGACAGTCTCTCCTGGCTTTCTCTCCGAGGCTCTTAAACTCCAAGAAGAAACTCATATTAGCCAGTTCCTTATGAATCTACGGCCAGATTTTGAATCGGTTCGGTCTGCCCTAATGAACCGAGAACAGTCAGCTAATCTTGATACCTGCGTTCAAGAAGTACTTCGCGAAGAACTTCGTCTCACCTCCCAGCGGGCTATTCTTGACGAACCCAAGGCATTCCTTGCACCCCTTCCAGCTGACTCTGCTCTTCTAGCAACCCCAATTCCGAAGCCCACTCAATGCTATGAATGCAAAAGCTTTGGTCATATTGCCAAGAATTGCCGCAAGAAGTTGGTTTGTCGCTACTTGCAAGAGGTCTGGTCATCTTATAGATGACTGCCGCAGCCTCCAGCGTAAGAATGAGGTGCTGCCGAAGAAGCCTCCCTCCAATCTGCCACGACAGACTAATCCTTCCGCCTTCCAGGCTCAAGCACCATCATCTGATACAGGAAGCACTTCCTCGGGGGCTGTATCCATGACTCCTGCTCATATTCAAGAACTGATCCAGAGCACGGTTACTTCTGCATATGCGTCTATGGGCATATCTGGTGGTTGGTATCAAACTCATTCTCATATTGCATATCCTGCTTTTCATTCCTCTGCCTCTCTTTCTTCTCCTATTACCTCTTCCACTTGGTTTTTAGATTCAGGAGCATCCAATCACATGACATCTGTGGAACATGGATTTACAGATTCCCACCCTTACCTTGGAAAAGAGAAAATAACCACTGCTAATGGTGATCAACTTCTCATTTCAGGAGTTGGTACCATTACTTTATCTAGTAATTCTGGCCAGCCCCTCACTCTTCCCAATGTTTACTTTGTTCCCAAATTATCAACCAATCTTCTTTCTGTAGGACAACTTATTGATGATGGCTATCTTGTTCACTTTTCTTCCTCTGGTTGTGTTATACAGGGGCGACAAACTGGGAAGGTGATCGCGACGGGGAGTAAACATGGGCGCCTGTTCTTGCTGGACATTGGACATCATTCTCTTTTTGCTTCTTCTTCTAACTTCAATAAAATGTGGACTGTTTGGCATAAACGTTTTGGTCATGTGAACAATGCAAATTTAATTTCCTTGTTTAAATTTGGTTATTTGGATTCTACTATTGATAATAAAATGATGTCTTCTTTATCTCAATCAAAGTGTGAAACTTGTTGCCTTAGTAAAAGTCATATTTTGCCTTTTCCTGTTCATAATGCTCGTGCTTTGGCATCATTTGACATCATTCATTCAGACGTTTGGGGAATTGCTCCTACCTTGAGTAGGACGGGATTTAAATACTATGTGACCTTTATTGATGACCATTCTCGTTATACTTGGATTTACTTTATGCGTATGAAATCTGAAGTATTCTCCATTTTTCAAAAATTTTATAACATGGTTCAAACTCAATTTCAAAAAGCTATCAAAATTCTTCGATCAGATTCTGGTGGAGAATACATGTCTCATGATTTCTCTGCCTTCCTTTCTGATAAAGGAATTCTTCATCAAAAATCTTGTCCACATACTCCTCAGCAAAATGGGATTGCGGAAAGAAAGAACAGACATATTCTTGAAACTGTTCGTACTCTGTTGATTGCATCGTTAGTCCCTCCCAAATTTTGGTGTGATGCTGCACATACCGCTGTGTATCTTATCAACCGTCTTCCTAGTACTGTTCTAGGAAAGACTACTCCTTACGGAGTTCTCTTTGGTCAAACCCCCTCATACTCTCACTTGCGTGTTTTTGGTTGCCTGTGTTTTGTTCATCTTCCTCCTACTGAGCGCACAAAGTTATCTCCACAAGCTGCTAAATGCATTTTTTTGGGTTACAGTAATGAACACAAAGGTTTTTTGTGTTATGATCACTTGGACAAACGCATGCGTATCTCTCGTAATGTTATTTTCTTGGAACATATTCCCTTCTTTTCTTTACATTTGGATAGTCATCCTATTGCTGTCTCCTATCTGCCACAATTCTCAGAGTCTACTTCTCCATCACCTCCTCTTAAAGTCTATGTCCGGCGGAACAAGGTCTCTCCTCTGGCGACTTCCTCTCCTGATCCTCTCCCAGCGCCGCATACTGAGTCTTCAGGTAATAATACTTCTTCTAACACCATTTCTCTGCGACGCTCTAGTCGTCTTTCTGTTGTCCCTAACCGCTATGGATTTCCTGCTCTTCTTACTTCCTTGGATAGTACTCCTATACCCACCTCATATTCACAGGCCTCAAAGATTTCTTACTGGCAGGATGCTATGACTGAGGAATTGGTCGCTCTTGAAGCAAACCAAACATGGGAATTGGTACCGGCCCCGGATAGAGCCTCTGTGATTGGCAGCAAATGGATATACTCCATCAAATTACATGCTGATGGGACTCTTGATCGCTACAAAGCAAGATTGGTTGCACAGGGTTATAAGCAGGAATACGGAATTGACTATGAGGAAACTTTTGCACCAGTGGCAAAAATGACCACCGTTCGTACTCTTCTTTGTGTCGCGGCTGCCCGAAATTGGCCTCTTTGGCAAATGGACGTCAAAAATGCTTTTCTACATGGGGACTTGAGAGAGACTGTTTATTTAAAACCTCCTCCTGGCTATGCTTGTCCTCCGAAGCATGTGTGCAAATTGAGGAAAGCTCTTTATGGACTTAAACAAGCTCCTAGGGCTTGGTTCGATAAGTTCCGGACAGCAATTCTTCAAGCTGGATTTCGTCAAAGTCACTCTGATAGTTCCCTCTTTTTGAGATGGACATCGAAGGGCTACACATTCCTCTTAGTCTATGTGGATGATATGATTATCAGTGGTAATGATAATGCAAGCATTACGGATCTCAAAAACCACCTTACTCGCCACTTCAGAATGAAGGATCTTGGTCCTCTCACATACTTTCTGGGACTTGAGTTTGTGCGTAACAAATCAGGCATTAGGGTCATTCAGCGTAAATATGCGACAGATTTGATCAAATCGGCCAGGCTTGATGATGCTGTCCCTTTTGATACGCCTCTGGAATTGAACAGCAAAATCAGTTCCGATGATGGCACTCCCTTGGATGATCCATCTATTTTTCGGCGGATAGTTGGTAGCTTGCTCTACCTAACTATGACTAGGCCGGATATCTCTCATGCAGTTCATACAGTTAGCCAGTTTGTTAGCAATCCCCACAAACCGCACCTTGCTGCTGCATTACGCATCCTCCGCTATGTTAAAGGGACTCTACATCATGGACTCTTCTTTCCTTCTGATACTTCTCTGCAATTAACAGCTTATGCGGATGCTGACTGGGCTGGCTGTCCAGACTCTCGGAGGTCTACCACTGGCTGGTGTATGTTTCTTGGAAAATCTCTGATTTCATGGAAGTGCAAGAAACAAACCACCGTATCAAAGTCTTCGGCTGAGGCAGAATATCGAGCGATGTCATCCGCCAGTGCTGAAATTATCTGGCTCCGCCGCCTTCTGTGTGAATTCGGTGTTCTTGTTAGTCGTTCCACCCCTCTCTATGGGGACAATACCAGTGCTACCAGAATTGCCAACAATCCGGTTTTCCATGAAAGAACAAAGCACATTGAGATTGACTGTCACTTCATCCGTCAACATGTTGTTACTGAGAAGATAACTCTGCCTCATGTCTCTTCTTATAACCAGTTGGCGGATATTTTCACCAAAGCTCTTCCCAACCGCGTCATCATGATCTAACTAGCAAATTGATGTTTTCAGCCTTACCACATCAATTTGAGGGGGAGTGTAGAAGATAATGTGGCTTAGGCCCACTAGGCCCAGCCCAACCCATCAAGGGTGTTGTGTATATAAAATCCTGCTGATTTTTCTCATATTTTCTTCCTTGTATAGATTATAAGATTTATTCTCTTTACTTGTATAGATTAGGAGATTGTTTATTGATTAGTCTGATTGCCCTTGATTAGGGTATAATGTAATTATAAATACACAATCGATCCTCTCTGTATGGGATCAAGTTTTCTCCCAATATTGTATTGATCTTCTTCATATAATCTTATCATAGATTATTTCAATAATATCGGAGTGGTCCACCTTCATAATATATTACATAAGTAACCGAAACATGCCAACCTTCCCAAATAGTCCATACAATTTATTATAAACCACACATAATCATACAATTAAATTAGAGAGGAGGATAAGATGGTAATTACATATCAAGCCTGGGGTTATCTCCCCAATCACAAAACCCATCCAGCCATGTGTATACCACACAGTACCCATACAACAAGTGTTTCACGTCTACATATACTCAATTATAAAATCCAGTAGGTCCCACCAGATTTAATCCATGATCAGACTTGATATCTTTGGTCAACCATTACTAGCTTTCATATTATCAAATCTGATGCATCATCAGATGATTTCCAATAGTCCACAGTATCAAAACACATTCAGCAGACATGCAAAAAGGACCTCACGCCTGAGATTTTTGTGACTGATGGATGGTGGGGCATATGGGGTCCACTCCACATGGAATCACTACCAGGCAGGTCGCCCATGGGCCCTCTTTAAGATGTGGGAAGTTGATCAATGATCAAGTAGGCCCAGTGGTTTGTGCATTGACGCATAAGATTGTGATGGCTAACAGGTATATCATGGATGGGGCCCACTGTACAAGATGTCCACCTACACAAGGATCGGCCATGTGTCCCCTTCAGGATGTATGGTCTTGATTCCAGCTCAGACCATGTAGTGGGTCCCACAACTACAAACTATCAGTACAGTGGATTATGCAATTTTCACGCCTGAAATCTGTTGAATACATTGATCAGTGGGTCCCACTGATTCAAATGTCAGATGTTCAACTACATCATGGTCGACCAAGGGTCTTCTAATAGATGAGTGGACCTGATTTCAGATCATGTAATCCCAGTGGTCCCACAACTACAAACGACCAGATCTGGACTTTCCTCCCCTTTTAAGCCTCAGGGCATAATTTCAATAGATGGTGGCTACAGCGGGGCCCAATCCCTATGGGACCAGTACCATCATGGTCGCCCATGGGTCCCCTTCAGGATCCATGGACCAGATCCTTGATCAAGTGGGCCAGGTGGTCCCACTATCCCCAAACGTAATCCTTCATCTATGCCCTGTTTCTGGGTTTTTGTATATACAGCCATTATTTCAACAATCAGAAGATATGAATGGACTGAACATTACTATATCACTGGAATGAATCCATCCGAAGTGATTTCATTAATTTCTGGCCTCCAATTATGATTCACTGCAAATCGATATATTCCATTACTGTCTCTATGCACAGCAACATTACAAATCCATCGTGAACCAAGTATTATCAATCATCTACTATATTGTTCATGGATAACTAGGAAGATTCACTCACCTTGATACGCGATTGTAGTTCGTCTTGCCGCTGACTTCTTCCTCTTCTTCCCTTGGATTCCAACAACCAAGCTCTCTCTCTCTCTCTCTCTCTCTCTCTCTCTCTCTCTCTCTCTCTCTCTCTCTCTCTCTCTCTTTCTCAGATTTTCTCTTCAAGGAAAAGAATTGAATATGATATTCCAAAAGGGTCGTTGGTTGTTAATATAGGCAACAGAGAGTTAGAGTCCTAGTTTCCTTGTAACTGGACATAGAGTCCTGTCCAATCTCCTCTCATCAGAGTTGTTAAACAACTCCTCTTTCATTCAATAATAATACACGTGAGGTTTTAATAATCTAATAGGAAATCTAAAACCCAGGATATTACATACTTCCCTCCTTGGAAAATTTGGTCCTCCAAATTTAAAACATACCTATGGTGAAAAGATGAGGGTATTTGTTCTTTATAGTCACCTGGTTTAACCATCTATAATCGATGCACATTCTCAAGGTCCCATTAATTTTCTTCACAACATCATCTGTGCTCCCCAGGGAGACACGCTAGGTCGGATGAATCCCTTGTCCAATAATGCTTTCAATTGATCATTGAGTTCGTTCAGGTCCGTAGGGCCATTCGATAAAGTGCCTTAGAAATCGGGATTATACCCGGGATTAATTCAATCATGAAAATCGACCTCCCTAATTGGGGTAACCCAGGCAAGTCATCCAAAATCACATCGGGAATTTCCCTAACAACGGAGATATCTTCTACGCTTGGTTTCTTTCTTATCCTCTGTAATGAAGGCTAGAAAGCCTTCGCACCCACTCCTCAATAGCTCACCAGCTTTGATGGCTGAGATAACCATTGACCTAACAGGTCTCCTAACATGAGTAAATTCCTCCAGGTTAAACCGAACTACTGTAAAAGTAATCTAAAATAGCCCTAAACTTAGCAAGCCAATCCATTTCCAATATAAGATTAAAGTCGTCCAGACGTAACAATACCAGGTCTGCCGGTCATTCGGGCTTGCCCAATTCTTAACATACAATCATAAATGATGGTTCTAAGAGATGTTTGCTCGCCTGAGCCAACTCCGATATCGCTGTGTCCTTCACCATTCTTGCTTTGGTGGTGATGAATAGCGGAAATCTGCTCTTGAACCTGCGCATACGCCTTCATAAAGCTCTCAAACATTTGTCAGGCGTACTCCGGCATCTCCAGTTCCACCGTTTAGCAGAAGATTGCTGTTCTCTTTCTCTTTTCCAGAAGCATTATACATTGTCTTAGTTCTTCTGCAGAAGAAAAATTGTGAGCCAAAGATTGATAACAACATATCATACTTTATTTCTACCGTTGACACCCCAGCGTCCTCACCACGTGACCTATGGGTTACTAATTCTTTTAAAAAGATTGCCCAAAATCTTATGCTCTGATACCATTTGTAACGCCCCACCCTTATACCCATGCATGATATTGTCCGCTTTGGCCCACTGGCCTCACGGTTTTGCTTCTGATGGGCCTGAACCCATCAAAAGGCCTCATGCTAAGTAAGGGTGTAGGCTCTACATATAATCCCAATCACTTTCCTCTCTATAGTCGATGTGGGACTCCGGGGCGTCACACCAGCATTTAATAGTTTTTCATTAGAATACTTGTGTACTATACATTTAAGAGATTTTAAATCATTAGCCTTGTTAAAGATAAATAGTATCATAATGGAATAATTAATGGACTGCTCATGGCTTTGATACTATTGATATTGTACATGCTTTGTTCATTGACAGGTGTTAGTGAGTAATCCTCACTCGTGAAATGTGGAATTTTCTCCTTCGTGAATTCGGACTTGATTCGGAACAGGTGTGAGTTTACGGGAGTACGCGTGTCACACCTTGGGAGCCACCCTAATCAAGGGATTCTCGGGTCTGGGATGTGACAATTATAGTAATTCAATGTACATTTAACATACAATGTGGCACCAAATAAAGAATAGCAATACATTGAACACTATAATTTTATAATGTATTGGATGGTATTGAGAGTTGAATGTTTAGAATGGTTTGGCTAGTAACAATCCTTGAATTCTAAATTGCAATGCTTGAGCATCTTGCTAGATGAATGTTTAGAATGGTTTGGCTAGTAACAATCCTTGAATTCTAAATTGCAATGCTTGAGCTTCTTGTTATCATATTCATGACTTCAAACACTAAGTGAGTGTTCATAAGTATAAATTGTATTTATCTTGTATTTCAACTCTACATTGCAAATTTCTGTTAATTGAGAAAGTCTTGAGTAGATTTTTTAGTGTACTTGAATGAAATGAATTATATCGTGATTGATTAGCGTGTCTACTCAAGTTCAGTGTGTTATTGATTTAAATGAGTCGGTACTACTTAGCTTCGACCGGACGATACCTGACGGCGTTGACCCTTGGTTTAGATTGTGAACGTCTCTGCGCAGTAAACAGTCTGGAGCACCGGAACTCCAGAACCCGGGTAGCAAGTTGAACCTTTGGTTGGGTCACTGGTGACATCCCAAAACGCTTGCCCTCATTGAGGGGATTTAGCTAATGTGGTTACCAACTAGATTGTACATGGTTTTTCATATACTATTGATTCCATAAGCATGACTTAAATCTTAATGCACAATTGCCTAGTTATACTTTATATGACCTCTTCCAATCTTTTGTCATCAATTCTTATTTGATACATCATGTGTAGACTGATTATTGCGTATTATCAGCTGAAACGTTGTATTCGTTAGTTATTCTTGAGGAGACCGCAGAGGGAGAGGAGGAGGCCGTCGAAGTACCTCCAGGAATAGAGGAGTGGGCAGCTGATGGAGCTGTCTAGCTTATGTCATCGGAGAGCATCTTATTTCATCTTTTGCAAATAGAATACTTTTGGTTAATGAACTTTACCAAGGTATAGGAACAAACTAAATTTACTTTTGTATATTGAGGTGGAGTATGTTTTAAATCTCTACTTCTTATTAGTAATGAAATCATCTTTTGTATATGAACTTGAATGTTTGGACAGCTCATGATATGATACCTTTATATGTTTTGAACTATTGATACCGCCGATAAATGTACAAAGACAAGTGTCTGTGAACATGTCTCACACGTGCAAAGTGGATTTATCTCCTTCATGACTCGCACTTGACCCGAAACAGGTGTGATGAGCATGGGAGTACGTGTGTCACACCTTGGGAATTTCCCTTGGCCAGGTAATCTCGAGACCGGGATGTGGCATCCTCTAAAGATGCAAATTTTAAATTTATGAGATATTAGGATTTCTCCAAAGATAGAGATTTGACGAACCCAAATGCTCTGCAAAATCACATACCACTTACACAAATATGAGATACTATTGATTCAACTCAAGTGGCTTATTACAAATGATCATGGAGAACCTATTTATGACATCATTCTAAAATACTCTAAACAATTCTAATATACATTGGATGGTTGCATTTAGGGAAATGGGAACAGGCTGTGAGTTTCCCTGTAAGAACATAAAGATGAAATTTGATAAAGCCACCTGTGAGGTATTCTTTTCGACTTTGACTTTTTATTCAGCCTGCCTTGGTTAAAAAACAAAAAATGCATAGCTTATTAGATTTGAACTCATAATTTTTGCCTTTTTAAATAACTAACCTAACCACTACACCACACAGCACCAACACCAACATCTAGTTGTTCATCAAAATCTATGATGCCCAGATACGGCATGGATATGGCAGGGACATGTCATAGACATGGCAGGGACACGGATTTCACATATAAAAACTGAAGTATCGGATACGATACGACACGATACGTTGTCCATTTTGAAGTATCCACGCATCATAGATCAAAATAATGTCAAAAGTAGTTAATGAAGCAACGGCTCTGTCAATGGTAAAGAGACATGACATTTATGGTGTAACAATCCCATACCAAATAAAATGAGGTTCATGGATTAGGTATTTACCAGATTTCAGCTTCAACCAACGAGGTAGTTGTATGAACAAAGGCCATAAGACCAATAAAAAACAAACGAGACAAAATCAATGGTCAAACATAAAAACCAGCAAATTGCTCATATTCATTGTGGGACAACTGACACATCCTATAGGACTTTTGGTGGAAACTAAATCCACAAAAACCTCTTTTACGTGAAGGTACCAGGCCCAACTTTAGACATCTCTTCTCAAACAGATCCATCAGTTCATAGGGCACAATGATTCATTTCCAAATGGGTCACTGTGTGGAGTTCTGTTGTTCTCTTCCCACGGAGGTCGATAGATTCATTTCCTAAATTTAGGGACTGTAATCAATAAGCAAAACCCAAATGGAAGAATTACAAATATATTGTAGTATCTCATAGGACTCGTCACTGAATAAAAGGGAGAGCAACAAGAAAAAAAAGTTAAATATTTCCATTGAGCTATAAAGGAAGAATTACTAATAAGAAAAATAACACACTATAAGATAGACTCATATCAAAAAGAGATATTTGAAACACAAAAACAGATTTTTGCAAGCATATTACACCAGGGAAGAAGAATCTTCTAAAATAAACCAACAAAAGGAGCTTCAAGTTAAATATCACAAAGAAACCCAAAATGAAGTGAAATACCTCCAAGCCTTGTTTTAAAATCCAAAAACTAGAATACATAGATGATATTCAGAAAAATGGAAGAAATGAGCACATCAATTGGTGAAAGGCATAGATTTACTAAAACAAGATCTAAAACATAAATCCAAAAGAATTCATTTGATAGGTATCATTGAGGTGGCTAATTGTTAGGTTCATGTTATTTAGGGTCTAAGATTTCGATAAGTCCATCACTAGAAGTAGGGTGTGATTACAGAAGTGGAAAGGTTAGAATAGCCGTGATTGTGCTTGAAATATATTTTTATGAAATCTGAGATTCACTTGTTGTCATGAAATTTGCCAATTTTTTTTCATATCATATGATTTACTGTGGTGGCTTATGCTCTAACCTTCCTTCAGATTCACTTTGTGCTTCTTCTTAGTCGACAAGAAAAGTAAGGTTTACAAAATGGTATTCTCCTTATTCTCAGAAGGAAAGATCGAAGGTAAATGATCACATCTACAAACTTTATTATATTTTTCCGATCAGCTGTTTTATTTTATTTATCTTACGTTAATATGCTATTCCTCTTTGGAATGAATGATTAATCTAGATTTCTCACTTGCTTGCTTTAGATGGAATCTGACCATACTTTTTCAAGAAGGAAAGGGGGAAAAAGAAGTAAAAGAAAATGAGGAGATTTGATTATATGCTCCCAAGATTTTTCTGTTTTCATGATGCTATAAAGATGCTATTTCTCATACTCGTTATTGTTAAATTTCATCTCAATTGAATCTAAAGTTATTCTCTTCCTTTATTACTTCTGTACAATGATTTTGTTGTTTCTTGTTCTTGATAAGATAGTGGATCACGGTAAAATAATTTAATAACTTTAGTAGCTGTCAAGGCTCCTCTCTTTTGGCCAATTTTTATGTATGAACTTTTGACTGATAAGCAAGACCACAAATGTTCTCATTCACGTTGAGGTAAAGAGTTGAAATGAAACGAGCATTTGTTCTCTGTTTTTATGATGAAATAAAATTTTGATTTCTCATTAGAATAAAGGAGCATATTGACATCTCGGGAAGGCACAAACCACTCTTTAACCCCTCCATGAAGGAGGGTTACCTTACTATTGCGTCAAGCAGGATTTGGCTTTCATGTGTTCTGGTTAGCCAAGCACAACCTATGCCTGAATTAATGCATGAGACAATGTAATGATTATCACTCTATTCACCAGTTTGTGGGAATCCAAACAGGCTTTTCTTTTCTTCTGGTTGGCCGAACACGACCTTTGCTTCTATTAATTCATGTGACAGTGACAACTATAATTTTCACAAGTTGCTCTGTAAGGCCTCTGGCCTTAAATCCCATCTCATCCCACCCCCCTAACCTAATCCCATGCGAGCCCCACCTCATCACCTCACTCCCATCATTTCCCCACCTCCTCACCTTAACCCACGTGCAACCCTCACCCATTTCCACTTTCCCCCTTCTCCTTTACTAGGTCAAACTCCCCCTCTCTTCCCATTCATTCCACTCCACATCAAGAGCAGCCCTCTCATCCCTCTCGTTCTCCCTCCCTCACTCTCCTCGCTGCCTCGCCATGGCCGAGCTCCCCCATCTCCGGCGATCATCACCATCAAGCTCTCCTTCTCCTTTCTCTTCTCCACTCTCTCATCTCTTCTCCCATCTCATTTCTCTCACTCATCTCTCCCTCACCCAGCCATGCTGCCCACTGCCGCTGGACTCCGAGCACGGCGCCGTCGCCGTCGGCGACCCACCTGTATCACTGCCGGCCACCATCATCTCCGGCGAAATTCCCCCCGGCCCATCTCCTTGTTTTCCCCATTTCCCCCTTCTTTGTTTCTCTCTTTCTTTCTCTGTTTTCTTCCTTTCTTCTCTCTTCCTCACTCATCTCCCAGCCAAGTGACTGAGCACCCACCCCCACCCATTTCTTCCTCTCATTCTATCTCATCTCATCTCATCTCTCCCTCACCTCACTCCACTCCACTCCTCACTGTCAACGTGGGTTGACTCCCTCCCCCACCCATCTCACCATTTCATCATCTCTCTCTTACTTTCTTTCTCTCCCCCATCTCCTTGTTCCATGTGAAAGAGTTCCCCATCACCACTAATTTAGTGGGCCACCAATCAAGTGGGCCCCACAACCTCCCCGTCTCAATTTCAATTCCTTTTCTCTCATTCTCACTCTCTCTCACCCACCTTGCTTGAAATGGATCTTAGAGGCTGCCCATCACCTCCGATCATCACTATCATCTCCGCGTGGACCCCGCAAGCATCTCATCTCCAATTTCAAGCCACCACTCCATTCCCTTCTCTGTTTGGTAAGCTTCCCTTCCCCTAGGTTTGGTCTATGTGCTTCGGGTGTGGAATTGTGTTAAGATAGCTTAGAGCTTTCCATTCTTTTAATTTTACATTTTAATTTAGTTTTATTTTGCTATTATCCCTTAGGTTTGGTTTGTTGGGCTATGGAGCTGGGATTTGTGGATTTGGGCATTTTCAACCAAAGGCAAGTACATAGACATGAATAGTAGTGTGTATATGTTACATTTGTTGGTTTGGAGGCTTTAAACATGTTCAATATCTCTACTAGATGCTTTAAATATGTTAAATATATCTACTACTATTTTAAATATGTTAAATATATCTACTAATGATTGAGATGTGTTAAATACCTCTACTAATACCTTAATGTGTTAAATATATCTACTAATGCTATAAATGTGTTAAATATTTCTAAATGTGTTAGATATCTCTAACATGTGCATTTATGATAATTGGATTGGTAAGTATGGATTTAAAATGCACTAATGGTGGAACTATTAATGGGTCTTAAAATGGTGTTAAATTAAATGGAATATTTGGAACCCATTTACCCTTAAAACTTGGACCTTGGCCCCACTTGACCTATGAATATGAATTGGACTTCTAGTAAGGGGGTGTGTAGGCTAACACCTCCTTGTGGGTTGTGAGGTAATATATGTGGGACCCATATTGGGCTAAGTGGGTGGCGTAGTGGAACCCCGAGGTGCCAACAACTTCAGAAGCACCAAATGATTATGAGATGCATTTCGGATCCGCGTAACCACCATATTAGACGGTATGGACCCTACATGTGATGAATGACCCTAGCCTTAGGTTGGTTAGTGCCCACTCCCCTTGGCCCTTGACCATAGGATTTGTATAGGCTATGGTCAGCTTATGACCTCCCGAATATTACAAGACAGGAGCATATACCCATTCTGTTACTCGGTCTAATACTCTCTATTAATATGCTCGCTCGGTGGGCTCCCTTGTGGCTCTATTGACAATGTGATGGGAGCACCCTATGTAGGATTAATCGGACCTCTTGTTTAGGAGAGTGTGTGTGTAGGTGTAGGTTTGGATCTCTGTGTGTGTGTGGGGGTTTGTGTGTGTGTGGAGGTTTGGGTTTGTGTGTGAATGTGCAGGTTTGGGTTTGTGTGTGAATGTGCAGGTTTGGGTTTGTGTGTGTGTAGGTTTGGGTTTGTGTGTGTGGGTTTGTGTGTGAATGTGCAGGTTTGGGTTGTGTGTGTAGGTGTAGGTTTGGATCTCTGTGTGTGTGTGTGTGGGTTTGTGTGTGAATGTGCAGGTTTGGGTTTGTGTGTGTAGGTGTAGGTTTGGATCTGTGTGTGTGTGTGTGTGTGTGGAGGTTTGGGTTTGTGTGTATATGTGTAGGTTTGGATCTCTGTGTGTGTGGGTTTGTGTGTGCATGTGTAGGTTTGGATTTGTGTGTGTATGTGTGGTTTTGTATCTGTGTGTGTAGATGTGGGTTTGAATATGTGTGTGTATATGTAAGTTTGTGTGTGTGTACCCGCATATGGTTTTGTACTTACCGTCTGCAGATCGGGAGGTGGACGTACGCCACCATACCAGCTTGTCTGGGTTCGACCGGGTTTGCCTGGGTTGCATTTATTTGACCAGCTTGTCTGGGTACCGGGTTCACCTGGGTTGCATTTGCTCGACCAGCCTGTCTGGGTATCGGGTTTGCCCGGGTGTGTTTATTTTGATAGTATACGATGGTTTGATTATTTTTTTGGTTAGTCATGTTTTGTTTATCCATTATTTTTGTACTTATATATTGATTTCGGTTGGCACATGTTACACTGTTACTCATATCTATTTACTTGCCAGTATACTGATGTTGCTACATTTGGTGCTTAGGTAGTGGAGCCCATTGTATAGGTGGTTGTGCCGGTCTTACGAGATTCATTAGTTGAGGGATTACCCCTAGTGGAGTGTGGTAGCAGTATGGTGTCGCTGGATTGGTACATGAGAGCCTCACTTTACATTCTGGCTATGAGCATATGTGCTTCTTACACAGGTTATTATAGTGTTTTAGACATTCGTTAAAACTCTAATGCATTTTGTAATTGAAATATAAGTAAATGCCTTTCTATTACTTGTATCAGCTCTGATGTTATTGTATGTTGTATTGATGACCATCTGCGCAGATTGTATGAATCGTTGCTTTCGTATTTGTTTATGGTGACTGATCATCACTCATAACCTCACTATGGACTTCGATCCACATGGAATTGAGGCCGCAAATATATTTAAGGGAAAGATTTTAATTGGCCCCGATTCTCATGCCCTAATAATGCGGTTAGGATCCAATCGAATTTTTGGGGCGTGACATTCTCAAAATCCAAACAAACTTTATCCTTGCAGCTGAGTCCTGGTAGGTTATGGTCGTGTTGATTGAAATGTGATTTGTGTACTACGCATCAATTTAGGCGTTTTCGGAAAAAAGAAAAAAAAGATGACGTGACTAGAAAAATATACTTTTTCAGAGCATCTAGGTAAATGCTTTTATTTTTCTGATGGTGTGTTAATATTCAGAAATTCTTTTTGTTTTAATCTCCTTTTCTTATGGAAAGAAGCACATGAATTTTCCGGAATTTGTGTTGCTTGTATGATGCAATGCTTATCATCTCACTTTATTGGCATCCACTTTCTGCATCAATTCCTTCTCAAAGGTAATTCGGGAGCTCAGTGGAGTGATTCTCACTCTAGGCCCAAAGCTCTGTAATTTTGTGGAGTGGAGAGGATTAAAAGTTGTTTATAAAAGGTGACTTGACAGTTTTAGACAACCCATGTGTTGAAGGAACCTAATTTATCTTTCTTACCAGCAGACATTTAATTTTTTTTGTTTTTTTTTTAATTTGCAGATATGCGAGCCTCTACTTTTGCATGTGCATTGATCAGGATGACAACAAATTGGAGATTCTCGAAATAATTCACTATTATGTTGAGATCCTAGATTGTTATTTTGGAAGTGTGAGCAAACAGACCACCAATAATATGTTGAATTATAGCAGTTTCAGTAGTGTCCTAATTTTTGACATTTATTAACCTTCCATGCATGAAAAGCAACTTTTGATTTCTACTGCATCTGCCAAGGGAGTGCACATGTGGAACATCTGAGTGTATTCTTTGTTTCAAACAGATGGTATCATATATTATATTGATGCATGGGAAGTAGATGCTATTTCTACACTCCAAGTAAATGGACCAAACATGAACTGATCGTGCCACATTGCTTGTTTTATTCTAGTGGATCTTATGGAGCATGTTCATGCACAACATAATCTGTTTCGGTCTCATATATCATAGTAAAGATTCTCCTAAAGTGAACCAGTTACCAGCCTATCATCTGTAGGGCATGTGGGCCTCTCTGTTTAGATTAGATGTTGCCACCAAACTAGACTGTACTACTCCTTAGGTTGGTCAGTGTATAAAACAAATGTGCAGTTGAAGAAAAAATGGAAATTGGTCATCAATTCACATGAACATGAATTGTCAACTGAATGATTGAGGCTGGTAATTGGTCAGGTGATACAAGATGGTTCCAGCCTGATGCATGGCTTGATTTTCAGATTCTCACATTGGAATTTGGAACATATGTTCATGGGGGTATGGCTATGTTAAGAGTGATGTTCGTGAATAGCTAACCTCTCCTCATTTTACTCTCTATTTTTGTCAATGAATTGCTTTGTCCACAATTATTTTTTGGTAAATTATCCACTTATTTTTTTTCTGTATGATAACTGCATATTTAGTGCCACTTTTGTTCTTCCCCTTTCAGGTTTGTGAGCTGGACTCAATATTCAATTTTCATAAGTAAACTCAAAGCATTAAAGTAATTGAGCATTTTTCCTTTATATTTCAGCATTGAGTCCCGCTGCCTTGAGTGGACATATCTCGAGCATACCAGTGTTCAATGGCTCAAATTTTACAAAATGGAAAGATGAAGTTTTATTAACCTTGGGTTGCTTAAACTTGGACACTGCAATAATGGAACCCAAACTCGTTGATCTTATTGAAAATAGCTCTCAAGCTTAGAGAGCATCTTATGAAAAATGGATCAAGACTTTTATTAACCTTGGGTTGGTTAAACTTGGACACTGCAATAATGGTACCCAAACTCGTTGATCTTACTGAAAAGAGCTCTCAAGCTTAGAGAGCATCTTATGAAAAACGGATCAAGGCCAATCGTCTAATCCTCATGATGATCAAAAGATCCATATCTAAAAATATCCGTGGCTCTATCCCGGATAATGAAAATTCAAAGGCCGATCTCGAATCCGTAGAGCAGCAATTTCACGCGTCTGATAAGGCCTTGGCAGCTACTTTAATTGCCAAATCATCTTCAATAAAATATGATGGATCAAGCGGTGTCAGCGAACATATCATGGAGATGAGGGATCTCAATTCTCTAAAAATGATAATTTATGAGAATTATATAGTCCAATTTATTTTGAACTCCTAGCCCCCTCAATTTGGGCCTTTCAGAATTTCATATAATACTCATAAAGAGAAATGGACTACGAATGAGTTGGTCTCAATGTGTTTCCAAGAAAAAGGCAGACTTAGGCAGGAATGGCAGTTACCCCAAGTAAATTTCGTCTCCAACACCCCTTCAAACAAGAAACAATATCCCAAAATAAGAAATGTCTGAAAAATAAAGGCAAGAAACCTGCTTTGACTGATCAAGTCGGGACGAAAGGTCGTGAACCAAGGTGATGAGAATACAGAATGAAATTATTTATTCTTAATGGCTTTTAATTGGACAAAAAAAAACTGGTAATGATGAATAGTGAATTTGTTATCTATTTTAAAGCCTAATTAAGAAAAGATGTTTGTAGATAAGAAGCTAAGCATCTGTAACCAAGACCTCACATGTTGTGGTATGGGGGTGGGGCCAGCCACATCGTATTATGTGAAAAATGGAGGAATTTATCGCATAGGACTCTGTAGGACCTCATACCACTTTTGAGGTCCCAAAAACACCGTATGTATGGATAAGATCCTCAAGGTGTATTTTTATTTATTTATTTTTTTATCGTTTAGTGAATGGTGAATATCGACCATTTTTATGGTCGATATTGACCATTCTTTGGGAACCCAAATAAAAATTGAATTTTTCATGATGGAGAAGAGGGGAGGAGGAGGAAGAGGAGGAGGAGGGATGAGAGGTTATACCCAAAGTGGTTTTACCTAAACCGCCCATGCCAAATATGGAAATCACACTACGCCTTTGCTCCCTATTGATCGGCTTCTTCAAAGTGCTGATTTCTTCTTGCTGACCAGCTACTTCCGGTTCCTCGAGCAGGGCAGAAAACCGCCTACCTTCTTCCAAACTTTGGCGAGAAGAGCTTGCCTCTTGTCTTCCTTCTTTGATATCCCTTATGCCATAATCATCCCTCCTTGAGATGTCACTGATTATTTGCTCAATGTGCTTCGCTACCTTGTTGATGCCCCTTTTGACACGCCCTACAAATCCATGCCGCCTCTTTTGACCGTCGATGAAGAGATGTTTGACACCTATTTCTTCACTCTCGCATTTCCATTTAAAAATTGGGTATAACCTCTCCTCCCTCCTCCCCTCTTCTCCATCATAAAAAAAACCCAATTTTTATTTGGGTTCCCGCAGAATTATCAATATCGAGTATCAACCATTCGCTAAATGATTAAAAAAAAAAAAAAAACAACGTATCTTGAGGACCTTATCCATACATACTGGATTTTTGGGACCTCAAAAGTAGTATGAGGTCCTACGGAGTCCTATACGGTAAATTCCTCAAAAAAATAAATGAGAAAGATTATACACTCAGAATTAAGAAATGTTTTGCCTCGTTCTGTAATTTGGGTCTTCATCATAGTTCTCGAATTAAGCAAAGTTAGATGGGTTCTTTTTTATTTAATTTTGTTAAATAGATGGAGTTGATCTGTCATATAGAATCTCTGATTCGTGTTTGTAGTGGCCTTTGTTAAAAACCATTTAAAGCTTCCCTTTGCATACATGAAAAAATAAAAAAGTGGTGAAGTTGGACAAGGGTCAACTATGCAGATGAGAGTATGAGATGGGAAAGGCTATCTAATGCTTACAATTCTTCAAATCTGATTATTTATTTTGGTATGGTAGGCTATTTCAGGACTGATTCGCCAACTGTTCTTCAAATCACATGCACTCAAAAGAGGTTGAATAAATGAGAAATATATCACCGTCTCTTTCCTCCATACCATAATCATCAACCTTTCTATTCTTCAAGAGGAGCTCATAAAGGATTTCTACACATTAACTGTGGCAACATCCAATAACCAAAATTTGGTCTAATTAAACAAAATCTACTAACCCTTGAAATAACTATATACAAATTGCATTTGCTCTCTACCCCCATCAAACAAACAAAAGGGTTTGATTTGAAAAGCTAGTAGTTCTATGGGCAGGAATTGGTGGTGGTTTGTTGCCCAACAAGCTATTCTTTCTGGAAATGAGTGAAGCACAAGAACTCCTTGAACTTTTCTTTGAGATGGTTCTGGATGAAGCATTGGGTGTATATGATCTGTGGCTGTCCAATCCACCAGCATAGCTCTTGCATAATTTCATCTTCTTTTTGTAAGGGTTATCAGGTTTTGCAAGATCCTCCAAGCATCTTACATTTGATAGTGATGTAAAAGACTGGCACTTGCCTTGGAAATGCTTTGAGAGACCTCTCCTGCAATAAATATTTAAAAAAAGTACAATCAGCACAAGTTAAACCATGGGCATGTGTGGGACTAGAGAGGGAGAAAGAGACTCACTTGAAGGGAAGTTGTTCCATGAGAGATGACATCTGGTATAGAGGGCTAACTGCAAGTTGTTCTGGGGTGGATGAAGTGAAAGAAGAGGCATCTTCTGAGAGATCAGATGAAGAGGAGGCCATTGAATCACTGGAAGAAGCATCAGATGGTGAAGAAACTACAGAGTCATAATCCATGATGCAATGGGGGTTTTGTAGGCTAAAAGAAGCATCCATTTTCAATCAGCTGACCCCTTGATAAATGGGTTTTTCATCTTTGCTCTCAGCTGGGAAATGAGAAGAGATGAGATCTAGCTGTTACAACACACAACAGATATAAAGTTGAGGATCTGTAATGAACAACCCAATATATAAGATAATAGAAAAATGGTCTTGGTTTGGGATAAAAATAAAGGATTCATGGAAAGGGATTGGGGACTCTGGTGGCGTGTACGTTGACTATGGATAAGCACAGTTTTTTTTCTTTTTTTTTTTTATTGAGTCAAGAGATTCGATTTTATCCACATTAGCTTTTGTTGTCTGCCTTGGTACTTGAAAATGAGGAAAAAAAAGGCAAAGGATAAGGCTCGAGTACCCAATTGAGTTGTCTGTATTTCTCTTTCTTACTCACCTTCATCGCTTTCATGACATCTTTTTCTGTTAATTTCTGAATTTGTAGCTTATAGGATATGGTATGTTTGTTCATATGTAATTTAGTACATATGAATTATATAAGACTTTTATTTTTAGAAATGGTTAAAATTAAAAAAATAAATGATCATCAAATTGTCATTTCCTCCATTGAAAAATAAATTGATTAGAGGCGGAATAGGAAGGGAATACCCAGACAGCACCCAAATAACTTATACTAGTACCAAAAGCCCAAAAGTAAAAATATATTAGAAATTTAAGAATTATTTTAAAATATTATTAAGATTAAATAAGTCTAAAATAAAGAAGTTTATTATCTTTGAATATTAGAATCTTTTAACATGTGATGAGAATAAATATAAAATGAGAAGTAAATTTACATAGCATAATGTCCTCTTGAATTTAAAGGCATTGACCATTACATAAGTATGAATGTGTGTCTATATAGGGGTAGCTCTCCTAAGCTAAAGCTTAGGTTAAAGTAAGCTCAAGTTTGTGGTGGGGGCCACCTGGCGACCCACATGAGGGTGGTGATGTAGGGGTTTCAAAGACTCTTTAGGAACGTTTTCTTTGTAAAAAATTAGTCTCAACCGTGGTTTCTATCATCTCCATCTAGCCACAAAAGTTTAATGGTCAACAATGCATTCAGAACGGTACACAGTCGATCCAACGGTCCAGTAAATCCGGATCTGACCAAAAGCTAGTGTACATGTACAATTTAGGGAGGTCGTGTGTTTGGCCCATTTGGATGGACCAAGGGTGGGCCCCACAAGCGTAAGCTTACAGAATTAAATGGAGAGGTATGGTGCCCGAGCTCAAAAAATATAATGAAATATGTGATTCTTTTCTGAGATATTATCGGAAAAAACAAATTTTATAGAAATAAATAAGTAGTTTATATTTATTATATATATAACTTTAATAAAAAAGAAAAATAACTTGGTGGGGTTACATGATGGGGGGGGTGATGTAGGGATTTCAAGGACTCCCTAGGACCCTTCTCTTTGCAAAAAATTAGTCTCAATCGTGGTTTCTACCATCTCCATCTAGCCTCAAAAGTTTAATGGTCAACAATCCATTCGGATCCATACATAGTCGATCCAACGGTCCAGTAAATTCAGATCTGACCAAAAGCCAAAGGACATGTACAATTTAGGGAGGTCATGTGTTGGTCCATTTGGATGGACCAAGGGTGGGCCCCACAAGAGTAAGTTTACAGAATTAAATGAAGAGGTATGGTGCCCGGGATCAAAAAATATAATAAAACATGTGATTCTTTTCTGAGATATTATCGGAAAAAAACAAATTTTATAGAAATAAATAAGTAGTTTATATTTATTATATATATTATTTTAATAAAAAAGAAAAAATAACTTGGTGGGGTCACATGATCTAACATCTAATGGTGGGCCTCATATCCTAATTCCTTCAAGGTGTGTCCAATTGGATAGTGGGACCTTGCTGATGTGTCATTCCGAGGATCCTTAGTGGGGTCACATGATGTAATATTTAAAAGTGAGCCTCTTATCCTAATTGGATTATCAACTTCTTGGTAGAAGTGGATAAATGATAGGTGTGACAAAGATGGAAGAAGTTATTTAGAGAAATTGTAGGAGATATGATGAAGATGTGAGTTTGTTATCTTTATAAAATTTTTAGAATGAAATGGAGAGATTTAGGGAGGAGATTTGTTTTAGATGAGTGTGGTGGCCCACTTTTTCTTATATATTTCTTTGAAATGAGAGACTTTTTAGGATGACGTGGCACTCCTCACAGCCCACCTCTCACACCCAAAGCTTTGTGTGTTTTTATAAGTATTTTTTTGAAAGGAGAGACTTTTTAAGGATGAGGTAGCACAAAAAGTAAGATATTACATTTTGAATTTATGAGATATCAAAATTAATTATAAATATATAAGCATATATTCATGCATATATATAAAAACGGTCAACATATCTTCAACACAAATACAAGTGGTCAACATCAACAATAAACTATTGCAAAGATAAAGCTAAAAAAAATTCATTCAACAACAACATAAAAATAATAATAACAGCAATAATTACTAAAAAAGATATAGAAAAGCAAATTTTGTTAATACATATAATATTAGTAATAAGAAATGCATTCAATTTTTTGTTACCCATTGATAGTTTCATAGCCCAATAAAATAAAGTCACCCCATCAGGACTTGTTTGTGCAACAAGAGCATTCTAGTTTCTGCAGATTTTTATTTGCTCACAAGAATGAAATTTTGTATTTCCGTAGAAAATCAAAGTCCACTCTATTAAGGAAAATGATTCATTTTTTTTTTCAATGCAAGGAAAATACATCACACCAAACAACATAATATTGTTGACAAAGAAAATCATAAAAATGTGCAATCCTCTCATTGCACAAATCTATCATTTGTTTTTTTATTTTCACATAGGCCAGTGGTCATATCAATCCCTCCACATAAACTTCTTCTCTACCCCTTTGAAGTAGCACCAATACCATTTTAGAACTGATCAAACCATTTTTTAGCTCTAGATTTTTTAAAAAATGTATAAACATCTTAACTTTAAAAGCCATAAATTGTGAGACTTTAAAACCACAGGCTAGTGTTATTTGATCTTAATAATAATTGGCACACCTTGGATCAATGTATATATCTCTTAATTATGAGTCCATGCGGGCCAAACCTAGGGTCATATGTCTATATAATTAGATCAGAAAAGGATGTCTATAAGCTTCAACAAAAAAACTCCAAACTTAAAACATTTTTATCACAAGCCCATCCATGAGGTGGTCTACCAGAAGGTCGGGTCTGATTTTTGTTCACATGTGACAATCTTTGAATAGAGTAGAGCTGTATTTAGAAATAAAAGAAAATGATATTTTTAATAAAAAATCTATCAGTATGAATTGTAGAAAGGTGGGCCCGAAATATTAAAATAAAAAGATGACAGTCTTGAGAGGATGGAAGATAGATGGTGTTGAGAGAGAGAATAACTGTAGCAAAATAGAGAGATTTTATGGGATATTAATTGAGAGACTTTATGAGATAGAGGATAGGGATATAGAGATTTTTTTTGGAGAAAAAGGCTCGTGCTAAGCCCGGTCCCAAAAAGAAAAATATTATTAAAACTTAAAATTTCTTCTAAGAATATTTTAAGATAGAAAAGAGAAAGGAGAAAGAAATGAAATTCTTTAAGAGAAACAAATCTATTTATCTATCATCATTGATATTCGATGCATCAAGATTCTACATAAAAAGGAAAAAAAATTAAAATAAACTTACAAAACCTACAAACCAAATTCAAAATTATAAATCTCCACCCATTTTTTCTTTTCCTGTGATTTTTAGAAAGAAAAAAAAAGAAATATGCTATAAGCTAGTTGTTGTCATGTCTTTTAAATTACAGAATTATTTATAATATTAAAATAGAAAAATTGAAGATGGGCATAATAATTTAAATATAATAATTTAGATAAATTTTGAGGTGGAGGGAGCATTTTTGTGAGTTTCAAAAATAGTTTCTCTAAGACACATGATGGGTGGGCCAAATAAGTTAACTGTGCGGTGCCCACTAATTAATTTGCATCCATTAAGAAACCAGACAACGGCCAACGGGCTTGCCTCCCTCTATCAGTGGGGCCCACTCTTACAAAAAAGGGGTTAAGAGAAGGTCATTAAGAATTCATCCAATACTGGAGCCCAATCTTGAAATATATTTAATAGGAAAAGAAAGTAAATGAACAACAACTTAGATTTCATTCATCAATAGGGCCCACAAAACATATTTAACGTGGGACCCATTGATGATTGAAGATCTAAGGAAAAGAAAACAAACCAACTGTAAAGATTTGCTTATAATTTGGATAATATGGCAATAAATAGGACCCAAATTCAAAAGTTCATAAAAATCTCTAATGAGAGAGGTTTTAGGAGAGAAAGAGTAGCCCAAAGTGGGGTGACACCTTAAAACAATGTGGATTTTTTGTGCATATTTCTCTGAAAGGAGAGACTTTTTAGGGATGAGGTGGCACCCCTCACAGCCCACCTCCCCCTTTACTTTAATATATATAACTAGTGCAAAAGACCCCCGCCCAATGCGGGTCATGGTAAAAAATAATTATATTTTAAAATAAAAACTATTATAAATATTTAAATGAATTATAAATGAACATCATCTTTTAATTAATAGTATGATCACAATTAAAGTAGAACTTTAAAATATGAATCCTAACCGTCTTTATGTTGGGCCAACTTTCTTCTTTATTCATAATAATTTGCAAGAAAGCAAATCAGCAAGGCTTATTTTTTATTAGATAGATGCTATGGTAAGCACTTAGTAGGTACGATGATTCAAATCACCGATCTAGATGGTTTTTCATTTCCGGTGCTTGCGCCCAACGCATGCCATAATTAAAAAATCATTAAAAATTTTAATTAGAAATATTTCTAAATATTTAAATAAATTATAAATGAATTTAAATATATAATTCATAATAAAGATGGAAACTCATTAGAGAAATTTTAGGTAGCTGGAAATATTTAGGAAAAGATGAAGTAAATTGTAAAGCTTTTAGGACCTTGATTTGATTATATTTGTGCTTAGCCATAAAATTGAGTGCCATTTCAGAATTAAATGTGGATTTTGGAATTAATTGGCTTCCACAATGGGCTCCACGGATTAATTAATCCTACCAAATATCCAAAGAAAAATCAGGAGAGAAATATCCATAATGTGACCCACAGATTAATCTTATTGAATATTGAAAGAAAAATAAGGAGAAAAAAGTAACAGAATACAGCCTATGAAAGTGGCTCCCGCTCTGGTATAAAAAAAAGCTCTTCGTGTGTTGGTATAAAAAAAAAGTGGCCCCCGTAAATTGTGAGTTTAGAAATAAAAAAGACTTGGATTTCATAATGGGACTCATAGATTTATTTTGGTTAAATTAGTAAATATAAATGATAATAAAAAAGATTATGATTAAGATGGAGACTCATGAGAGAAAATTTATGCCCCAAATTTCTCCAACTTGGATCTGACATGAGGGTCCCATAAATTGATATGCAATAATATTTAGTACATATATGTTCACCGATCACTAAAATCATAGCCAAAGAGCTTAAAATAATAATAATATAATAATATAGCTTAAAATTAACTCCATGTCTTAATGACATTTAATGAGAAATTAACTATAGCTTAAAATAATCCGTACAAATTCCCATGCGTCACCTTTCAAGTTCAAACCATTCAAAATCACTATCCCACGATTTCATCCAAAGCTAAATTTAACTCCATAGCAAGTGGGCCCCACAGTCCAATCAAATAATTGAAATCGTTCAAAGTCTCTAACATGCATTCTTTCAAACTAATTTTACTCCAAAGCAAGGTATTTGTCATAGGCCAAATCTTACTCAAAAGAACGTAGGGCCCAAAGTCCAACTGAAGAATCCAAACCGTAGAAACTCACTATCCTATGTGAGGGCCATTCCAATTAAAAATATGCACAAAACACATATTTTCTCTCTCAAAATTTTTTGATTTTTCATTTAGTCACATCTTTTACATATGACCCAATTAAATTTGACTCCACTTTAATTCAGTCCAGCCATAATGAAAGACATGATTATGATTTCAAACAGTTTGGTCCAAGTGGTGGGCCCAACTGATGGATTCATTGGGTTTGTCTCTTAGAAATCTGCCCTACTAACAATCTGGGATACCCATGAGGCCCACTCATTCAAATATGCATGTGGGCCACACCTTTATCACGACAACTTTCTAATAAAATTAAGTGGTGGGGCTAACTTTGATTGAAGCGAAATTTGGGTAAATGCTAATTCAAATAAAGACAATGATTTTGAATGGCATAGATTTTATAAGGAGTCCACTATTTTTTATAGTGACTAAATAAAGAAAAAACAAAAGAAGAGAAAGAATAATGTGTTTTGTGCATATTTTTAATCGAACTGGGCCCCACTTGTTTTAGACTAAATTCTGGCATAGGATGAGTATATAAGATAGTGACTTTGTATGGTTTGGATTCTTCAATTGGACTTTGAGCCCACCTTCTTTGTAGGGTTTGGCTCCATTTGATATAGGAAAAACTTCCTTGTTGAAAGAGAAAAAATAGGGATCCTATTTTGTAGGAAGATCCTATTTTGTAGGAAAATTAGATAATATAGTGATTTGTTGAGATTAGATGAGAAGGGCAATTTTAGAATGTGGCATTACAAAAAGTCTGAGGACACGCCATTGTGTCGCTCTCCGGAGAATCACCTACTGTCTTTTATTATATAATATATAATTGTTAGCTTATATTCATCGATCCCTCCATTTATATCTTTAATCCCCTTCCATCTTTAATAATCCTTTAATGGAGCCCTTGCTTGTCTGTTTGCATGAATACATGGGTATCATTTGATCATTTTTTTCCGAATATTTACCATTAATTCTTTATTTTTAATCACATGTAGAAACATAATGTCTTAGAATACCTTGAGATTCAATTACAGTAAACAAAGCATACACTTTAGTGACCCATGTAAATTTTAAAACTTGCTGTTCTGTCTATTCTCCAACTCAACTGAGTTAGCTATTATAAGGGAATTGTGTAACAAATACTAGAAAAACCATTATGGGCCCCATCTAGCTATAATCCGGACTGTTTAAGATGAAAATTATACTCAACTTTTAGTAGAAATCGTTCCCACCATCGGATGCGATGCCACATCAGCAACCATTCATGTTTTCAATTATGTGTTCAATATTACAGTGGGGCCTATTTCTATTAAAGTGAGATATGGAGATATGTCATCGTAGGAATGCAATTCATCTTGAATGGTCCGAATTATCCTTATATGGGTCCCATGATGAAGTTCCAGGCATTACAATATCCGCGATAGGGTGTCCAGACTACATTCTAGCCATTTTGCGACTAAAATAAAGTCCTTAACTACATTTGATTTGATACAAACTTGCCGAATAGAGTAGACTTGCCAAATAAGCTTTTGAAGATAAATAGAGTTTGGAAATAGAATTGCTAAATAGGCACCAACGTTGGGACTTTACTAATGTAGTTGAGTGAAGTAAAGATTGAAGAAAGAATGAAATATAAGTGGATTAATATGATATTTTATATCTAGGTGTTTGTTATGAAATATTTTTAACTTTTTACGTATATCTTTAAGTAACCTAAAACAGGCCCCTAAATTTTATTTTTTTACTAAATCCTCCCTTGAATGAGGGTAAACTTTAAAACGGCAGTCACCAACTCTCCACTTTTTTTATTTTGACCTATTTATCCTTAGAAAAACTCAGGTGTATGTGGAAAAGGATTGCCAAAACCATTCAGAATTTTTTTTTCACTTTTAGCTTTATTTACAAAATAAAAAATGCACCCAATTACAAAACACCCATCTTCTTCCTCCACTCATCACTTCCCAGCAACTCGAATCTCCCTTCTCATCCTCTTATCCCCTAATCGAACAGATCCATTACATAACCATGTATTCATTCTCTTATCAACTATCTCATTGTTGCAACATCCCCCGTTGTAAGTGTAAAAACTGTAACTCACAAGATTAGGGGGTGCCTGATAGGACTTATCCAAAGGACAGATGGAGATAACTGCTGAGAGCCTGAAAAGAAAGAGATAAACGTCAGAGGACCCTGGCCTGAGTAGCGCAAGGCTCTCCGATGTCTAAGTTAGTGTATGAACCGAGCAGAGATCGAAGAAGAAGAGAGACAGAGTAACGACTCAAGAGGATATATCTATGCGTACCTTTGTTATGGAACGTCCTTCTATTTATAGAGGACTCTACTTGATATCTTGGAGTGGGCCCCTAGATTTGATAGAAATGATCTCATTATCCCACAAAGTAATAAATGAGGATCCATCATAGCCCACAAAGCATTTATTGCCAGTCCGATCAGCCCACGTCGCATTGAATGCACGTCACGTTGGGCCTAATCCTGTTCCGAGTCATTGACGGTTGAGGTCCCATCGGATCCATCCTCGGGCTCTACTCTGACGTAGCTACAGCCGCTGGATACCGCCTTGTCAGGGATTTGATGGAGATTGTGGACGGCTAGGATGGCCCATCTGTCTCATTCACGCATGCTCGTACTCAACCACGTGGCTAATAACATAGCAGAAGTAGGGAGGCGGTCACGACGCTTCTCAATTGGCAACCCGGCTCCTTCGGCCGGGGTCAGAAGGCGTAGCCAAGGTCAAAGTGTGCAGCCGGGGCGAGTTTGGTTTCGGCCAACATTCTGACTTCCATGCCCAGATGTACCTGGATGGCACGTGGGTGCGCTTAATCGGCGTCTTTCCGCCGAAGTTAATATAATCTTGCTGTCTTTGAAAATCACCCCACACAATTGCCCCCTAGCTTGTGACTTCTTAGGGGCCCTAGCCTTTAGAGGTCGGAAGCTAGAGAGTCCGATGGGAGACGTTCGATCATTACTCAGCGCCGTTTAGACTCTTCGAGGTAATCAATATTGCGCCTTGCTTACCACAGGGAACGAGCCGGAAGTGACACATGTCGTCGTATTACTAATTGTGCCGTCAGACTGATGAGACGGGCGCGATTCGCGATGCTGCCTTTTCGAATTCCTAAATGGCACCCAAGGAAGGCTTCCTTTCTCTTATAAATAGGGGCATCTTCTTCTGCTCTACCTTCTTTATTTTCACTTCCCATTTTCGTTCTGTTTTTCATCTTCGCTCTTAAGATCCTTCCAGAGGTTTTCAGGTGAGGACGACTGCATAACGTCGAGGATATAGCGTGCCCAGACTGATTCTCATCCCTGATTCGCCCTTCTTCATCTGTAAGTCATCTCGAGTCTCTGTCTTTTTAGGGTTTTCTTCCTGCCTCCTTCAATCCTAGGTTGTAGAAATGGCTTGTCCTAGGTTCCAGTTAGAGACTCCTAAGGGTATAGCCAACTTTAGGGGGGTGTACGGTATACCGGAGGAGGTTCGCCTTAGGCTGGCGAGCCCTTCCGGTTATGCTATGTGCTCCCTGTCCGGGGGCTGGATGCCGTTCCCCATGATTTATGTAACCGAGGGTGGGGTTAGGTTCCCCTTGCATCCCTTGCTTAGGGCCTGCCTTAGTACCTGGTGTATTGCCCCATGCCAATTGATGCCCAATGGCTACAAGGTCATCATGGGCACGACTAAGCTGAACAAGGTCTTAGAAACCAACCTCGGCGTCCATGACATCGAGGACGCGTATGATATTTGCAAGGCGGGCCACAGACGGGTGAAACCTCCGTCACCGTTACTGTCACTGGGGGTATACCGTTGGTCGATCCCGTCGCCCGCCGGATTGCGTCTGGTGCCGAGGCGTCTACCTCTACCAGTTCGGGGTCAGTGAGTTTGTCAGAGGCCGTAGAGGCTTATTCTTCCGGCGAAGGAGAGGAGATGGAGGGAGAACTGCCCCCATTGAAAACTAAAGACCCGACGGCCAGGTTCAAGCGCCGGCCTTCTTCTTTTGTGGCGCCCCCTTCAGCCAGTACCCGCGCAGCCTCGGGTCCGGGCGGTGCCGCGGTCTCCTCCACCCCTGTTGTTGCCTCGAGCGTGGGAGCTCGGCGGCGCTCTCCTGACAGCACGAGGGATGGATCCCCGTCCAGCAAGAGGTCCAAGGCTGGGGGAAGAGACTCTGGGGCTCAGAAGGCCCCAAAAGACAAAGGGTCCGCGCGTGCCCCCGGGGGACAGGCTCCTCCCGAGAAGAGCGCACCAGCGAAAAAGGCTCCTCCCGAGAAGTGCGCACCAGCGGAAAAGGCTCCTCCCGAGAAGGGACATGGAAGCAGCGGACCTTTTGGGTAGGGTTCCGGGTCGGTCTCGGGGTCTCGTGCCATCATGCCGGCTTTATGGAGGCCGAGGCTGGAGATTCAGCCCGGGAGGCCCCTGAACTTGAAGGACCGGGTATTGGGGAACCCTCTAGTCATCGGGGTACTCGCCAAAGCATGCGCCCTCCCACGTGACATGAAGCAGCATGCAAAGTACGACAATGAGAGTCTGCTGGCCTCGACGATTCAGGCCACTCTTCTAGTAAGTGTTCCTTGTGCGATTCTGATGGATTCTGCTCTGGCTACTCGTGTCTAATTATTTTTTCTTTTGCAGAATGTACAGAGGCTCCAACTAGTGATAGAAAGGAGCGACAAAAACGTCTCCAGGGTTTCTCAGTTGGAGTCCGAGAGGGAGAAACTTGGAAAGGACCTGGCGAAGTGCCGAAGTAAGCTGGCCGACTCGATGAAGAGCAACGCCGAGCTGAATGCACAGATGGATGTGGCGCTGGCCAGCATCACTGATCTTACAGCAAAGACCCACGAGCTGAGGGGGGAGGTTCGGTCGAAGACGAAAAGGTTGCTCGAACTAGAGGCCGAGTTGGAAAAACAAAAGGCCGAGTTAGTGGCCGAATTGGCGAGGCAGCGTGCCGAACTGGCAAGTCAGCGTGCCGAACTGGAGCGGTCACTGAAGGAGGGCGCTGGCCTCAAGTCGTCACTCCAGGCTGAGATCCACGCTGCTTTCCAGAAACGGGTGGACCGGGCTACGGAGGACTACGAGAGGCAGGTGGGTGAGATAAGTTCGATCATGTTCGAGGAATGGTGCCGAGCTGCGCTGAAAGGAGCGGGAGTTCCCGAAGATCATCCGGTCTTCCAGAATCTCCCGAAGTACTCAAGCCCGGAGCCAGAATCGAGTCCTGCCTCGTTTCCTGAGAATCCTCTGGTCGAAACACCTGCTGTCGACGCTCCTTCGGGTGGTACTCCGTCTCTTCCTCCCACGGACGTCTCCGAAACGACCGCGCCTGTTGCCGAGGCGAACAATCCTCCCGTGTAATTTTTTATGCTTTCTGATTTATGTGCAACTTATGTAATGAAATCCTCTACTGTAACGAAGTCATCTCAATCGATACAGAGCTTCTCTTTCTTTCTTGCTTAAGACTGCCATTGGCCGAGGTGAACCCACAATTTTGAGAAGCTCGGGGGTGAGCCCGGGCCCGGTGTCAGTCTCGGGATATATGAACCCAAGGTTTTGGGAGCGACTGGGTGTATGAACCCAAAGTCAGGCCCGGGGTGTATGAACCCGGAGTTTTAGGAGTGACAGGGTGTATGAACCCGAAGTCAGTCCCTGGGTGCGTGAACCAAAAATTTTGAGAAGCCTGGGTGTACGAACCCGAGGTTAGTCTCAGGGTGTATGGACCCGAGTTTTGAGAGCGACTGGGTGTATGACCCCGAAGTCAGTCCCTGGGTACGCAAACCCAAAATTTTGAGAAACCTGGGTGTATGAACCCGAGGTCTGTCTCAGGGTGTATGACCCGTGTTTTGAGAGCGACTGGGTGTATTACCCCGAAGTCAGTCTCAAGTATTTTTGTTGCTGCCGGATTCCATAACTCGATGACGCAAATTGACGACAGAACGAAGGCTTCTTTTATTGATAGCAGGACTCTGATTACAATTCTAGAAAAAGAACTTCTTGGGGTGGGCCGCATTCCACGGTCGTGGCAGCTGCCTGCCGTCCATGTCCTCCAGTTTGTACGACGATCGTCCTGCTATCGATATCACTTTGAACGGGCCGTGCCAGTTTAGAGCTAGTTTGCCTTCATTCGGGTTCTTGTCAGCCGGGAGCGTCTTCCTCAGGACCAGATCTCCTACCGAGAACCTTCTTTCTCTAACCCTTTCATTATACCCTTTGGCGAGCCGTCGCTGGTAGTCGGCCAGTCGTATGGCCGCTGCTTCTCTACGCTCATCTGCTAATTCTAGTTTCATGGCCAGGTTCATCTCGTTTCGGCCTTGATCAGTAAGTTTTGTTCTCATGGTTGGGAGGCCAATATCAAGGGGAACGACCGCTTCCATCCCATAGGCTAGGGAGAACGGTGTCGCCGAAGTGGAGCGCCTCGGGGTTATCCTGTATGCCCGTAGGATCCTAGGGAACTCCTCCATCCATCTTTCTCTTGCTCGGTCGAGTCGCTTTTTTAGTCCATCGAGCAATACTTTGTTAGAGATCTCGGCCTGGCCATTGCTCTGTGGGTATGCCGGGGTGGAGTAGTGATTCCTGATGCCGTGCTTTTGACAGAAGCTTTTGAAGAGATTTGAGTCGAACTAAGTTCCATTGTCCGAGATCAAAGTCCTGGGGATGCCGAACCTTGTAATGATATTCTTCTGTACAAAATTCTTTGAATCCCTTTCGGAGATGGAGGACAGTGGCTCCGCTTCTATCCACTTGGTGAAATAATCAGTAGCAACTATCAACCATTTCTTGTTCCCTGGAGCTCGGTGGAGGGGTCCCACAATATCCAGCCCCCATTGGGCGAAGGGCCATGGGCTGGAGAGGGGACTTAAGTCGTGCGCTGGCTGATGGAGGGAATGGGAAAACTTCTGGCATTTCTCGCACTTCTTGGCGTATAGCTGCGCGTCCTTCTGCATGTATGGCCACCAGTAGCCCTGGCTGATAGCTCGGTATGCCAGCGACCGTCCTCCGATATGGCTTTCAAAAATCCCTTCGTGAATCTCATACAGAAAGTCGTCAACTTTGCTCGGATGAATACACTGGAGATAGGGGCCGGTGAAAGATTTTCTGTAGAGCTTGCCATCGGGAGACAGCCAGAACCGAGCCGCCTTGAGCCTGATCCGGTGAGCCTCATTTTTATCTTCAGGGAGTCGATCATCTTTGAGGTAGGAAGTGATCGGGTCCATCCAGCTCGGGCCGAGATCAAGGCATAAGATTTGCCTGGATGGATGGAGCTCTAAGCTTGATCTCGGCAACGACCCGATCTCAACAGTTCTTTTCTTCCCTGCTTCGACGGCGGAGGCCAGGTTTGCGAGCGCATCAGCATGCGAGTTGGTATCTCTAGAGATTTGCCTGACTTCGGCTGTCTGGAACTGAGTGAGGAGTTTCTTTACGAGGGCTAGATAGGCCGCCATCCTATCGTCCCGGGCCTGGTAGTCTCCATTTAGCTGGCTTGTCACCAATTGTGAGTTGCTGAAGACCATCAATTGCCGGGCTCCGAGGGTTTGGGCACTGTTTAGCCCCGCTATTAGAGCCTCGTATTCAGCTTCGTTGTTTGTTGCTTTGAAGTCTAGGGTCAGAGCTTGTTCTATGACCAATCCTTCTGGCGATTGGATGACTACGCCAGCACCGGCTCTCTTGGAAGTAGATGAGCCGTCGACGAAGACTTTCCATGTCGAGTTAAAGGCTTGACTCCGAGACAGTTCATCATCCTTGGTGACTTCGCTCTCACACCCTATGCCCCCCAGTTCGGCATCGGGCTGGGTTGGTGCCGAGCTCGGAGAGACGAACTCAACAATGAAATCTGCTAAAATCTGGGCTTTGATCGCAGTCCTGGTTGATATTGGATATCATACTGTCCCAGTTCGACCGCCCACTTGGAGATTCTACCTGAAAAGTCAGCTTTTTTGAAGATAGACCGAAGTGGGTGCTCTGTAACAACCACAATGGTATGAGATTGGAAGTAATGAGAGAGCTTGCGAGAGGCACTGACGAGTGCCAACGCGAGCTTCTCGAGTAAGAGGTATCTGGTCTCGGCGTCAAGAAGGATCTTGCTCATGTAATAGATCGGTTTTTGTAATTTATCTTCCTCTTTGACGAGGACAGAGCTCACCGCATGATCCGAGACTGCCAGATATAAGTATAGCATCTCTCCACGGGAAGGAGTGGAGAGCAAGGGTGGTGAAGAGAGATAGGTTTTGAGTGCCTGCAGTGCCTGGTCGCACTCAGGGGTCCATTGAAATTTTAAACTTTTTCTTAAAAGCTGAAAGAAATGTCTGCACTTATCTGACGATCTGATGATGAATCGGTTGAGCGCGGCAGCCATGCCAGTTAGCTTTTGGACCTCCTTTGTAGTCGTTGGACTCTGGACTCCCAAGATCGCCGTGATCTGGTCTGGATTGGCTTCTATTCCTCTCCGTGTAACTAAGCTTCCGAGGAATTTGCTGGAAGCGACGCCGAATGCGCATTTGGAGGCGTTCAACTTGAGCTTGAATTCCCTGAGTATGCCGAAGACTTGAGCCAAGTCTGCCAGATGGTCGTGAGACTGCTTGGATTTGATGACCATGTCGTCAATATATACTTCGACAGTTTTGCCGAGCTGAGCCTGAAACATCTTCATGACGAGTCACTGGTAGGTTGCCCCCGCGTTTTTCAATCAAAAGGGCATCACCCTGTAACAATAAGTGCCGCGAGGGGTTATGAACGCGGTCTTCTCACCCGGCTCAAACATCAGGATCTGGTGGTATCCTCGATAGGCATCGAGGAAGCTCATCCTATCATGGCCAGCAGTGGTGTCGATCATCTAATCAATTTTTTAAAGCGGGAAGCTGTCCTTCGGGCAGGCTTTATTGAGGTCGGTGAAATCGACGCACACCCTCCACTTGTCGGTTTTCTTCTTGACGACCACCGTGTTGGCTAACCAGACCGGGTACTGGACTTCTCTGATCGCTTCAGCCTCCAGTAACCTGTCGACCTCCTCTGGCATGGCTTCTGCCTCCGGCAAACCTGATCTGCGGGCTTTTTGCATTACGGGCTTATGTTCACGATCCACGTTCAGCTTGTGACACATTACTTCGGGGTCGATACCAGGCATTTCGCTGGGAGTCCAGGCGAAGACATCTCTGTTCTGCATCAAGAATTTTGAGAGCTCGGACCTCTCGGGGTCGGCAAGCTGGCTACCGAGCATGAAGAATCTGTCCAGGTCGAGTGGATCGATCCTGATCTCGGCTAGATCTTCGATGCTCTTCTTCTCAGGGTCTCGGCCGATCTCGTCCATCTCCCTTTCGAGTTCCGCCATATGTACCTGCCCCGGCTCCTTTTCTCCTAGAACTACGGCCATCATGCACTGCTTGGCCATTTGCTGATCTCCTCCCACAGTGACCACTTCCATCCGGCCCTCCTTGTTCTCTAGTAAGAACTTAAGCTTCTGGTGAAAAGTGGAGGGAATTGCCTCCATATTATAGAGCCAAGTTCTACCCATAATAGCATTGTAGGGGGAGGGGGCGTCTACCACTAAAAAGTCGGTCATCACGGAGGCTCCGCCCACTCAGGTTTACAAAGTGACCTTCCATTTGGGGTATACTGGCTTGTCGCTGAATCCAATCAAAGGGGTATGTGCCTCTTGCAAGTCTGCTTCCGATAGACCCATCTTTTTTAAGCAGCCGAAATAAAGGATTTCGGATGAGCTGCCGGAGTCAATGGGGATTCTCTTGACCGTGAAGTCCCGCAGCTTCAATGTGAGGAGGAGCGGATCGTTATGGGGGAGCTGGACTCCTTCGAGGTCCCTTTCTGAAAAACAGATCGCTGGGCGCTCGCGCCGTGCTTTCTTTGATGTTGGTCCGAGCTCGGCCCTCATCACTTCTTTTCCATGAGAGACCTGTCTGACCTCGGCACGAGCCTGGGCATTGCCCTTTGGGAAAGCGGAAGGCACAGAGTGTGCCAGGTGGATGACGTTGATGATCTTCTCTGATCCGTCGATGTCCGGGTCCTTGTCACCGCTCTGATGATTCCAGCTGCTGCCAGCATCTCCCGTTTTGATGTAATCCTTCAGGTGGCCTTCCTTGGCGAGCTTCTCCAGGTGTGACTTCAGGATCCTGCACTCCTCGGTTTTATGCCCATTTTGCTTGTGTTAGGCGCAAAACCTGCTCCGGTCTCGGGAGGAGGGATCACCCAGCATAGGCTGAGGCCAGCAGCCAGTTGAAATACGGTCGTTGTTTGATTTTATTCATGATCTGATGGATCGGTTCCTTGAAGATGGTGTTCACAGCTTGGTAGGAATTAGAGGGAGGCCTGGGCTTCCTGCTCCCCCCCCCCCCCCCCCCCGATTTGGACGTTGTGGCTTTTGCCGAGGTGGCCGAAATCCAAGCTTGGTTCGGCTCCTCTTTTCGGAGGGGCTTCTTATCCTTCTGATGAGGCTGGTCGCCCTTGTCCTTGCGCTCTACGCCGTGGCCTTTCCGGGCCCGGATATCATCTTCTTCTCGAGCAGTGTATCGTTTTACCCGGGACATCACCACCGGCATGGAGGCCACAAGGTTCCCGGCCAAGTCCTTTCTGAGCTCGTTGCCTGGTAACAGAGCGTTTTGGAAGGCAAAAATCGCCACTTCGTCTCTGGAACCCTCGATTTGACTGTATGTTGCCCAGAATTGCTTGGCGAACTGTGTAATATTCTCACTATGCTTCATCTTCATGGCCAGTATATCAGCATCGGTCTTAGGAACGACACTGTAAGCTTGAAATTTTTTCAGGAAGGAGAGCTGGAGCTGCCTCCAACTCGAGATAGATCTCTCTGAGAGGGCGCAGAACCATTTCAGAGGGAGGTAACCCAAACTGGACGAGAAGATTTTACAGTTAAGGTGCCCCTCGTCTCCCAAAATAGACATCATCTGGGAGAAGTGTCGGAGGTGAGCGGCAGGATCCGACACCCCGTCGTAGAGGACGAATCTCGGATTGGAGAACTTCTTAGGCAGGGAGGAACCTTTAATCTCTCGAGTGAATGGAGAAACACCCAGATCGGTTGGGCCACATACGTCCTGCTGATCTCGAGCGAGTTCGACCATCTCTAAGTTGCGCTGAACCGCCAGCTTGATGCGCTTGTCAAGCCACTATTGGTTGTCGTCCTTCTCTGGTGACAGTGCCTCTGACTTTCTCTTCGAGCGGCCTCGACTGTGATGGTTGGGAGCTCGACTGTCTCCGCCACGATTGATGGACCGCGCTCCTGCTCGGTTCCTACCGAGGTCGGCGGACGTGGGAGTCCGTCGGGTCCGACCCTTTCGTAACCAGGGGGCAGGGGCGTGCATCAACATTTCTTTTTTTGTGTGGGTGTGCCAGATTTTCTATTTTACTTGGAATTGCAAGTGGTGATCCGGAGATCAACCTTCGCAAGTAAAAAGGAAATCAACTTCTTTCAAGTTTTCCATTGCACATATATTTAAGAAAAGAGACATTTTTCTTGGTTTGCCGTGAAAGGCGATTTTTTTGGCATTTATAGCCGATTTTGGCGTTTATAGCCGATTTTTGGCGTTTATAGCCGATTTTGGCGTTTATAGCCGATTTACAATCCTTATCAATAATGAAAGACAAGAGTTGTGATTTTTGTCTCTTTTGAAAAAATACAAACTACAATGAAAAGCAAGAAAAGGAGGATCTAACTTCTCAGGAGATTGTGGGGGACTCGTTTAGATTGACGGTCGCAAGCCATATGTGGGCTTCGCCATCATCCATGCAGATGAGAACAGAGGATGCTATTGATTCGCTTGGCTTGGCTATAACCTCAGGTTTTTAGAGGACAAAGACCAAAAGGAGGTCCTATGTCCAATAAAAAGCCAAGTAGACGGGCTGAAAAGCCACATCTAAGCCATTGGAGGCAGGAGGAGAAGGCAAGGACCTTGGGGGGGTACCCCCCAAGGGACTTCTGTCACCTTGTAGCGGTGGCCGGTGTAGAACTTCCGCAGAGTTTTCTCTCTTTTCCTTCTCTAAATTTCTGTGCTTCTATCTGTGATTCGTTGTCTGTCCTTTCTTCTTGGAGTGCTCTCCTATTTATAGGCTTTTTGGTAGCCATTTAGGAGGGTTTATGGGCTTTTATTGTCATTAAGCCGCATAATGGGAGGAGTTACAAAATTGAATTCTTTATTTTGTAACTCCTTTTTCTTGGCTTCTGATTGGCCGGAGGAGATTGGGGGCATTTAATCGCCTTTAATCGCCATGATGGGAGGAGTTTCATGAGTTAAATGCCATGAATCTCTTGACTTGTAACTCCCGGATGCTTGCTTCTGATTGGTCCGTCCAAAGAAATGGATTAATGACTGTAATAAAGCTAGTCAATTAATCACATTAAGTGGTCGCCCAGCATCTGAAGAGTCGCGGGCCGTGCCGCGTCTTTTGGGATTCTTCTGATGATGATCATCGATGGATCTTCATGTAGATCGACATCAGATGACCATGTAATTTCAGGTGTTTGTTGCCAACAGCGGGTCGGTGCCATCTGTCCTGTCGATTTCTTGATCGGTCGGGTAGAAAGCACACTTTTTTTGGTTGACCGGGTGGCGATCAATATTATTTTCGATACTTTTGATGATTAACCCGTGTTTTGGACGGATGTCAAAGGACTTGGTGTCTCAAAAGCATGAATTTTGGAAAGTACCAAAGGATGGGCTCTTCGAATCGCGAAAAAACGGCGAAAACCGGGGTTTCCGGGGCCTTCCCGGCGACCCCGGGCTCCAAGGTCGCCGGCGACCCTGGCCCAGGGTCGCAGGGGCCTGCGACCCTGGGGGGGGGTTTTCCCCCCTTTGTGTCCCGTTTTGTGTCCGTTTTTGTTATTTTTCGATTCTTTTTTCTTCTGTATTTTTCCTTAATATTTTGACCATTTATTGGCCTGATTTCTTTGTAGGAAACCTGATGAGAATCCTTGCATTTTATTTTGCAAAGTTTCCAATTTCCTGAGAAAGCCGAAGACTTTGTCGCGCAGAGCTGCCGATTTTCCGTCAGAAGCTGAAACTGGGTCAAACGATGTCGGAATGACCTGAAATTTGGTGTGAAGCCTCCTGAGCATTAAATAAGACCAACCATAGGATTTTGTTTGAGTTTTGAAGCCGTTTGGGGTCCTATCACCAGTAGACTTGCTTTTGTCGCGATGAAGATGTCGCGGTTTGATCTGCGGTCAACCGATGTCCGATTGACTTGAAATTTGACAGGGAACCTATTGGAGTCATTTTTAGATGATCCATAGGCTCTGTCTTGGAAACCATGGTCCCGGAGAGCTTTGCCGCCGAGAGGCCTGATTTGGCTTCCAAGCGTCAAACTATGGTCAAATGTTGTGGAAATGACCTGAAATTTGACGTGTATCCCTTTATAAGCATTTTGAAGCCGTCCATGTGCTCTATCTGATGAGTAATGGCCTCGGTGGTTCTCGCCGCCGAGAGGCTTGATTTAGCTGTTCGATAGTTGATGTAGGGTCAAACGTTGTCGGTTTGACTCGGAACTTGACGTGGAGCCTTTTGGAAGTATTTTGAGACCATCCATCGGCTCTCATCGAAGATTTGGTGTCTCCGATGCTTTTGCCGCCGAGAGCTCCTTTTCGGCTGTCGGAGAAGCGAAGTTAGGCCAAATGATTTTGAAATGGCCCGAAACTTCTTGTGTACTCCTCTTTTGGCTGTCTTGAAGGATCTTGCAGTTTTTGTTTGATTCTGACAAGATTTGATTTTTGGAAATAGCATTGCCTATTTATGGCAGGTTGCGACTTCATGTAGCTCTTTGGATCTTGAAGAGGCAAAGTGACATTTTTGGTGTCAACAAATGCTCCCTCGAGGTACAGCGACGAGTTGCTTAACTTTTGTAGTCGATGTGCCTCGAAGAGATTTTTGAAGGAGAGCCTGTGACTTGACCAAGAGACTTTGAGCAATCTTTCTTTTTGGTATTTGTAGCCTTTTGAGCTTCCAGGGGAATTTTATGGTAGTGAAAGGGATCACGTACCATCTCGAGGCAAAGTTTTGAAGATGACATCAGGGATGTGGATTTGGGTTTTGACCTTGTGACCTAACAGGCTATATGTGGCAGGTTAGGGGGTCGGGTTTGGTTTTGATCGGGTGACCCAACAAGCTGTATGTGGAATGTTGGGGGATCAATTTTGGTTTTGATCTTATGACCTAACAGGCTGTATGTGGCAAGTTAGGGGATCAGGTTTTGGTTTTTGGTTTTGGTCTTGTGACCTAACAGGCTGTATGTGGCAAGTTAGGGGACCAGGATTTGGTTTGATTTTTATGGAATGTCAATTTCAAGATTTTGACTCAATTTGGTAGATGAGGCTGGATGGTTTGATTTTTGGAAGCTCATGGGGCTTGGAATTTTCTTTGTATGGTCCAATCAACTCAAAAGAGGCATGGAACCATTTTTGTATGCTCTTGGTAAGAGGGATTTCTCTTTGACTAAAAGCCCAAAAAAAAATTTTTTTTTTTCAAGTGCCTAGGTGGTCAAACCTGGCTCATATGGGCTAACCCATGGGCCCTTAAGCTTTTGAAATGGCTTAGATCTCATATGGTGTCATTTTTGTAAAGAATATCCAAAAATATCTCATTTGGATAGAGAATATCTAAGAATATCTTTACTTGGAGAGAATCTCTCATATTCCCTTTATTTTGGGATAGGATATCTCAAGATATCTTTCTTTTGGGAAAGAATCCTTCATCGATCATATCTATTGGGAGAAAATCTCTCATTGATTTCTTTTTGGGAGAGAATCCCTCAAGATATCTTTCTTTTGGGAAAGAATCTTTCTAATCTCTTTCTTTTGGTAAGGTTACTAATTAGTAACACTTATCTCTTTCCTCTTTCCTTCTTTGGTTTGCTCTCTTCTATAAAAGCAAGGAGGAGGTTGGATCTCTTGCTCTTATTACTTTATTTTGCAATAATCTCAAGAGGGCTTCAAGACCAAGAGTTCTTTTCTTCAAGATCTTCAAGACTTTTCTTCTTATTCTCCATCAATGGCTTCAAGTAAGTTCCCTTTTTCAAGAAAACTCCATTGTAGGAAAAAATAAAAAGTTCTTCTTTCTTTTTTTGTTTCTTTCTTTTTTTTTCTTTTCTTTTTTTTCACGTGTTTTCCCTTTTTTTCACGTTTTTTATTTTATTTTCTTCTTTCTTTTTTTTTCATGTTTTTTTTTTTGTTTGTGGGCCGTACGGACAGATCCGTACGGATCTGGCCGCACGGCCACGTGGCCAGTGGGCCAGCCCCTTTTTTTTCTTCTTTTTTTTTTTTGTTTTCTTTCCCCTCTTTTTTTTTTGAGAAATTTTCTTTTATTTTCTTTTTTCTTTTGCTCATCATGATAATGCCCCTTTTTTTTTTGGCAAACCTAGATGTTCATGCATGCATTCAATTGTAAATTAAATTTGTAGCATGATGTGATAGCATACCTGAAAGTTTTCGCAATTTTGGGAATTTGGAGCTCGCAGCGATGTTGAGCCCTTCCTGATTTTGCGGAGACTTTGAGGTTTCGAAAGTTTGGAGTTTCGGAGCTCGCAGCGATGTTGAGCCCATCTTCAAGCTTTCTTATTTCTTTCTGGATAGTTCCTTTTCTTCGGAATTGCCCCGTCATCATGTCAAAATTTCGCCAGATTTTTTTTTAGCGAGATTCTGTCATTTTGAAGTTTGATCTTTTTCTTTTCCATCCTTTTCAGGTGGTTCCTCCAGAACGAACAAGGGTAAAGAGTCTGCTACAAGCGTACCTCGTCGATCTTCTAGATCTTCTAATTTGGCCGTTCAACAGGCTTTTGAGAAGGTCCAGTATATTGAGAGAAATCTGGAAGAGTGCGACTCCCTCAACAGAGATGAGATGAGGCAGCGACTGATCACTCTCAAGGGAGAGGAATTCTATAAGATCATGGTAAGCAGTCGTCCATGGGTGATGGAAGATCAGAGCGTTTTGCCCAAGCCTACCTTCTTCTTTGGTGATGCAGTCCCTGATGACATGACATACCAGAGGAGATGTTTTCAGTTTTCTTTCACAGCAGATGGTGAGAAGAAGACTGTTGTTACCCGGTCGACGTTTGATCGCACCGTCTCGATCATGAGCCTTGCCCCCACGTGCTCTAAGAGGGAAGATCCTCCAAGCTGGGTGAGAAGGACAAATGTAATCAAGACCGGGGTTTTTGTTGGCGGTTCTCCTGGATATACGGAGAGGTCGCCTGTTGACATGGATCTTTTGATGCCATCCAGCGGCTACCAGGGTTCTGATTATCCGTCGGTCGATTTGAGACCGGTGGGCCTTGGTATTTTTAGCGGTGACGGCAGTAATTGGATCAAGCCTTTTCGACTCCGTGGCCGTTTCAATGCTGACTCTGAGTGGAAGTCGTGGAGTGATCGCGTCCTGCTGATTGGTGGCGCCATTTTGAAGGAAGCCGGGATTTTTGATGCGATCCGCGCCTTTAGGGAGACCGTGATCTTTTCCGACGAGGCCTTCATGGCTATGCTGGAATCATTCCTCCCACAAACCAATACCTTCGTTGTGACAAATGGTGAGATTGGTTTTTCTTTGAAGGAGCTGAGCGTCATTACTGGATTGCCCATCCTCGGCAAACTCTATGAGGAGTTTATGCCGATTGACAGCGTCCTCGAGGGGCAGTCTGAGGAGTTCAGGCTTCTGTACTTTCAGCTCGTCGCCTTCTATGATTTTTTGAAGGAAAAGGAGGGTTTGAAAGTTAGATCCAGCAGTTGGAAGAGTTCTAGCTCTTCATTCCCCAACTTTTCTGATAGCAGGGAGTCTTCTGATAGCGTGACCCAAGAAGCCGGAGCTCAGGATCCAAGTTCAAAGAAGATCTTGGCCATGCAAGAAGAGTTGAGAGATTTCTGTGCAAGTACAAACGCTATATGTCCTGACATTGCACTGCAGAGAGATCTTGCTGTTTACCTCACTTATTGGCTTGGTGAGGCTATTTTTGCTGGAGGAGATGGAACGTACATCAGGCCGCATTGTATTTTTCCGGCTTGTCAGATGGCGTTTGGAGAGCAGCTTGCTTTGGTGCCAGCTCTTTACTCCTACCTGTGTACTGAACTGCAGGCTGCTGCTTTTCTGGTTCGGCTTGGGCTTCCCATGAATAGGGTATTTTCAGCCCATAACTTTTATTCGTGGTACGTGTACCACTGTCTTGGCTTCCACCGGCTGGGTGCTGCACAGGATGATGATCCTCTGATGATTCGACTGGCTAAGGGCAAAGCCGTGTCAGAATCACTTTTGTTTGCCCGCATAAGAATCCGACGATTCAGAGACGTCGAGATGGGGCAGTCTTCAATGAAGCTTTCTCCAGAGTTGCGGAAGAAGGCTTTTGATTTTGGTGCCTCCCGAGACTCTACCAGGGCGGGGTCGGGAAGGCATTATTCCTTGACGAATGCAGAGAGAGAATGGCTTTTCAGCATACGTGTCGGCACGATGGTGTACCGTAGACATCTTTTCGTCGACATCCAGCCGTATGTACCCTCTCGCTTTGCTTTGCAGCTGGGCTTTTCTCAAGGCGTTGTTGGAGCGCCTTCAAGCATGGTGAAGCGCTTTGGAGGCTTACAGGACGGGAGAAATGCATGGGCTTTCTATAGTGCTGAAGACACTACAGCCATGATTTCTTATCCTGTGTTGCTGACTTCCCGGACTGCCGGCTTTGCGAAGTGGTTCGCGGAGAGCTTTTCGGCATATCGGGGGCTTTCCAAGAAGGAGCTTGATGTAAAGCTGGCATCTGGAAAGGGCCTTGGAAAGTCGGATGGCGTCCGGCGAGAGGAAGTTTGGGCCTTCCTTTCTGGAGAGAAGCACAAGATAGGCTTTCTCGGTGACCAGGGCGTCATTGGTTCTGAAGCTGTTCGAGAAATACCTGATGAGGCTTTAGAGCAGCTAGAACAGGAGGAAGCCGAACTTGGCGCTCGGATGCAAGCGGCACAGAGGCAAGCTTCCGTGGAGTCTACTGGCAAGAGTAGACCATCCAGTGAGGAGTCAAGTGGGAAACCTGACTCTGACAGCGGGGCAGGTTCCTCTAAGAAGCGAGCCCGCCGGGGTAAGAGGGGGAGGAGTCATCATCGCAACAAGGGGCAGCATGAGGACTCTCTTGACTTGAAAGTTCCTCTTACTATCAATGAGGATGTGCCAGTGGATGCTGACGAGCCTCCAGAGAAGAGAAGTCGAGAAGAAGAGACCGTCGGTGAAGGTATGATTCTTCCTTTTTCTCTTTCCATTTCTTTTCATGGGATTTTTTCCATGTTATGATTTACTTCTTGTTTCTGCTTCTCTTTTTTTTTTTTAGCAGAGGAAGACTTGGTGATGCCTGAGGTTCCAGCCAATGAGGTGGTGACGGATCCTGTCGGGGCACCTGAAGAAGAGGGACTCTGGAGTGAATCCAGAATCTCCAATTGGTATAACTTCTTTTGCTTTCTTTTTTTTTTGTGTCTGTGACTTGGTTTGCTAACGTTTTTTTTTGCCAGCTAACTTGCCACAGGGTTCTGATGACTTTGAACCATCGATGGACGCAAATGTTGATGATGCTTCCAATGAGTTCATGGAGGAGGAAAGTGTTCCGCCAGTCGTCGAAGAAGGTATTTTGTAGTTATAACCCTGATAATGATTTTCAAACAGGGTCATATTCATACCTTTTTGTATTTCTTTGGCAGGTTTTGAAGTGACAGAGGAGGGTCCCTCGCTTCCTTCAGAACCAGAGCAAGGGATGCCAGAGGTTGATCCAGAGGTAGAGATTCCTGGGACCAGCTCTGACAATGTTGAGGAGATTCCTCGTGCTGAGATTCCTTCCCAAGCAGGAGTAGCTTCAGCTGGAAAGAGTTCTTTTGTTACTCTTCCAACAGATGATGATATGAGCAGCCGACCAACGGAGTTGGGCGAATCTTCAGCTGGGCCATCTCTTCTTTTTGCGAAGAAGGTGGTGGTGCGAGTTCTGAGCTCTTGGATTGAGACTGTCTTTTTCTGGGCACTTGGAAGCCGGATTTGGCATGATCCAGCATGTGCAGGAGATTCTTAGTGATGCCAAAGAGGCTGGTCTGGATGTCACAGGTGCCAGGGCGATCGTTGATAGGATCATTGCACTGGGTGACAAGTGGTTTGAGACCGTGGGTTTGGCTGATGACCAGTTCTTCAAGGAGATGTTCCTGGACCCTGCTGATAAGGCTAAGTCTGACCTGGATGAGGCTACAGAAAGCAGGAAGCAGGCAGTCCGAAAGAAGAACTTAGAAGAGCTAACCATCATCGGGCTGACACATGACCTTAACATCCTTGATAGGGAGGTCGATGAGGCCAGGAAACGTCTTGAGCATCTGCAGGCACAAGTCTCTGCCAAGTGGACTGCCATAATAGAGGCTCGCGATAGGGAGAGTGCTCTGATTCGCCTGGTTGCAGATGCCAATCGAGTTCTTGAAAGGAAATCTGAAGAAAGCGAACGATGGCAAACTGCTCGGGATAAGCTTCCCGGTGTGAAAGAAGGGGTACAGCCCACTCCAGCATCTCATGGCAGGTTCCTGAAGAAGCGTGCCTTGGAATCCTTGACGGCTGAGGCTAAAAGTTTGCTTGAGGAGCTGAACTCTTGGCTGGAGACCATTTTTGATTGAGCTCCTGTATATATATATATTTTTTTTTACAGAAACCATCCTTCTCTCTTTTTTGGTACCACTTGTATTTTTTTTTTGGTACTTATTTTTTTGTAGTGCTTGTGAACACTTTCTCTTTTCTTTTTTTTTGGTACCACATGTATATTTTTTTTTGGTACTCTCTTTTTTTTTTATCCCTACGCTCACTTGAATCTTTTTGTGATAAAAGTAATTGCTAAATGGGATGCTCTTCTTTTTTGTTATCCCTACGCTCACTTGAATCTTTTTGTGATAAAAGTAATTGCTAAATTGGATGCTCTTCTTTTTTGTTATCCCTACGCTCACTTGAATCTTTTTGTGATAAAAGTAATTGCTAAATGGGATGCTCTTCTTTTTTGTTATCCCTACGCTCACTTGAATCTTTTTGTGATAAAAGTAATTGCTAAATGGGATCTGATCAAAAGGTTGTCATTTTGTGAAAATCTTTTGTCAAATGATTGTTTTGGCATGAAAGCCAGGTTTTTGTTTGTGGCATGGAAGCCAATTTTGGCATGAGAGCCAGCTTTTCTTGTGGCATTGATAGCCGAGTTTTTTTGTGGCATCTATAGCCAGTTTTGGTGGCATTGATAGCCGGTTTGTTTTGTGGCATCTATAGCCGGTTTTTGGTGGCATTGATAGCCGGTTTTTTTTTTTGTGGCATTGATAGCCGGTTTGTTTTGTAGCATCTATAGCCGGTTTTTGGTGGCATTGATAGCCTGTTTTGTTTTGGTGGCATTGATAGCCGGTTTTTTTGAAATTCAAGTTTTTTGTTTGTGGCATTGATAGCCGGTTTTGTTTTGGTGGCATTGATAGCCGGTTTGTGGCATTTATAGCCTGTTTTGATGGCATTTATAGCCGATTTGGTTTTCAAAAATGCAAGTATCGACTAAAAGTCGCCTCCCTGCTGAATGTTCTTGCAAGTATCGATGGAATATCGCATCCTTGCTCATTCGGTTGCGAGTATCGATGGAATGTCGCATCCTCGCGGATTTGGGTGCAAGTATCGATGGAATGTCGCATCCTTGCTTTTCAAAAATTTTGGTTTTGCGGGTACTGACTTGATGTCGTTTCCCCACGATTTTTGAAATTTGTGGTTTTCTCGAACCTTTGGGTTATGGATATCAACTAAAATGTTGCGTCTCCATGGTTTTGGATTTTGCAAGTATCGACGAAATGTCACTTCCCTGCGATTTTGGAAGTGTCGAACATGGTTCATATGCTTCCGATTTGTGCGAGTATCGACTAAGCGTCGCTTCCTCGCGGTTTTTTGAAAAACCGTTTTTTTTTGTTTAAAGACACGAGGGTCATAAGTTTTGACCTAAAACCATTTTGGCGGTAAAAAGGCAGGGTGGACTAGGGTGGAAATCCCTGAATCCGGATTTTGTTTCAAACCATGAATTTTGGGTTCAAGGGTTGAAAATTTTGGTTAAGTTAGGGAAAGGTTCCTAAACTTGGAATTTTTTTTTTTTTGAACAATGAAACGATTAAAGTAAGCATTGTTTTAAATTTCTAGAAATTTTAACATTTGATATGAAAATTCTAAAAAAGGGTGGGTTTAGCGAGCGTGTACCTGGAAACCGGTTTTGGCCATACAGGCATTGCTCTTACCCAGTTGGGTAAGTCTTCAAGGGTAGTACCGCTTTAAGAACTTGTCGTTGATGGGCAGCATACATCTGTCACCTTCCATGTTTAGGAGTGCGTATGCGCCATTAGAGAAAACCATGTCGATGACGTAGGGTCCCTCCCATTTTGGCTCAAATTTGCCTTTGGACTTGTGAGCGAAGACCATTGGTCTTTTTACCGCAAGAACCAAGTCACTCTTTTTGTAGGCGCGTTGCCTGACCTTTTTATCGAAAGATCCTGCCATGCGTGCTTGGTAAAGTTCAATGCTTTGTTGAGCTTCGAGCCGTCTCTCATCGAGATTGTCCAGCTCATGGAGTCGCAATTTGACATTGCTTTCTTGAGTCATGTCATTTTGCAAGGATACCCTCAAGGAAGGAATTTGTACTTCCAAGGGTACGACAGCTTCGCATCCATAGACCAAGGAGAATGGTGTGCTATGGGTTGGTCCTCGAACGGTGGTTCGATAGGCCCACAAAGCTTCAGACATTTTGTCGCTCCAGTCTCTTTTGTGACTAGAGACCATTTTTTTGAGGATTTTGCAGAGTGTCTTGTTGAAAGCTTCTGCTAACCCGTTTGCTGCCGGATTGTATGGAGTCGAAGGACAGCTTTGGATTTTATATTTGTCGCAGAACCTGTAGAATCGATGATCCCGGAACTGTGGTCCGTTATCATGGACGAATCTTTTGGGTATGCCGAAACGACAAATGATGTTGGTGCGCAAGAACTGAAGGACTGATGAGGTCTTCATTTCGTTAAACGCAAATGCTTCTGACCACTTGGAGAAATAATCCGTAGTGGCGAAGATGAAGCGATGACCTTTGCTCGAAGGGGGTGAAATAGGACCTATGATGTCCATACCCCAGGCTTCGAAAGGCCATGAGATCGCTGTAGGATGCAGCCATTCTGGAGGCATGTGAATGTAATCTCCATGAATTTGGCATTGTTGGCAGCGCTTAGCAAATTGCATTGCGTCAGACACCATGGTAGGCCAGTAATATCCTAACCTTTTTATCTGATCATAGAGCTTAGGTCCAGCCTAATGAGCTCCGCAAAGACCAGCATGAACTTCTTTGAGTGTTTCTTCAGCCTCTTGTTGTGACAAGCAGCGTAGAAGTACTCCGTTGGAGGATTTCATGTAAAGGATTTTTAAAGGAATATCCAAATGAAAGCTTGGGGTTCGCCTTTGGATGCTTACCCGTTCTTTTGGATCTTCAGGTAGGATTCCGAACATAATGTAATCAATGAACGGATCCCTCCAGTCGCCGATTGAAGTTTGAAGGATTGAAATCCGACTTCCGACCACTTGGTGGCATTCAGCAACTGCTTGGTGTGTGTTAAGAGGAGGAAGGATTCTTCTTTCACACACTGTGATTTGCATGTTTTCCCCTTCCTAGATTGCCATGGATGCGGCAAGTCCAGCTAGGGCATCTGCACGTATGTTTTCACCTCTACGAATGTGGGTGATGTGACAGATGTCAAACTTTTGCAGAAGTGATTGTGCCTTGTTGTAGTAAGGCAACAAATCTGGCTTCCTGACTTCAAATTTCTGATTCATCTGGTTGATGATCAGTTGAGAGTCTCCAAAGACTTCCAGCATGGTGATACCGAGTCCCAATCCTAAGATCAAAGCTTGATATTTAGCTGCATTGTTTGTGCATGGTTCCAGTAGCGAGAAAGCGTGTGGAATCATGTATTTGTCGGGGCTAACAAAGAGGATGCCAACTCCCGAGATCAGCTGTCTTTTTTCATTTGTCCTGGTTGCACCGTCAAAGTACATGTCCCAGGAGGCACTTTGTGAGAAAGTCTCCACATTGTAGACTGGTTCGTCTGGGAGATCATCTCTAAGCGGAGAATCTTTAGGCAATGGATGCTCTGCGAGGAAGTCCGCTAGAGCTTGCCCTTTGATTGCTTTTTGTGGTACATACCTAATATCAAATTGTGACAGAAGAATGGACCATTTTGCCAGTCGAGCATTGAGAGAACCTGCCTTTGTGACAAGGACCTTCAAGAGGTTGACCCTCGAGACCAGGTATACTATGTTGGAAAGCAAGTAGTGACGCAGCTTTTGTATGGCGAACATCACTGCAAGGCATTCTTTTTCGACTGGAGAGTAGCGATGCTCTGCACCTACTAGCATGCGGCTGAGGTAATATAGAGCAGCTTCTTTTCTTTGATCTCTAGTTTTGGCTGGGTCTTCTCTTGCCGTTTGAGCTTGAGGAGATGTTTCCTAGCCTGCCTTCGCTGTTGAGCTGTAGGCCTTGTTTTCACGACCTCCCAATTTTCATCTTCCAGGAGATCGGGATGTACCCATATCGGTTGTCCGTCTGGTGTCGGGTAAGGAACCAGTTCCTCGGACGCTTGGATTGAGTTTATCACCTTGAAGGAAGTAGTGATCTTCTTCTCCGGTGATTTTGATGTTTGTCCACATGTCACCATGTTGACGGAGGCAGACCCATAGTTTTTGTCAAAGGTGATGACTCCGTTTTTCCACATCTCGTTTATTTTCTCTCTCACAACGAAGCATTGATTGAGAGGATGTGAGATCATCTGGTGGTATGGACAGTACCGAGGATCGTTGGTTTTGCCAACATCACCCGGTCTTTTTGGTTCAGGCAATGTGAGCTTGCCGTTTGCCACAAGAGCCCCGAAGATTTCATCAACGTCTTCATCAAACGGGTATTTCTTCTCTACTCGTTCTTTGAAGGCATCTGAGAGTTCAGGTCTCTTACCAGCAACTTTATTTTCAGCTTTCTTTGGTGGCTGAGGAGCTGACTTGGTCTGCACATTGAGGACCTCTTTTTTCTTTGGTTTAGAGGTTGCAATGGCGGTTGGCTCTTTTCTTGATGATTTCTGACTGTTGAGGTCTTTAATCACCGTTTCAGCTTCCATGGAAGCTTCTAGGAGTTCTCCCAGGTTTTTTGATTTGTTGCCGATGATCATAGAGCGGATTCTGGCTCTCATGTTGTTTCGGCAAATGTCGACTGGCGACGCTTGTGGCAATACATCAGAGCATTTGTATGCCATTGCCTTCCACTTGTGAATGAAGTCATATGTTGATTCATTCTCCCCCTGTTTTAGGCTGCACAACTGAGCCATAGTAGCGGGATGATCTTCACCTTTGAAGTGGGTCAGGAAGCGTGTCTCTAACATGGCCCAGTTTTGGATCGAGTCCTCCGGCAGAGTGGAGTACCAATCGAAGGCCTTACCTTTTAGGGTACTTGCAAAGAGGCGGATTTTGAGTGCATCTTGATTCGCGATAGCTCCTGTCAGGATCTTGAAGTGGATGACGTGTTGTCTGGCTGATCCTTTCCCCGTATATGTTTGGAGAGTAGGATGCTTGAATTTGGTGGGGAACGGGACCGAGTCCATCCATAAGGGATATGGTGGCTTGATCCCATGCTCCTTGAGTATATCCTCTTCTTTTGTTTTGGCGAGGATACTGTCTACGTCCTTTTTGGTAAGGGCGCGTGACTCATTTTCTTCTCCATTTACCCCATCGTCTTGATGATTCGGAGGAGGTTCATTGTTCGCCTGATTTTGGAAGGCGAGGAGAAGGTTTTCCATCAGAGTTTCAATCCTCTGCTGGCCCTGTTCCAACTGCTGGATGCGGGTGATCGCATCTTCTGGAGGTGGATTGCGGGGTGGTGGCTCAGAATTTGTAGCCAAGACATTCATCCTTCGTGATTCGAACGAAGAAACTGTCCTGGTGACTAAGCTGGGGCTCATTCTTTTTGAAGAAGAGCTTGAGGAAGGATCACTCTGCTGTCCTTTGCTTGAAGAAGTAGGGGATTCTTCTGAATGTCTTCTTGTCCTTAAGACACTGCGGGTCATCGGACGTCGGACATGGATTTTTGTTGCTGATTTTTGGCGCCTTCTGGTTTTTCCAACCATATGGACGGCAGCAACTTGGTTGGGTCTTTCTTTTTCAACCCATTTGGGAGAGACTTGAAGTGTAGGAGGCTGGGTCCTTTGCTTCTCTAGTCTCTTTTGTCTATACGACGCGCGGCGGCGTATGCGACGAGCAATTTGAGCTTCGGTCAGCTCTGGCTGGGCTTTGACGATGAAGGATGTGCTCCCTCGGGCGCAGCAGCCGAGCCTGTCTTCTTTGTAGCTAGGCAAGGACAGGATGCGAACCCTGTCCTTCGCCTGTTGCAGCGAAGCTTTGAATTTTTATAGTTCGGCCCCTGTAGAGATGAAGGGTCGAACTGCAGGTTTGTAGGCCTTAGCAGGTGCTTGTAGAGGCCTTGTGATGCATGATCTGATTTTGGGCTTGTAGGAACAAGCCGGCTCATGCTGGGATGACTTGGAAGTCAAGTTGGAGATGGGTCTCTCCTCTTTCATGTAGGCAAGAGGGTAGAACTGGTTCTCCTTGAGTGGGGCCAGGAATGCTGGCTTAGTGGATGTTTGGGACCTTCTTTGCTTTGGTGAAGGTCTTGGGAACCAAGTCTTGGGATAGACCTGGTTGCTTGCAGGTCGAGGCTTCGTGGGGCTGCCACGGGCTTCAGGCCTTCTGGTGCTCGCCTTTGGTGTCACGGTAATGACACGTTGAGAGGCGAGTTTCTGCTTCTTGGAGGGAGCAGTTTGTTCCTCAGGAAGTGGGAATGGTCCCAGCGTCCCAAAGACGATAGTCCGGGGAGTCGAGGTCGACCCGGAGTTCAGAGAGTTGCCGAGGGAGTTGATGTTTCGGCAGCTGATGGGGTGCTTGTAAGTGCGCGTGGTTTGCTTCTGTTGAAGCATGAGTTGGTGCTTGTTTTCATCGAAAGTAATGGTTAGTGAAGCTGCCATTGTTAGTTTTTCGAAAATTTCTGAAACAAGACCACATCCATTAGTAATCACAAGAATATAATGATCATAAATGGGAAGTTCTATGGTTTCGTCTTTTCAAATATGACCCAAGCAACATGAAGAAGGCAAAACGCCATAGAGGGTACAATTGTTCTGATCGCAGGTATGGTAAGCCCAGAATGGGCATCCCAGTGACTGCTAGAAGCAATTGTGAACTTAAATTCGACTTATCGAGAAGCAGAGCTTGCTCGAGGTAAGAAGAATATAAAGTTGGAGTTACAGATGTGCCGGTCGCAATACAGTAGACCCTGAAAGGGCGTACTAGTACCGCTAGACACAAATGTTTTGAGACCGCATCTATGAGATGAGATTCTCTGTTTTGAAAGGTCAAGATTGGATTCATCAAAGAGAGCAGATGGTATTCCGATCTGAACACGGGCTCAGCGATTTCCGCGAGCGCCAGTGCTCAGAAAGGAATGAACCATAATTTCTCAAATCTGAATCTAAAAATGACGAGTTTTTTTTTTTGAAAGGCCAATATCGGGTTCATCAAAGAGAGCAAAAGGCACTCCAATCTGAACACGGGCTCAGCGATTTCCGCGAGCGCCAGTGCTTAGAAAGGAGAAGACCAAGATTTCTCCAATCTAAACCCAAAATAACGGAAGTTTTTTTTTTTCGAAGATTTTGAAGATTTTTTTTTTTAAATCTTTTTTTTATTTATTTTTTTTATTTTTAAGATTTTTTTTTGAAATTTTTTTTTATTTTTTATTTTTTATTTTAAAATTTTTATTTTTTTTTTAAAAAATTATTATTATTTTTTTAAAAATTTATTTAAAAGACGAGAGAGTACACATAGGCCTCCTAACCCGGTCTTATGAAATCTTGATTGATAGAATTGCCCCCAGGTAAGGGTAGGATTACTTAATGAACCCGTTTGGAGGACCCTTGCCTAGAACAGTCAAGCTGTCTCCACACTCTGGACAAGGCTTTTCTTTGAATCAACCATGATCAAAGAACATAGTTGGTTTAACCTTAGTGGTCTATGTCTTTTATATATATATATATATATTTTTTTTAATTTTTAATGAACTCATCGAAGAGAAACGATGGCCCAAAACCTTAGTCGAACAGGCTCAACATTTCTGCAAGCGCGATGAACGATAGGAACGGATCAAGGTTTCTCAATTTTGAATCCAAACCGAGAAATCTAAAAATTTTTTTTATATATATTTTTTTTATTTTTTATTTTAGATCTTTAATGAACTCATCGAAGAGAAACGATGGCCCAAAACCTTAGTCGAACAGGCTCAACATTTCTGCAAGCGCGATGAACGATAGGAACGGATCAAGGTTTCTCAATTTTGAATCCAAACCGAAAAATCTGATTTTTTTTGTTTTTTTTTGTTTTTTGAAAAGAGAAAGAGTGGAAATAAATTCAAAGAATTAGAAATTTCCAAACAAAAAATCTCATCTCATTCTTTTTTTAGATATTTAATGAACTCATCGAAGAGAAACGATGGCCCAAAACCTTAGTCGAACAGGCTCAACATTTCTGCAAGCGCGATGAACGATAGGAACGGATCAAGGTTTCTCAATTTTGAACCCAAACTGAAAAATCTGATTTTTTTTTTTTGAAAAGAGAAAGAGTGGAAATAAATTCAAAGAATTAGAAATTTCCAAACAAAAAAATCTCATCTCATTTTTTTTTATGCGGAATCCAACATAGGCCACCAATTATAAAGTAGCCAAGGAATCGAGAAAAGAAATATAAGCATAGAGCAAAATATATGATATGCAAATATTTCATTTCTAGCATCGTGTTCTCAAATAAACGAGTCCCACCGGGTGGAGCCAACTTGATGGACCGCGCTCCTTCTCGATTCCTACCGAGGTCGGCGGACGTGGGAGTCCGTCGGGTCCGACCCTTTCGTAACCAGGGGGCAGGGGCGTGCATCAACATTTCTTTTTTTGTGTGAGTGTGCCAGATTTTCTATTTTACTTGGAATTGCAAGTGGTGATCTGGAGATCAACCTTCGCAAGTAAAAATGAAATCAACTTCTTTCAAGTTTTCCATTGCACATATATTTAAGAAAAGAGACATTTTTCTTGGTTTGCCGTGAAAGGCGATTTTTTTTGGCATTTATAGCCGATTTTGGCGTTTATAGCCGATTTTTGGCGTTTATAGCCGATTTTGGCGTTTATAGCCGATTTACAATCCTTATCAATAATGAAAGACAAGAGTTGTGATTTTTGTCTCTTTTGAAAAAATACAAACTACAATGAAAAGCAAGAAAAGGAAGATCTAACTTCTCAGGAGATTGTGGGGGACTCGTTTAGATTGACGGTCGCAAGCCATATGTGGGCTTCGCCATCATCCATGCAGATGAGAACAGAGGATGCTATTGATTCGCTTGGCTTGGCTATAACTTCAGGTTTTTAGAGGACAAAGACCAAAAGGAGGTCCTATGTCCAATAAAAAGCCAAGTAGACGGGCTGAAAAGCCACATCTAAGCCATTGGAGGCAGGAGGAGAAGGCAAGGACCTTGGGGGGGGGGTACCCCCCAAGGGACTTTTGTCACCTTGTAGCGGTGGCCGGTGTAGAACTTCCGCAGAGTTTTCTCTCTTTTCCTTCTCTGAATTTCTGTGCTTCTGTCTGTGATTCGTTGTCTGTCCTTTCTTCTTGGAGTGCTCTCCTATTTATAGGCTTTTTGGTAGCCATTTAGGAGGGTTTATGGGCTTTTATTGTCATTAAGCCGCATAATGGGAGGAGTTACAAAATTGAATTCCTTATTTTGTAACTCCTTTTTCTTGGCTTCTAATTGGCCAGAGGAGATTGAGGGCATTTAATCGCCTTTAATCGCCATGATGGGAGGAGTTTCATGAGTTAAATACCATGAATCTCTTGACTTGTAACTCCCGGATGCTTGCTTCTGATTGGTCCGTCCAAAGAAATGGATTAATGACTGTAATAAAGCTAGTCAATTAACCACATTAAGTGGTCGCTGAGCATCTGAAGAGTCGCGGGCCGTGCCGCGTCTTTTGGGATTCTTCTGGTGATGATCATCGATGGATCTTCATGTAGATCGACATCAGATGACCATGTAATTTCAGGTGTTTGTTGCCAACAGCGGGTCGGTGCCATCTGTCCTGTCGATTTCTTGATCGGTCGGGTAGAAAGCATACTTTTTTTGGTTGACCGGGTGGCGATCAATATTGTTTTCGATACTCTTGATGATTAACCCGTGTTTTGGACGGATGTCAGAGGACTTGGTGTCTCAAAAGCATGAATTTTGGAAAGTACCAGAGGCTGGGCTCTTCGAATCGCGAAAAAACGGCGAAAACCGGGGTTTCCAGGGCCTTCCCGGCGACCCCGGGCTCCAAGGTCGCCGGCGACCCTGGGCCAGGGTCGCAGGGGTCTGCGTCCCTGGGGGGTTTTCCCCCCTTTGTGTCCCGTTTTGTGTCCGTTTTTACTGTTTTTCGATTCTTTTTTCTTCTGTATTTTTCCTTGACATTTTGACCATTTATTGGCCTGATTTCTTTATAGGAAACCTGATGAGAATCCTTGCATTTTATTTTGCAAAGTTTCCAATTTCCTGAGAAAGCCGAAGACTTTGTCGCGCAGAGCTGCCGATTTTCCGTCAGAAGCTGAAACTGGGCCAAACGATGTCGGAATGACCTGAAATTTGGTGTGAAGCCTCCTGAGCAATAAATAAGACCAACCATAGGCTTTTTTTTGAGTTTTGAAGCCGTTTGGGGTCCTATCACCAGTAGACTTGCTTTTGTCGCGATGAAGATGTCGCGGTTTGATGTGCGGTCAACCGATGTCCGATTGACTTGAAATTTGACAGGGAACCTATTGGAGTCATTTTAAGATGATCCATAGGCTCTATCTTGGAAACTATGGTCCCGGAGAGCTTTGCCGCCGAGAGGCCTGATTTGGCTTCCGAGCGTCAAACTATGGTCAAATTTTGTGGAAATGACCTGAAATTTGACGTGCAGCCCTTTATAAGCATTTTGAAGCCGTCCATGTGCTCTATCTGATGAGTAATGGCCTCGGTGGTTCTCGCCGCCGAGAGGCTTGATTTAGCTGTTCGAGGGTTGATGTAGGGTCAAACGTTGTCGGTTTGACTCGGAACTTGACGTGGAGCCTTTTGGAAGTATTTTGAGACCATCCATCGGCTCTGATCGAAGATTTGGTGTCTCCGATGCTTTTGCCGCCGAGAGCTCCTTTTCGGCTGTCGGAGAAGCGAAGTTAGGCCAAATGATTTTGAAATAGCCCGAAACTTCTTGTGTACTCCTCTTTTGGCTGTCTTGAAGGATCTTGCAGTTTTTTGTTTGATTCTGACAAGATTTGATTTTTGGAAGTAGCATTGCCTATTTATGGCAGGTTGCGACTTCATGTAGCTCTTTGGATCTTGAAGAGGCAAAGTGACATTTTTGGTGTCAACAACGATGGCTTCGACTATTACTTGAGCCTTCTTCGTGGGCTCGACCGCGCTTTTCATCTAGATAAGTTCTCAAATCCTCGTGGGAGGAGGGGATCGCCCTGCTCTGGGTGGCTCTCCTCTCACCTTGGCTTCTAGAATGTTGCCTTAACGAGGTCGCTCCTCCGGCTCTTAGCTGCTGCTGGAGCTGGCAGATTAACTTCTCTTGCTCCTGGATGAGGATGTTTTGAGCCGCGACATCCCCACCGCCAGTGAAGTGACGTGAATGGTGGGACTTGCTGATTGCTACGGATTTGTCCCTCTGTGGATGCTCCTGTCGCCGTTCGTCGCGCCGGGGAGGCATAACTTCCTCGCCCGAGGAAGAATCCTCAACTCGCTCTGGGAATGGAATCTGGACGAAGAGGTGTGCATTCGGATGCTCTTCGACCACAGCTGTGCCAGGCCTTGCCCCGAATCGCCTCTTAGGAGGAGCGTCCGGCGACGGCCCCGTAGGTGACGGTAGCTGGATCACCGCTCTCGAAGATTCTCCGCCTTTCTTAGCTTTCGGAGGTATGATACTTGAGAAGATTGGGTTAATACTTCCCCACAGACGGCATCAATTGTAAGTGCAAAAACTATAACTCACAAGATTAAGGAGTGCCTGATAGGACTTATCCAAAGGACTGACGGAGATTAACTTCTGAGAGCCTGAAAAGAAAGAGATAAAACAGTCAGAGGACCCTGGCCTGAGTGGCGCAAGGCTCTCCGATGCCTAAGTTAGTGTATGAACTGAACAGAGATCGAAAAAGAAGAGAGACAGAGTAACGACTCAAGAGGATATATCTATGCTTACCTTTCTTACGGAACGTCCTTCTATTTATAGAGGACTCTACCTGATATCTTGGAGTGGGCCCCTAGATTTGATAGGAATGATCTCATTAGCCCACAAAGTAATAAATGAGGATCCATCATAGCCCACAAAGCATTTATTGCCAGTCCGATCAGCCCACGTTGCATTGAATGCACATCACGTTGGGCCTGATCCTGTCCCGAGTCATTGGCGGTTGAGGTCCCATCGGATCCATCCTCGGGTTCTACTCTGACGTAGCTACAGCCGCTGGATGCCGCCTTGTCAGGGATCTGATGGAGATTGTGGACGGCTAGGATGACCCATCTGTCTCATTCGCGCATGCTCGTACTCAACCACGTGGCTGATGACGTAGTAGAAGTAGGGAGGCGGTCACGATGCTTCTCAACTGGCAACCCGGCTCCTTCGGCCGGGGTCAGAAGGCGTAGCCGAGGTCAAAGTGTGCAGCCGGGGTGAGTTTGGTTTCGGCCAACGTTCTGACTTCCACACCGAGATGTACGTGGATGGCACGTGGGCGCGCTTAATCGGCGTCTTTCCGCCGAAGTTAACATAATCTTGGTGTCTTTGAAAATCACCCCACACACCCGTCATCACCATCAGAACCCATTCTGAGACTCATGGCCATGGAAAAGCAAAATGTGCTAGAGTTTTTCTGATGATACATAATACATTAACATGGACAAAACCCTAACTCCAGAAAGGGCAATTTTACCCACCACCTTCAAACTAATTCATTTTCTACATATAGAAATCAAATACCAAATTGAAATCACCAAACATGACAAGAAAAACGAACTCGCTTGAGAAGCTCAGATGAGTTGGTCATGACCATCCACCACTCCATACGCCAATCAATAAATATAAGACAAACTAAGAAATCTGAAGACATTGAATTGGTTTTTAACATAATAGATACACAAGAAAAATTTAAGGTTGATAAAAACCAGTTCTTGCAATTTCCATCCATCAAAAGAAAGCTGTCTAAATACACGTACACCAGAGACTTATCATTTTGTTCCAAACACGAAACCTTGGAAATCCTGAAATGAAAAGACATAAGAGGAGAGCTTTATTGAAAAAAAGAAAGACATAAGAGGAGATGAAAACACAGACACTGACTAAATCGGTTGACCAAGGGATTCCCTGTCGTTCATTTCTTTCCTCCCCACCTTGAGTTTTCTCTTAGGTGCAAATCAGTCCAAAATAAAAAATGTGAAAGTCATAACAGTTGTTTTAAAGTATACCGTTAGTCAAGGAGGCTTAAGTAAAAAGATAAAATGCAAGGGCCTTTTTATAAAAAAACTCTAAAAAACATAACACAAAAAATTTGAATTAAAATAATTTTGACGTCCTTTTTTTTCCTGAGAAATGGTGCTTCACCTTACGTTTACTCTATCAGTAGAGTTGGGGAAATTCTATATGCACCACTAGTTTTAATGAACACACCCACATTCTGAGCTCACCACAGCCATTTTGTGTTTGCAACCATTTTGCTGAGACCACCCATCAAAATACCCAAACTGCCCAGCCACATACCCTCTTCTTCTCTATTCCCTCGTTGACGATTTTCAAATTTGGCAGCCACCGCAAGTGGAAAATCTCTTATTCTCCTGCGACATCTTCTCCACTGCTCTCATCACCTTCTTCTTCTTCTTCTTCAAACAAGTTAAGGTCGTCATCTTCTTCTTCTTCGTTATAGCTTTCCAATCATTTTCACCTTCTTTTTAGGTTATAATGTATGCGTTTAGGTTGCTATTTATGCATTTAGGTTGTATTTTCACCTACTTCGTTACAACACTTGTTTGTGAATTTCCTTATGCATGATATGGATGGGAGTTTCGAACTCCAAATTTTCCCTTCCCATTTGTTTTCTTCTTCTGGTTCGCGAAGTGCTCGGCAAACCAGAAGTGTGCAGGTTCATTTTGCACGGCATATCTACACCGTGCATTTAATATATGCACGACCAATGTTAACCGTGCATATATTACTTGCACGGTATCGATATGCCATGCAAATTACATATGCACGGCTAACATTGGCCGTGTATATATGAGATTACACATTAAAAGTATAATGAGCATAATAAATTTACAATGTTAAATAACACTGTTTGATTTTCTTTTTTAACAGATTAGAATAAATGCCTAGAAGACCTGCTCGTCGCGGTGGCATCTTACTTTCGATAGGTGAAGGGGCTAGTTCTTCTAGAAAGTCTGAAAGTCCGGGGGATCCTAACCCTAGAGGGGGGGTGAATAGGGTGAGCTACTAATAGTGACTAAACTATGACCAATTTTAATTTTCTATAAACTAACTAGTCACTAGTGATGATAACAAGCACAATGCGGAAGCTAAATACATACAATCACCACAAGAGCATGCACCACAACACAATATTTATAGTGGTTCGGCCAACGTGCCTACATCCACTACCGGCTTGTGTTCCTCACACCCCACCGGATTTCCACTATTTATGCTTTTCCAAAAGGCTAAGCAATAACCTCAACACTATGCTTTCCAAGGATAAGCAATAACCTTACAATGTTGTTTTCAAGGCTTAACAACAACCTATACAAGATGCTTTTCAATGGCTAAGCAATAACCTTACAACAATAGATTTTTCTCAAAGAAAGTGTCTTCACAAAACACTCTTATGAGATTACAATTTAAGCTCTAATAAAATTGCCTCTAAGTAGGCGGATAAGAAAATGTAAATCTAACTCACACAACACAATGAAATGCAAAGATGAATGCTTATGATATGTGTGTGTGGAAAACTTCAATCAAGTTTAAAAAGAAGGCTTAATCAATATATGCTAGAAGCATTTGAAAGTTAAGGCACACAAAGATTTGATTGAAGTTATATGCAAATCACTTGAACAACTACAAACTTGTTAATGATGTGAAAATCAAAAGATCACAATTTGAATGTTTAAGCCTAATCAAGTGATGCATGTGCTATGCTATGTTGTTTTCAAACACAAAGGTTTAACTTAAGATTCAAATGAATGAAAACAACAAAGATGATTCAAACAAGTTAATGAAACACGTTTATAAAACAAATCAAAGGTTTTAACAAAACATGATTTATAAAGTTTTAACACAAAACTTGGTTTGAATCAAAGTGAGAAATCCATCACAATCTAAAACAAAGATTGAATGAAGGTAATGGATTTAACACATCATAGATTATATGCTAATAATCATTTACCAATATTTTAGTCAAAGCATAAAACATATGATTAACAAAAGTAAAGCTTACTTGATGATTTAACTTAATGATCCAAGCTTTAGCTTTACTAATGACCCTCTTGGTCTTTCTTAGTTCATCCCCTTTTCCCTTGACTCCAAACTCCTCAAAGATGGCTTGGAAGGTCTAAAATGTTCAACTCTTTTTCAAAGGGAATGAAGCCTTTTTATACACAGAAAACAGAGTTTCTGCGTGTCCCCGGTCGACCCCCAGCTTGGCTCGGTCGACCGACCCTTAACGGTCAGAAAAATGACCGTTGGAGAGCCAAACGGCTCTCTGCCCAGTCGACCCGCAGTGTACGCGGTCGACCGGGATGTGTACCCGGTCGACCGGGTACACTGGGCCCTGGGTCACTTTTCCCATTTTGCATACTTTTGCAATTTTCAAAGATTTTTGATGTGGGACTTGTTGGGGCCATTAAATCAAGCTTGAAACATGATTTAAATCAATCTAAGTATTTTTAAAATCATGAATCATAAAAAGCCACAAATCATTTGAAACTTTAAAACTTAGGCTAAGCTTGAATTTTGAAATTCCTTTTACAAAATCAATTGCATCCAAAATTAAAACCAATTCATGCATAAAACATGAGTTTTACCATATTTAAAAACAATGCATGGATAAAATAAGATTTCAATGTTTTCTAAAATAATGCAAGTGTGAGAAATCAAATGATGATTAAAATGATATGCATCCATCAAATTGCAATACACAAAATTCCTAACAATCTCCCCCTTTGCAATTTGATGGCAAACCTTAACTTAACACTAAACCTCACACTAAGTCTTCAGCTCCTTGGCTTGACACTGCTTGAAATCTTCGGATGCTCCTTCACTTAGCTTGGGCTTTAGCTCTTTTGATCTTCATTCTTCTTGTCCTTAGCTCCAAGCTTTCTTTCTTTTATCTTCTCTCCCCCTTAGACCAAGCACTCTCTCTCCTTGGTCTTTCTCTCCCTTTGCCATTGAATGCTCTCTCCCCCTTTGATCTTTCTCCCTTTTTGGGTAGCTAGAGCATTTTCTCCCCCTTAATCCTTTCTCCCCCTTTGCCATTAAATTGCAAAGGTAGCAATTGAAGAAAGGTACCTACACACATGAAACAAGGAAAATACCTTTAGTAGCACCTGTTAACAAATGAAATCGAAAATGAAATACTTAACAGGCTATTATGCATGTGAGTAAGTTATAAGGGAATAGCAATGGTGAATTTGATCATCTCTAATGCTTCCTTAGAAGGTTTACTCCCCCTCAATCCATAATCTTCTTTTGTCATACTTTTGACAAGAATATAACTATTAGATGCAAGAAGAAGATGGTTTAACCAATTGAGGGATAACTTCAAGGGAAGGATTAGATACCAATTGATAATGATTAACTATAAGGCTCAATGATCAAATTACCAAATTGAAGAGAAACCAATTGACCTATAAGCTTAAGGAAAGTTGAAGAGCAAGGTCAAAGGTTAATCTATCATGGATACCAATTGAAATAAGAACCATATCAATTGAGATTTAAGAGTATGACTTATTAGCTCAATCACTCTAAAATGGACTTAAGGAATGTAACTAGAAGGATTAATCCAAGTTAGAGCTATCCATGATGATAAGGGGTTTACTAAACATAGCATCAAATAATATAACTATGAAAATCATATGCTATGTAAATTTTGAAATCATTTCACTCAATCATAAAATATGACTATCAAGTGTAAGATGAGTGAAATGAAATTCAAACCATGATGCCTACCTCAATCATTAACCAACCAAGATTATTAACACATAAACATGGTGGTCACGAGATTTAACCAAATAAGCAAGAGAGATGGCAAACATGACCATTTATGAAGCTAATGGAATGTGACATGGAACAAAGACATATTACTATCAAGTTTAATCCAATGTGCACAAGGTTTATCACAAATATATAACATCAATTGGAAGTTATACTAATTGAAAATGATATCATTTGATTACCAATTGAATATGGAACATGTTTAAGAGCAAGCATGTGACAAACACAAAATTCCAACAAGCAACATAAATGAATATTCATCACTTTAATGATATAACTATTGAGCATAGTGATGAACATGAGAAATTGCATTTTGAAAATATATGACTTATAAGAATATGCAATTTCCAAAGTGTCAACCATATGAATACAACATCTAAGAAATCCATCATTCAAGAGATATAACTATGTAATTCAAGAAATGAATTTCAAAGAGGTTCATATGATCAAACACTACTATGAGGTTGAAACATGTATAAGTATGACAAATACACATGAATCAAACATCATAACCATCCATTTCACAAAAATGACTAGAAAGCATAAAGGATGGATTTGGGTTCTAGTATGGTTAACAAAAAAAAATAATTAAAGAGCACAACCATACATGGAACAAATAAGCATTTGCATAAAGAATGTAACTAAATGAGCAAAGATGCAAATAGCTTAAAACAACATTCATTTCCATTTGAAATGGCATAATCAAATACAAAAGGAAATGACAACATGGAACATGCTTTGAAGAATATAACTAATGAAGTTTTAAAGCAATTCCATTCAAACAATCTTCAAATCATAAACAAAATCCAACAATGGACAAAATGAGTATGAAATTGAAGAAAACATATTTTCCATATCAAAAGATATAACTTAGAAATTTCATGGAAAATCCAAATTCATTTAAATCATTTGTTTTTTTTTTTTTTTAAAAAACAAATTTTACCAAGACATTCAAACAAATGATTTTGCGAAATCAATTGATTATGTAGGATCTAGCTATGAAAGCTTTTGAGACCATAATCAATTGAACATGTAGAAATGCATGCAAGATATATAACTAAATGAAAGCAATATGCAAATCTATCAAGATGAAATTATAATCAAACGATTTTGAAAACCATGATATGTAAATAGTATGGTGCATGAAAACAAAATCAATTGATTACAAATAAACATTGCATTTAAAGTAATGTAACTAATGAAAGAACAAAATGCAAATGCAATCATGACCAACAAAAAGATTTAACTATTAAGGTTAGGTTGGTCAATGAGGTCCAAGGCCCTAAGGTTTGTCTATTTGTCTAACTTTGGGAATCCACCTAAGGTCTTGGGATGGATGAACTTTGAGGTCTAACTTAAACTTCTCACCAACTCTAGGAGATTTAACTTGATAAATTATTAACTTAGACTTATCACCATGAGATATAGATTTAACTAAATTTAGCTTAGATTGGTGATTAGTCTTTTGGGGTTGGTGAGTTTTCTTCTTAGGGGATGAATTCATTTTTCTTTTCTTCTTAACTCCTCCCTTAATTTGACTTTTGAACTTTAGATTTAACTTAGCAACTTTATTCAAAAGTTCTTTCATTTGTTGAGTTATGGGAGGAAGATTGAGAAGCTTTTTGTTAATAGATTCTTTTAGAGTTGGTTTCACTTGTTTAACCCTTTTAGAATCTATCTTAGGAGACTCCTTTTTAATATGTTTAACTTGTTTAATTTTCTTGGAGTCTTCCTTGGTTTTTAGTGTCTTAACCATCATAGAATTTGATTTAACTTTCTTTGGTTCAAAAATGAATTTAGACACATTGCTTCTTCTTTGTTTGCACTCAAACCTAAAATGTCCTTCAATGCCACAATAATTACATTTAGACATGGGCAAAGAAGTGTGAGTGCTAGAGAATGAGGACTCACCTTTCACAAAAGTGTTGGTGAATTTAGGGTCATATGAGGTATTCCTATCAAATCCAAGACCCGTCCTATCTCCTTTTGATTTACCCAATTTAAATAACTTTTCCAATCTTTCTTCACTTTGGGTAAATTTGCACTCATACTTTTGTTTGTATGTTTCAAGTTGAGTGACTTTGGTTTTAAGGGTTGAATTCTCATTTTTAACTTTAGTTAGTTCTTGTTCAATTCCCTTAAATTTGATTAGCTCTTCATTGGCAAGTTTTAACTTCATTTCAAGTTCATTAACAACATTAGATCCAAGTTCTAAGGTGTTTAAATTATTTTGAGCATTTGACAAGTTTTCCATTGAAATTGTCAACTTGGATCTTAAATGGATAATGTTCTCATCTTGTCTTTTTAAAGTATCTCTTAGACTTAAATTTTCTTTCTTAAGCTCATCACAATTTATCTTTATTTTATTTAGTTCAATTTGAGCATTAGATAAATTTTCCTTAGAGATACTTGACTTAGATTCAAGATTGTTAAAGTCTTTGTCTTGCCTTTGTAATTGATCTCTTAGTTTAGAATTTTCCTTATTAAGATTGTCATAACCTATCTTTAAATCTTTTAATTCATCTTGAGCATTATATAGGTTATGCAAAGAGATCATGAACTTAGATTCTGCACAATTTATTAATTCATCTTTTTCTTTAAGTTCATTTTTAGAAGAGACTAATTCTTGGTTTAGCCTTTTAGATTCTTCTTTTAATCTTTTATTCTTCTTAGAAAGCTCTAAGGACCATGTGTACAATTCCTCATAAGCTTCATTTTCATCATATTCTTCTTCTTTTGATTTAGATTTAGATTCATTAATTTTAATGTTAGAATCTCCAATAGATGGAAGAAGGAGGGGTCTAGAGGAATCTACACAAGAATCTACAAAGTCCAAACTAGTGGAATCCATTCTAATGATTTTCATAGAAAAACAACACTAGGGTTTTGATCTAGATAGAGAGGATCAACTCCGGGTGTTTAAGCCCTAAATGGAGTAACCTTGCTCTGATACCAATTGAAAGTCCGGGGGATCCTAACCCTAGAGGGGGGGTGAATAGGGTGAGCTACTAATAGTGACTAACTATGACCAATTTTAATTTTCTATAAACTAACTAGTCACTAGTGATGATAACAAGCACAATGCGGAAGCTAAATACATACAATCACCACAAGAGCATGCACCACAACACAATATTTATAGTGGTTCGGCCAACGTGCCTACATCCACTACCGGCTTGTGTTCCTCACACCCCACCGGATTTCCACTATTTATGCTTTTCCAAAAGGCTAAGCAATAACCTCAACACTATGCTTTCCAAGGATAAGCAATAACCTTACAATGTTGTTTTTCAAGGCTTAACAACAACCTATACAAGATGCTTTTCAATGGCTAAGCAATAACCTTACAACAATAGATTTTTCTCAAAGAAAGTGTCTTCACAAAACACTCTTATGAGATTACAATTTAAGCTCTAATAAAATTGCCTCTAAGTAGGCGGATAAGAAAATGTAAATCTAACTCACACAACACAATGAAATGCAAAGATGAATGCTTATGATATGTGTGTGTGGAAAACTTCAATCAAGTTTAAAAAGAAGGCTTAATCAATATATGCTAGAAGCATTTGAAAGTTAAGGCACACAAAGATTTGATTGAAGTTATATGCAAATCACTTGAACAACTACAAACTTGTTAATGATGTGAAAATCAAAAGATCACAATTTGAATGTTTAAGCCTAATCAAGTGATGCATGTGCTATGCTATGTTGTTTTCAAACACAAAGGTTTAACTTAAGATTCAAATGAATGAAAACAACAAAGATGATTCAAACAAGTTAATGAAACACGTTTATAAAACAAATCAAAGGTTTTAACAAAACATGATTTATAAAGTTTTAACACAAAACTTGGTTTGAATCAAAGTGAGAAATCCATCACAATCTAAAACAAAGATTGAATGAAGGTAATGGATTTAACACATCATAGATTATATGCTAATAATCATTTACCAATATTTTAGTCAAAGCATAAAACATATGATTAACAAAAGTAAAGCTTACTTGATGATTTAACTTAATGATCCAAGCTTTAGCTTTACTAATGACCCTCTTGGTCTTTCTTAGTTCATCCCCTTTTCCCTTGACTCCAAACTCCTCAAAGATGGCTTGGAAGGTCTAAAATGTTCAACTCTTTTTCAAAGGGAATGAAGCCTTTTTATACACAGAAAACAGAGTTTCTGCGTGTCCCCGGTCGACCCCCAGCTTGGCTCGGTCGACCGACCCTTAACGGTCAGAAAAATGACCGTTGGAGAGCCAAACGGCTCTCTGCCCAGTCGACCCGCAGTGTACGCGGTCGACCGGGATGTGTACCCGGTCGACCGGGTACACTGGGCCCTGGGTCACTTTTCCCATTTTGCATACTTTTGCAATTTTCAAAGATTTTTGATGTGGGACTTGTTGGGGCCATTAAATCAAGCTTGAAACATGATTTAAATCAATCTAAGTATTTTTAAAATCATGAATCATAAAAAGCCACAAATCATTTGAAACTTTAAAACTTAGGCTAAGCTTGAATTTTGAAATTCCTTTTACAAAATCAATTGCATCCAAAATTAAAACCAATTCATGCATAAAACATGAGTTTTACCATATTTAAAAACAATGCATGGATAAAATAAGATTTCAATGTTTTCTAAAATAATGCAAGTGTGAGAAATCAAATGATGATTAAAATGATATGCATCCATCAAATTGCAATACACAAAATTCCTAACAAAGTCATCTAGAGTTAGGACGAATAATGGTGTCGCAAGACCGCCGCGTCACCGAGATCTTACAGATCCATTGAGTGAGTGCCCATCTTCGTGCTACGATTGCACGAACGAATCGGCCGAATGATTTCTATTACCAGGCATTGCAGACCACCCTCGAGATCCTGGATGGCTTGCAGGTGACGTACAGACGACGTACGCAGCCGTGAAGGAATAAGAGCTGGAGGATTTTATCCTGGATGTGTTCATACGTTTTTTTTTTTTTCATGAATCGGTAGATGAAGGCTACTTTTTGATAGCCGTGATGTAAAGGATCATTTATTGACAGATTTTATTATGATTGTAAAATTTGCATTTTTTCAATTTGGTTGGAACTTGATGAACTTGTATGAATTTGAGGCTACTTTTTGATAGCCGTGATCTAATGGATGAACTTGTCAATTTTGTTATGATTGTATAGTCTGCACTTGTATGATTTTTAGCATTTTATCAAACTTGTATCAATCGCTATCTTTCATCTCTAGTGCATATTCGAAAGTAGATGGATCCCGACTCGTAGACCGATCCAACTTCTTCTTTTTCAATGATGACCGACTGCGGGTATTTAAGTTAACGTCCGGTTCAACAAGCGAAGTAGATGAAAGACTCCCAATTCTCTAAGTTTTTTCAAATTTTGTATTTTACACGCCTGATCACTACTCTGAAATTTCTTAGTGATCACTTGAACTCAGAAGTTGTGGTCAACTTCTGCTCATCCAACATGTGCCGTGTAAAATTAACCTGCACATCCAACATGTGCCGTGCAATTTTAACCTGCACATCCAACATGTGCCGTGCAAAATTCACCTGCATATCCAACATGTACCGTGCATTATGGATATGCACATCCAACATGCGCCGCACAAATTGTCCATGTACGACTTTCATGCATCGTGCAGAAATTCTTTGCACATTTCTGGAATGCTGAGCATATCGCGAAAATAAACACGAGTTTTGCACAATGGATAGGGATTATACAGTTCTGTCACACCCCGAAATCAGGCCCTGTAGTGATCCTATCTCGGGATGCGGAATTTTGGGATTAATTAAAACTTTTGCTTTTCCTAAGATCCGCGTGTGTGAGGATAACAAAATTTCATCACAACCTAAATATTTTCGCGGAAGCTAATTATGGTGTTTTCGACTCGGAGCCCGTGGCCATCGGATTTCGTGTCGCACTCAGCCATCAACATGAAGCCATCAAATTAAGGCTTATAATCAAACTTGTACAAGACATAAATCATAGAATACTGAGCTGGCAGTAACAGGGCATTTTATTTCCCACATATGTTAAAGTTACAAATTAACAAGTACATTAATTACAATCCCAAATGAAAAAGGCCAATAAAGTCATCCAAAAATAAACAACTAAATAAAATACTACCCCAAATGATATTACGAACTCCGGTGGCAAACTTGATATCTATATGACATCAAAGGCAGCCTCTCGCGTCCAACCTGCGGTTCAACCACTTGTCCACTCAACTCACCTAAAAAGGCAAAGAAATCGGAACCTGGCACCAAACAAAGGGTGGTCAGATGATCGACACTTAAATGTGCAACTTTTAACCGCAAGACTACGGTGTTGTCAAGTAGTGAAGGACTAAAGAGTTCGAATTATCGATCCCACAGAGAGAGGATGGAACAAGCAATGAACCCAATTTAAGTAAAATTGAACTAAGATATAGCCAATATAAACAATTGAAGTAAACAATTAAAACTATTAAACTGTGCAACGTAAATAAATAATTAACAATATAAAATATGAAGTTAATTAGATATAAGCTAATCTAACAAGCTACACTAAACTAGTGCGAGAATGGTAGTGCAAATGGAAGATTTAAGGTGAATATGTGGTGTGAAATGTGTAGGATTTTAAAATAAGTTATGTAAGATGTAGATCTAACAATCTAGAAGTGAAAATAACAAATCAAACAAAGATTAAAATTAAAAACAATCAAGATAAGAGCTTAGGCAATCCAAAATCCACTAAGTATGTAATTAATTCAAACAATGCATGTTCTAATTCAACTCCCAAATCTACAATCTAATTAGCAATCTCTTGCCTAATTGGATTGGATGATAAAACAATGAAGATCAAAGTAAAAGAAAATCAAAGGCCAAGATCCTAGATCATTATCTAGCTACCCTAACAATAAATCATCAAAATCAAGCTACAAAAGATCAAAGATAAGGGCTCTAGAGCATGCTATGTGAGAGAACTTAATCAAACTATAAAGCATCAATTGAGATTATCCAAACATCAAGTGTAGAGATAGAGCATGAGAAATGAGAGAGATTAGCACAACTAGATCTAAAATCTACTAGAAGTGAAAATAACAAATCAAACAAAGATTAAAATTAAAAACAATCAATATAAGAGATTAGGCAATCCAAAATCCACTAAGTATGTCATTAATTCAAATAATGCATGTTCTAATTCAACTCCCAAATCTATAGTCCAATTAGCAATTTCTTGCCTAATTGGATTTGATGATATAACAATGAAGATCAAAGTAAAAGAAAATCAAAGGCCAAGATCTTAGATCATCATCTAGCTACCCTAACAATAAATCATAAAAAACAATCTAGAAGTGAAAATAACAAATCAAACAAAGATTAAAATTAAAAACAATCAAGATAAGAGATTAGGCAATCCAAAATCCACTAAGTATGTAATTAATTCAAACAATGCATGTTCTAATTCAACTCCCAAATCTACAATCCAATTAGCAATCTCGTGCCTAATTGGATTGGATGATATAATAATGAAGATCAAAGTAAAAGAAAATCAAAGGCCAAGATCATAGATCATCACCTAGCTACCCTAACAATAAATCATTAAAATCAAGCAACAAAAGATCAAAGATAAGGGCTCTAGAGCATGCTATGTGAGAGAACTTAATCAAACTATAAAACATCAATTGAGATTATCCAAGCATCAAGTGTAGAGATAGAGCATGAGAAATGAGAGAGATTAGCACAATTAGATCTAAAATCTACTAATCAATTAAGGCACAAGTAGGGAACTAAAACATGCATGGAATTGAACTAATCATATTACTTAGCTTCAAAAGGAGAGCTTAATCCAAGAGCTTTAGCCACTAAACATCAAGAAAGAGCTCCAAATCTTCATTAATGATCTTCAATTACACACTCTTTTTAGATTAGTTACAAAGAAGCTCCTAACTACAATCTAAAAGTTTAAAGAAGGTAAAATAAAATTGCTAAAAGACTAACTTGCCAAAAGATCTCCTTTTCTCTACAAAAACATTCCAATTTATAGAAATAGTGAAGACATTTGATTGGTTTATTTCCTTTCACAAGGATTGCTTCCATTTGATTGGTTACAACTTGAAGGCTTTTGATTGACTTTTTTGCTTTCACATTGATTGCTTCAATTTGATTGGTTGCGTTTTTTACTTTTTGTGGTCCTTCATTTTGGAGGCTTTTGATTGGCTCATATGGATTTGTGCCATGGCAAGCTTTGATTGGTGGAGAGGTGGGATTTGAACTCATAATCTATTTCATAAGAACCTAAGGTAGCGTTTGGTTCGCTGTAATGAAGGTCGGAATGGAATGGTCATTCTAACGGAATGGTTATTACAGCGTTTGGTTCGCAAAAAAGTGGCGTGATGACCATTACCTCCGGAATTCCATTCCCTTATGTAGAGGAATGGCCATTCCATCCGGGATGGGAAGGAATGACCATTCCATTCCTTTCTACTTTTTGTTGAGACCAAAATACCCTTTTTCACATCCATACATATTATTATAACAATAAGATTATAAAAGAGAAAGAACTTGTGTGGGCCCCACCTATATAATAATAATATAATATATACATTATTATTATTATAAGATTATAAAAGAGAAGAACTTGTGTGGGCCCCACCTATATGATAATAATATAATCTATACATTATTATAATAATAATAATAATAAGATTATAAAAGAGAAGAACTTGTATGGGCCCCACCTATATAATCATAATATAATATATACATTATTATTATTATTATAAGATTATAAAATAGAAGAACTTGTGTGGGCCCCACCTATATAATAATAATATAATATATACATTATTATTATTGTAAGATAATAAAATAGAAGAAATTATGTGGGCCCCACTTATAATAATAATAATATAATATATACATTATTATTATTATTATAAGATTATAAAATGGAAGAACTTATGTGGGCCCCACCTATATAATATATACAATATTATTATTATTATTATATTATAAAATAGAAGAATTTATGTGGGCCCCACCTATATAATAATAATATAAACTATATATTATTATTATTATTATAAGATTATAAAATAGAAGAGCTTGTGTGGGCCCCACTTATATAATAATAATATAATCTATACATTATTATTATTATAAGATTATAAAATAGAAGAGCTTGTGTGGGCCCCGCCTATTTAATAATAATATAATCTATACATTGACTGAGCCAAAGATAAAAATCTAAAAAGGGTATTTTGGTCAGTCTTATGTAAATTTTATTCCATTCCAGAACTCATTCCAGCGTACCAAACGTAGAAATAGGAATCAACTAGGTTGATTCCTCAACGTACCAAACGCTGGAATGAAAATGCCTATTCCTACCTCATTCCATTCCAGACTCATTCCGGTCTCCATTTCATTCCCGCCTACTACCATTCCAGCGAACCAAACGCTACCTAAGTTCTAACCAATACACCAACAACTCCATTGTGTTAGAAAATGACTTCTTTTATCCTTAAAGTCTTATCTTCTTAGTTTGGAATTCTTCAACACTTCACCAAGATTTCTTCATGTAACTTCTTTATTGAAATCTCTTCTTGATGCCTCGGGACACTAGCCGGAAAGTTGGGTAGTCGTGGGGTCCACCTACACAAGAGAAATTACATAAGTCGGATTTATGCATGATAATCCGATAATCCGTTTAATGTGAAAGAATGATAAAATCTCTGTGTAAAGCAAATGATATGCATATGAGATGCTGATAAAATCCGGACTAATGGGGGGTAAAATATGTAATATTTAACACCCATCATCAGACACAACGGTCTGGCAAGCAAATAATCAGATAATATGATGCTAGGCATTTATAAAATATTATAAAATGATTGTAAATTCATTTAAAGATTTTAAACAATATTAGTGAGGAATCATAATAAAATGATTGAAAGACTGAACATAAATATCAGAGCAAATAAATGAATAGTATCCGAAACATAAATATCTCAAAAGGGATAACAAACCGAATAAAACATTGGCAAATCACAGATAGCTATATTCTCCTATTACCAAAGTAATAAGAGCAGACAGAAACCGTAGCCACTACACGTGGAACCGGAAACAGAATCAGAACCGTAGCCACATACAAATGGGGCCGGCAGAACAGAACCGTCACTACAACAAAAAACACCTTTGGTGACATGAAAAAATGTCACCAAAGGCCCATTTTTTGTCACCTATTATCTTTGGTGACACGGGATGGGGTGTCATTGTATCCATGACACTAAAAGTCAATGGTGACAAAATTTGTGCACTTGTCACGAAATGATGTCAACGGTGACAAAAACATGGTGTCACGGAAGAAAGATTTTCTGTGACATAGTAGGGTGTCACTAAAAGCAATGGTGACAAAAGTACAGGTGTCATAAAAAAGATATCTTTTGTGACAAAAATTGTCACTAAAAGTATTTTTCTTGACAACCAAATGAGTGTCACCAATAATATTATCAGGTTGACACTCAATGGTGACATACTCTTTTTGTCACAAAAAAATACAATCAAAATATTTGTGCCACCCAAATTATCATTTCACACCTGCTTACAAAGTTTCAAATATTTATATCCAGATACACCCATTAACAAAACTTATACCACAAAAGATGCAAACTATCATTCAAATCAAATATCCAACAAGTCAACATTCTAATATCCAAGTTCACAACCCTTCAAAATATTCATCATTCAACAATAAACACTTCAAAGTTAATAGCTTTAACATAACTACAAAACAACCATACAAGGTGTGTCGGTTCAAATTAATTACAAAAATAATTCAAAACAAGTAACTCCATGCATCTTGGTGATCATCTTGGTTAACTGCCAAAAAGTCTTCAACTCCATCTTCGTCATCTTGGTTAACTACCAAAAAAGTAACTCCATCTTGATAGTTACCTACCTATATAAAATCGCAACAAAAAAATGTAATTATTTAACACTAGAATTGGGAGCTTTCTTCCCTGTACATAAATGTGACATCTATACTATATTGCATGCATTTACTTATTGAGAACTTTTTTTTTTCGTTTTTTGAAGAATGACGATATATTGCATTTACTTATTATAACTAGGAATGAAACTATACCTCGAGATATTCACTCGACAAAGTCAGAGTCTTGATATGTGAAAGACCAAGCAGAGGTTTGATTGGATCAAAAGGAGGAACCTGCAGGGCAAAGGGGCCATTGTAATCAATCATGACATCAACCAAAATTTACTAAAGCCATCAAATTTACCCCAACAAACATTTCCTCAAACCCTCTTTTAAAGTCTAACCCAAAAAAATCCTATTTCAAGCCCTAACCCAATAAACCCCTATTTATAACCTTATCCCACAAAATTCAATCACACACACACACACACACACACACACACACACACACACACACACACTCTCTCTCTCTCTCTCTCTCTCTCTCTCTCTCAAAACAGTTCAATACTCAGCCGAGTTGACTTGGAATTGGACTCTTGGTCTTTGAATCCATGTTTTTAAATCCTGGTTCCGTTTGGCAAATGATCCAAACTGTTTTTTTTTTTTTTTTACTTTGGTTGTTCCGTTTGGCCGATCAAGATTGACAAGTGTGAAAATCATTCACTGTATATCACTTGCCTTCTCCGTGAGTGTTTCCCTGAAGATCATGGGAGAGACCCTGTGGGCCCCACTTGGGCCACTTGACAAATGCATCAGTACAAAAATCAATAGTGAATGCATTTGCAAATCGAATGGATCTATCATGACCGAGAAATGGGCTATATGCAGAGTTGCAAGCTCAATGAATAGAGACCTTACCTTGAGTAATTCAGATTCTTCCACTGTTGTTTTCTTCTGTGCTTTGAAGTTACAATAATCTGCAGATATCTCTGGTTTTTCAGCATCTTTTTCTTGACATATCGTTCTGCTATCTTTTCTTTCCCTTTTCATTCATACCATAACCAAGCATTGTAAAGTGCCCAACTTAATCAAAGTTTATATACATGGAATTTACATATAAATTTGAATTGCATATCTCATGCATAAACATTGAACCATTGTAAGGTGCCCAACTTACCTGTTTATATTTATTGTAGATTCGCTTGATTACTATGTTCTTGGATTCATCAAAAAATGTGGGAACTTCTCTTCTTTTTTTCAATCTTGCATTAAAAAAAAAGAGCAAGATTAACATGGATACAAATGCTCAACCCTCTTACAAATGCTATACCATATGACAGAGTTCCATTTACAACATTCTAATGCAAGAGGTTTAAAAAGAATAAGTTGAAATCAGAAGTATAGAGTCAATTCATAACCACAACATGCATAAGGATTATAGCTTATACTTGCCTTTACCAAGCTTTCACACACTCAATTCTCTCAAAGAGCACTGCGAAGCAAAAACCCCCAATCTCAAAACCTAACCAAGATATTTGTGCAAAGAAGAAGGTAAGATGCCATGCATGACTGAAATGGGTCTCTAGTAAAACAAAATCCAGAGAAAACATGAGTTTCTCACCTGTTGTAGCAATTGGTTGAATGAAATAATATTTGTTGTATGTTTTGCTTCTTTTTCAATAGAAAGTTCAATTGCTGCATCTCCTAAAAGGGTAAAAAAAATGAATAAAAAATAAATCTCCCACCCCATTTACAGCAGTAGCAATCACACATGTGGGGTGTATCCAAACACAAAGCAATTCACGTCAAATAAACCAATTCTAATATATATGATCGATAAGTACATGTCTAGAATAAACGAACCAACAACCATTCACTACATTAACATTCTTATTACTATTTTAGTCCAGCCAAAAAATAAAAGAAAAAAAAAAATCTCCAAAATATCTGAACTGAATATCCCCATGACGGCATTTGCATCTTCAACCATTTGATCGGTGTATCCTCTTTTACGGGTAAGCTGCTTCACCCAAGCTTTTACAATCTGACTCAAAACAAACACGGAATTACTTCAAAGTTATGGTGTTCTCTCTCAAAATAGCAATAAAATAAATAAAATCCAAAAGATAAACATACAATTGGTCAAAAGGGAAAAGGCGCGATTTTTTTTCTAGTGTGCATAATTAAATAGCTACAGCCACAGAACATGTGAAGGCAGAGAAAACAGAAAATAGTCATACAAATTCATGGAAAGGAAAAGAAGGCAATGAAAAATATCAACCCATGCTAGCAAAATCCAATCAATTCATCTTCCCCTTTTAAAAGAAAAAAGATTGCAACTTCTTTTTAAAACCCACCAAGAAACCAAGGGATTTCCATGAATCCTTCCCAGTCTTCCCATAACAAAAAATAATCAGCCTTCAGGTCTAGAAAATAAATAAAAATCTAATAGCAATTCCCCATTTTTTTCATTTAATTCAACTTCCCCTTTTAAAAGAAAAAAGATTGCAACAATGAGCACTTGCCAACTGTGCTACAGCCACTTGTTAAATAAAATGAAGAACATTGAAAAGGATCCGAAACTAGCAGATATATCGCAATCCAAGCAATACGCCACCTTCACCTCCTCATTCTTCCTTTCTCTTTTTTTTTTCCTTTCTTTTCTTCTCTTCTCTTACTTGCCACATCCCCTGCATGCTGCCAACTCCTTATTTTCTTCTCTTCTCTTACCTGCCACATCCAATGCCATTGCTTTCCTCCACCTGTACACCCTGCGTACATCCTTTCATCCATTTCTTTTCCAAAACCATCAAGAAATGAAACAAGAACATTTTTGTTGTGATCTTGAGGTCGTCCTTGATAAACAGCACTGCACCACTCATCACCCCAATATCTAAAACAGGGTACTTTGTATTAGTTTGTAAATCTCCCCTCCCATCTCCACCTCCAAAAGATTAGTGCAATAATCAAAGAACTATCTTTAACCAGTTCAGATCTGAAAAATCTTTACATGCAAGAATATTTCTTACACAGGTTCAGTGCAACACATTCTTTACATGCAATATTTCTTACACAGGTTCAGGTAAGCAGCAAGTTTAAAGTACAAATGCTTGAGCAAAGGATATGACCCAGCAGATGTATGATGTATCACAAATGCACAAAGACATTGTGCAACAAGCGCCAGGTTCCTTCCAAATTATTGTTAGGCATGATAGACAAAATAATTTGATGTTTGATGGCAACCTTGTAACTAAATTTTAAAAGTCCATGAATGGAATGAAACTTAAGTAAAAAATATAGCAAAAGTTCCAAAAGAAAAATGGAAAGATAAAATAATGTTCCAACCTGAATGCAGACTTCTGTTGTGGTTGCCCTCCACACTTGCTTTGCAACAGCATTAATAATTACACTATCTTCTAAAAACACATGCTCAATGGAATCAACACCCCCATCCACAAGATTACAAACCAGTGCCAGTGATTGTTCTTGAACGGGAGGCTCTGGGTCTGCAGGGTAAAAATGAAAATGAAGCTGTCAATGCCCCAATCTAAATCAATATAATGCCAAATCAAGCTTCAACCACCAATGGTGAAAAGCATGTTTACCATAGATCAGACTTGCAAGGGTCGAAATTGTAAGCTCTTGAAGAATGCAATCTTTTCTGATCCTGTTAGCAAGGAATGCCAAGTTCCTCAAAGCCCATATAGCATTCAACCTGAGTTTTGAATCCATTGATTTTGATAGCTGAACAAGCTGTTTAACAGCTCCATTTTGAATGAAGAGACTGATGAGGTTGGATTATAGCAAATCAAAGCATTGAAAAAATTGCAAGGAATCATCCTGCTTAAAGCTACAAAGAGTTGGATTATTATTTATTGTTAACAATATTATTATGCTATTAGTATATTGTATTATTAAAGCATAAGAAATTATTCATTGATCCAGAGACATCCAAAAGCCAAGAACATGAAGGAATAATCAGCCACCATGATTTTTAACAATTTTAAAGTAACCTACACTGGGTAATTTTAAAGTAACCTATACTGGGTAATTCATGGGAGATAATCTCTACAACAAAGGCTGTAGTGCTGTACTCTGTATATAGAGAGAGATGGCTGCACTGCACAACACTTTCCCCATGATTTCAATGTAAAACGAAATCACACCTAATATTCCATAAAAAAAAAAACTTACGGCAAAAACAAACCCAGAAGGAAGGAAGGCACTAAAATAGATTGTGATCTAAGGGGCACAATCAAGTGCACGGTAAATGCAGGATAACATTTGATAACATACCTTCTGCTTCAAGGAGAAAAGTGTCAAAGAGAATTCTTCCTTGCTGCAGCAAGAACCCATGGCATCTGACAAAAAGATCCCACTCTGAAATCGCACGGTAAATGACAGGATAGCATTTAAATGCAGGATACCTTCTGCACAGTTAATACTAATTTTAATTCAAGTATTCTCAAAAGATGTTATTCAAAGATCAAAACCTCCTATCCATAGTCAGTTTAACTGTGCTCTTTGTCAGTTATAATGGTTTTGGACAGTTATAAACCCTTTAAAAGGTTTATATGGACCTAGCTACCTGTCACATAGAACTGCCCTCACCCAATATGGCAAACACCATTTTTAGTCTCTGGGCAACCAATTTTAGACACAAATGGATGTTTTCTAGCAATGGTGAAGCAAACAAGCAATTACCTGATAACCCAATACGAATCCCAGTAAAAAACCTCTCTAAACCTCGACCCAGGAATCACAACCCGTCCAGGCAGCGGAAGCAGAGTATGCAAACCCGGCCTTCCTTTCACATCATCCGAAACCTTCCGAATCAAATTCTTCCACAGCGAATGCACCTCCAGAGCCCAAGCCCTGACCTCCTTACTCTTCACCTTGGGCAAAAACCCCTCCGGCACCGGCACGAAATCCCCCGGCTCAGCCGCCACCAGATCGCTCCCGGCCCCTTCCAAATGCTGCTCGATGAACCCATCGAGATCGCGCGCCGCAACCGATCCGTTGGGCGACCGAGGGAGCTTGTCGAAGGCGGCTTCGGCGGTGGAGAGGTCGGATTTGAGGGGAGATTGACGTAGAGCTTGGCGTCGAAGTTGGTGGAGCCTAGGGTTTTGAGGGCGGTGGATTGGAGGAAAGAGAGAGATGCACTTGGAGCGGCCGCTGGAAATGAAAAGAGGGGCAGAGCTTCGAACAAGATTTAGATAAAGAGGGGGCGCTGGAAATGAATATGGAGTTAGAGCGGGCACAGGCGCGGGAAACAGAAAAGTTTTCAGGGCTCCCTCCACTTATTTTTTATTCCTCCGAAAAATTATTTTTTCGGAAAGAAAAGACTTCCCCGACGAAATTAATGCGCGAACATGTTTTTTTTTTTTTTTTAATATTAGATCTTATTGCCGCAATCGAAGCAAAATATGTACTTGAAGCCGCGCACAAAACATGATCGTGACAAAATGAACAACTTAAAGCAACGGCCATGTTGAAGTGGTTGCAAAAAGAACACATTTTGTCACGGGCAGACACAGGCGAGGCAAAATGGGATTTGTTGCCACTAACTCTATTGGTCGTGGCAACAAGTAAGATATAGCCACAAAAATACTGGCCGCGGCAAAAAGTTTGACGCTAAAAGTCATTTTTTTTGTAGTGTTTGGGTTGTGAGATGAATGGATTTCTGCGGTAGATATGTTATATTTCACATTTGACCCCTTAAAATTTGATGGGAGAGGGAAAGGATTGTTTACCAACGAGAGAATGATACCGAGAGACAGTTTTAGCCTTTTAGGGATTAAGAGATGGAAAGGGGAAAAATGGCTTGGAGAGGGAAAACATGGCTGTGGAGGCGGGAGAGGAAAAAAATTAGGCCATTGCATTGGTGACAAAAAATTTTTGCCACCAAATCTATTGGATCTTTTGGTGACAAATTTTTTTGTCACCAAATCTCCTCTCTATTTGGCACCTAAGCTAAAGACTTTTCGTGACAAGCAAAAAATTTTTTTGTCACCGTTGTGTGCATTCCGTGACAACATTGATTTTTTGTCACCAAAGGGTGTCACCAATAGTGCATTTTGTTGTAGTGCGTTGCCATAGTCGATACAAACAGAATCCAAGCTGCAGCTGACAGATAATTTAAAGATCCCAAGACGGGTGATCAGCCCGACAAGGTGACCTAAGCTTAATGGTGCCTTTAATTTCAAAACCTGAACCGATACAAATCCAAACATAATAATATTTCATTTCTGAAATCGATAAAAGAACTACTCCTGAACAAATACACACTGAATATACTGACAAATCCGAACAAACCGGATGAGTAGTCTTATCGATATATTTTGAACGTGGCGAACCACTCAAATCTATTTCAAATCAATTTGCATAAAATATACAAATTTCCGTGGCGAACCACTCCAATCTCTTTCAAATCAATCTGTGGAAAAACATACAAATTTGCAAACTTGGAATGAAATAATGTATAATAGTTTAATGGTTTACCAACAATCATCTCGATGCACACTTAGCCCCTCAATGTTGATTTATAATAGAAGAGTTTGATGCCACTGAAGATCTTCAACATCTGAGGTTATAAAGTGTGCATTAAGACCTATAAAATCCCTTGGATAATTCTATCATCAAGCCCTTTCTCATTTTTCACACTCAATTTACACCATTTGAAGTATTACAATACTTTACAATCAACTCCGGGCTTCCATGCATCATTAGAGGTTCAATGGGCCTCAAATAAGAAGAAAAGAAGGGTTGAAAAAGAGCTGAAATAGGCCATACTACAAGTATAGAGAGCCCCAAGCTAGCTATAGCGAGCTGGGCTTCTGCATGGAACTCGCCAGGCAGTAGACTGGCTCGTTATAGCGAGCTGGTCTGAGTTTTTCTCCCCTGATTTCTGCACTTCTTCCTCTCCATTTGATTTTTCTTTCCCTCCCACTTCTTCTACATCAATTCTAATACCATTTGGGCTCCTTCTTGCCACATCAAATCCATTAAAAACATCCATACATTAAATCATTCCCTTCTTTCCAAGATTCAAGCATGAACAAAGCACTTTTTATCCATTAAAACATTAAAATCTGAAATATGCATAACAAATCCAAAGATGATTCACTGCTAAATAAAAATCTCAGATTATTGAAATAATAAACTAGAGAACCATAAACATAAATCTTTGCTTAAACATTTCAAGAACAAATCAATAAACCAAGGTAGAAAATTCATAGTTTTTAAGAGAAGAACAAATACTCATAATAAACAACATACACCACAATATCTGAATATTTACTTGCCTAAAGTCAATATGGGGGACAGATCACTCAAAGATGGTCTCTCTAGGGTCCAAGGCCTTCCATCTACAAAAGCCCCAAAATAAACCACGAGAAAACCCTAGAAATCAATCATTTGCAAAAGCTCCACGAATCTCTTTGCATGGATGACAAAAACATTATAAATGGTTGGGAAAACCAAGATTTGAAGAAAGAAATTCATTGCTAACCTTTTTGAAGCTTCAAACAAGGAAAAGAGCTTGAAAGAGAGAGTTGTCCTTGCTCAAAATCCTTGAAAAAGATACCTTAGGAGAGCTTGAGAGCTGAGGAAGATGATTTGGAGATCAAATCTTCAAGGAGCCTCAAAGAAATGAGTGTGCAAGAAGGGAGAGAAAAGGGCTGGAAGAGAAACCCTAGGCTCCACTCAAGGGTTGCAGGAAAACTGGAAGAAGAAGAGAGCCCAGCCCTTTTATAAAGTGGGTAAGTGGGTCCCAATCTTCATGGGGTTAAAACTGATATTTGTGGGTCCCGAACGAAGACGACGAAGAAGACAAAATTGATCAACGAAATATCTACTTTCCAAAAAGTATACTTTTGACATATTTTGCAAATTTTGAGATTTGGGTACAGATTTAGTGTGAAAGGTCGGTTTTGCCCTTTTTTTTTTTTTTTGAAAAAAGTGATTTCTGGGCCTCAAATCCAAACGGATAAAACATGAAAGTTGTCAAGATCAATAAAATGACCTAAAAGGAATTAAAATTGAAATTTTTAGAAATCAAGAATAAATTCTCATAAGAAGGCCAGGTCAAACCAAAGTCAACGATCTTTAAAACTCTCCAAAGTTATGAAAAATCTAGTCAAACTAAAAAACAAAGTCAAACCAACTCTAATCTCGCTTAAAAAGTTAAACCATAATTAAAACAACACTAAACAAAAGAATTGGGGGTCGGTCTTACAAGTTCGAATATGAAAATATACTACATACAATTTGTTTCAAACGCCTGTAATCTCTAACGCATAAATTACGACATAAAAAGAATGTGAAAATGATAAACCTATGAACAAGAATAAGAAAAAGATGAACATCAATGAGCATGAAGGAGTGCAGATGAATAGTTACGAAACAATGGATAAAAAGGGAGAATGAAGAAGAGGAATAGGAGATGAGAGTTGAGAAACTCCTCGCCTCCACTGCAGAAGAACCAAAGGAAGACGAGAGGAGGTTGATGGTGAAGGGCGATTTCGTCCTTTCACCTAGGGGCATTTTGGTAATTAAAAAGAAAACTTAAGTGTGGGTGTGTTCAATAATTCCAGTGTGGTGCGTTCAGAATTTCCCGTAGGGCATGTTTGTGTACACACTCTTTTTGCGGAAAGGGAAAACTGTCATGTCAGCAAATTCCATAGAAATGGAAACTTTGGAAAATGATTTCTGTAGAATTTAGAAATTTATTTTTGGTGCAAAAAAAAATTCCTCGTTGAATTGGTGCTAATGTTGTTTGGTGCGGCTGTGGATTCCTTATAGAAAATGAATTTTTCTTATTTGGTGAAATAATTTTTTGAAGAAAAATAACATAACATGTATATTATTTATTCAATATTAAATAATAATTTATTTAAAGAAATAAAAAATGAAAGAGTTGTAGAGTTTTGGGTTGAAATGGACAAGAGTGAGGAAATGTGGGAGAAGTTTTCCGAGAAAATTCATTTCCCATCCCTCCATTAGAAACCCATTTCTATAATTATCAAAGAAAATGCCAATGAGGCAGAAAACCAGTTTCTGCGGAATTGTTCCACACCAAATGCCTAAAAAATAAAATTTTCGTGAAAAACCATCAACTTTTCCGCGAAAAACCATCAACTTTTCCGCGGAAAAGTGTTACATAAACGCACCCGCAAAGTTGCCAACAAGCCGACCAGGAGTCTGCCCTAAAACGCAATCTCATTCAAATATATGGCGCGTACTATCATCACCATCGTTTTATGTTCCTCGTCTCAGCTTCTTCTCAGTTCTAGGGTTTCTCTCTCGAGGACCATAACCCTAAAAAAACAGAATGCTTTCGAACGTTCCTCTCCAGCTTTCTCGCCCTTCTCTTCTCTCTCTTCCATCGAACCCTCGTTTCCTTCTCCTCCGCAAAATCTGTGCTTGCAAAAACACCACCACAACATCAACAACAGACATCTCAAAGTATAGAGAAGCTTTTGCAAGGCGCATGGCCATGGCTGGTCTCAAACCCCACCATAGAATCGGTAGGTACATTTCTCTTCTCATTTCTCCATACCATATTCGCCCCTAATTAGCTGTTGTGCCTCTGTTTGGAACCGGAATTTAGTTTTTTTTTTTTTTTGTTGTTGTTGTTTGCAGCTCTGGGCGTTTCGGGGGGACCCGATAGCATTGCGCTCTGTGTGTTGGCGTCGGGTTGGAAAGCGGATGGGATGTTTGGAGCTGATGACAGATCGGGTTGGATTGATGGGATTTTGGGTATTGTTGTGGACCATGGTTTGCGGGCAGAGAGCGGAGAAGAGGCGAAGCGAGTCTGTGATTGGGTCTCCAAAATGGGTAATTGTGATTTTCTCTTTTTGCTTGCATTTGATAATGGTACGGCCAAGGGGGAATGGGTGATAATGTAATCCAATGGCAGCAAGCGCGGTTTAAAAACTCAGTTTCCAGTCTCTGTAACCTGTAATAGTCTGGATAAAAATCTTTTGGTAATGGCATATGTAACCGTTGGTAATGCTGTAAATCTCCATTTTGTTTGCATGGAATTGAATTCCTTGGAATTCTTAGAAATGTATTTCTAAAAGTGTTTAAAATTGAAGAAAGAAAGAAAGATGAATATCCATGAATGACCCTTAATAATCTCCCCCTTAATGGAAAATGAATTAAGATTGGATGAAACATGAATACCCATCAATCATACTAGTAAATCCAATCCTAGGAAAGTCAGGGTTCCATCTATATCTCCTCCTCACATCTTTTAGCCCTCACCTCTTTAATAAGAATCCATTTTACCTTGAATTTCTAGGAACTTGTTTCCATGCAAAACAAATGGGCCCTTTATTAAAAAAAAAAAAACTCTACAAATGAATTAAAGACCACTTTTTGAGTTTTATAGGTGTAAATAAATATTAAAATATAGTATATTACAGTATGTTAAGTCATTTTCACGACCAGCTAGGCTATCCCTGACCATAGAATAGCTTGGCCAGTGGCACCTGGGATCATGACAATCATTTGGGGTGAGCATATGGGGGGTGGGGTTGGGGGTGGTTTGGTAGGGGTTTTAAAAGCTCGACCTATGAGGCTATGACCCACATCTTTGTTGAAAAGATGAGAACCATCTAATAAGTGGTGATACTGTTTTGAGGGCCTCCAAGTTGTCTAAATCCTAATTCTAGATAAAATCAGATGGATGCTAAATTTGCATAATTAATCCAAGGGGCCTACAGAACTTGAGCATCAAATTTAGGTGAGTGCTAATTCGAGTGGGGTGGTAAGTTCGAGGGGTTTAGATTATCATAGGAGGGGCAAGGTGGACCAAATGCTTCCCCACTTAGGGTCACCTTGGGCATCACAGAAAATTTTCAATTAGTAGATAATATAGTCATTTTATTTTGTGTTATGGGCCTTTATAGCACAAGACAGCTTGGCCATCCTTAAGAATTTTGTACAGAACATATTATATATGTATCTATTATTCTATTATGTATGTTATTTTGTTTTTTGGGCCTTTCAACTGACATAATGGTAACGGTGACTACTGAATTGGGTAAATAATGGGGAAAACTATTACATAATGGCTGTTAAGTGCGGGCCCATTAGTTTCTTGGAAACTTTTAACTGGAATTTGTTGGTATTTTTATTTTTTTTAAACAGAAATAATGGCTAATTTCTTAAATATTCTGTTATGTGAAGAAAAATCCATGTACACAATGGTTACTTTCCATTTTAAGACGGCCATCATTATTTTGAAATTTTTTATTTAAACAGGCATTATCTCTAAAAACATAACATGTGAGTGGTCTTTCTGTTGTAGAGGTTATTCAAGATTAACTTTGAACCATGATTTTAGTTTTGTGATTGATGTGGATGGGCTGCAGGGATCAGATGTGAGATCAGACGTTGTGATTGGTCAGATGGTAAGCCAAAGCCAGGGGCATCTTCAAGAAGCAGCTCGGGATATGAGGTATGCCTTTTTTCTTTGTCAGAAAAATTCTACTATAGCTTTTCTTTAATTTTTGCTTTAGGTTGCCAAACTCTTATCCATGCTAAATTGAATTTATTGTAGGTTAGATATCTCCGTACGTAATTACATTTGGTTTTTTCCCCCTTCTTTTGGAAAAGTTTGCATGAGTATTTACGTGTGTCGAAATCCAGTCCTAGTTCAAGTTGTCTGATTTGACAAATTCCTAAATATGGTAATAATATTTTGTCTACTTTGTTTGGAAAAAGTCAATACTTTATCTACTACAATTCTACAAAACAATGTTTAAATTTGTACCGGAAGAATTCATCAAGGATCGGATATAGTGTCATGTCCAAAATGTGCTCAAACTCTCACATGTATTTTACCCATTTCGGAGAATCAATGCAATAAAGGATGCATGGAAACAGGGAAATTGTATTGGGTCAGATGCTATGTTGGGGCATTTCTTCCCCAAATTAACATTGGCAACTGGCAAAAACTGACAAATTAAGAATATGCAGCAAAACTATAAGTCTTGGTTCCACTTAATGTTGTTTCCATCTTCTGTTCCATCCTAGTTGTATTAGTTCTGTCAAAACTCAAAATATTGGAACTGCTTGCAATTTTGGGTACTTTAAAAACCCTCCCGAAAGGTTTTTGGCAAGAAAGCACTGTAATTCCTATTGAGAAAATCATAAGCTCATGTGACTCTGAGGGATGGTTTGAAATTACCATGTGTGGAAGTATCAAGTATCTATACCCGGGGTTACATCTTCATAACTCTTCAAGGTCAGATATTCAGTGTTTTGGGAGTACAATGAGCTAATTTTTGCAGATACTCAGGAACTTGCATTTCTAACCTTCTGGAAAATTCTGGAAAAAATAAAAATGGATTGTAACTACCATTAGAAAAAGAGGATTATAACTTGATTTGCTAAGGAGTTTGGGAAATCCGAGAAAGCATTTTTTTTTTTTTTAAATTGCAATCTGGAAGCTGATGCCCTAATGAGATACTGTTGTAATCATGTGAGAAGAAACCACAAAAAAAAAAAAAAATCATTTGCATGAAGAATGTCGGAATTTGTGCCATCTTCTTGTGCACATTTGAAATGTAGAACGGTAATGGCCAACTAATTGTATTAGTTCTGTCAAAATATTGGAACTGCTTGCAATTTTGGGTACTTTAAAAACCCTCCTGAAAGCACTGTAATTCCTATTGAGAAAATCATAAGCTCATGTGACTCAGAGGGATGGTTTGAAATTACCATGTGTGGAAGTATCTATTCCCGGGGTTACATCTTCCTAACTCTTAAAGGTCAGATATTTACTGTTCTGGGAGTACAATGAGCTAATTTTTGCAGATACTCAGGAACTTGCATTTCTAACCTTCTGGAAAATTTTGGAAATAATAAAAATGGATCGTAACTACCATTAAAAAAAGAGGATTAAAACTTGGTTTGCTAAGGAGTTTGGGAAATCCGAGAATACATTTTTTTAAGAAAATTGCAATCTGGAAGCTTATGCCTGCAAAGAGATACTGTTGTAATCATGTGTATGAAGAAACCACAAAAAAAAAAAAAAAAACATTTGTATGAAGAATGTCGGAATTTGTGCCATCTTCTTGTGCTCATTTGAAATGTAGAACGGTAATGGCAAACTAATTGTATTAGTTCTGTCAAAATATTGGAACTGCTTGCAATTTTGGGTACTTTAAAAACCCTCGTGAAAGCACTGTAATTCCTATTGAGAAAATCATAAGCTCATATGACTCATGGGGATGGTTTGAAATTACCATGTGTGAAAGTATCTATTCCCGGGGTTACATCTTCCTAACTCTTAAAGGTCAGATATTTACTGTTCTGGGAGTACAATGAGCTAATTTTTGCAGATACTCAGGAACTTGCATTTCTAACCTTCTGGAAAATTTTGGAAAAAATAAAAATGGATTGTAACTACCATTAAAAAAGAGGATTATAACTTGATTTGCTAAGGAGTTTGGGAAATCCGAGAAAACATTTTTTTTTTATTTAAATGCAATCTGGAAGCTGATGCCTGCAAAGAGATACTGTTATAATCATGTGTGAAGAAACCACAAAAAAAATCATTTGTATGAAGAATATCGGAATTTGTGCCATATTCTTGTGCACATTGAAATGTAGAATGGTAATGTCCAACTTGTTAGTTTGGGCCTTATTGTTGACATTTGTTTTACTCACAAAGCATTTGTAAAGCTGCTTCTTGGACATTGCTTAGGATTCTGGATGTATAAATAGTTCCGGCCTCAGTGTCACTGGCAGCCCAATTAAGCATATATAGAATCAAGCAGCAAGCAGTTACTTGTCTATTCCTTTAGCTTCAGCTCACTGCATGACTATCTTGCCTCTTGGTTTGCTAGTAGCAATTCCTGCAGCAGTAATAAAGAATGCAGGATGGCAGAAAAGCCTTAAATTGCGATATAATGATTCATTTTTCTCCTAATAAATTTTTAATGCATTATTTTTTGCTTCAGAAAAATGGTATATATATTTATTATTGCTATATAACTTTCATGGATTTTTATGCAGGTATCAAATTTTTCAGGATGTTTGCATCCAACACCAGATTGTTGCATTGCTTATTGCTCACCATGCAGATGACCAGGTATTTGATTGTAGTTTTTGATTCAAGCTTGTTCATTTTTTTTTTTAAATGTTGTTTATTTTAGTTGTCATGAGTGTGAGAATTACTTGTGGAGGGACATGTGAGTTTCCAATTACTATAGGTTTGCGTATGGGGTCAGCCTTAAGCCCTTATCTCTTTAAACTAATTATGGATGAGCTAACTGCTCATATTCAAGAGGAGGCACCTTGGCGCATGTTGTTTGCAGATGATATAGTGTTGGTGGATGAATCGAGAGATGGTTTGAATACGAAACTTGAGAGATGGCGGAAGGCCTTAGAATCCAATAACTTTAAAATAAGTTGTACAAAGATAGAATATATGGATAGCAAATTCAGGGAGCATGTACAAAGAGGTAAAATTACTGTGAGAATTGAAGCTTAAGAGATACCGCAAGGAGATTCATTCTGATACCTTAGCTTGATAATTAGTATGGATGGAGAGATTGAGAAAGATTTCGAATATAGGATAAGAGCGGGATGGTTGAATTAGGGACTTGCTTCAGACGTATATCAATAAAAGTGAAAGGGAAATTTTATAGGATAACGATTAGATCAACTATGACCTATGGAATAGAATGTTAGCCAATCAAGATGAAACACATGCATAAAATGAGTGAAGCAGAGATGCGAATGTTGAGTTGGATGTGTGGTATAACTAGAAAGGATAGAATTAGAAATGAGTGCTTTTGGGAACATTTAGGGGTTGCATTAATAGAAGATAAAATTAGAGAAACCCGTTTTTGATGGTTTGGACGTGTCCAACGCAGGCCAATGACAATGATGGTGAGGAAAAGTTTTTCAGTTAAGTTGATGGCCCACCAAGGGGAAGGGACATGTCGAAGAGGACGTGGATGGGAGTAGTAAAAATAGATTTGAAGAAGTGCAACCTTCCCAAGGACTTGGCTCTGGATAGAATTGAATGGAGAAACGTAATTCGTGTAGTAGACCCCAACATAGTTGGGATAAGGTTTTGATAATGATGATATACTCTTATTTGTTTTTCGCAACCTTGATGCGACCTTTTTTCCTCAAGTAGTATGATTGGATCTCCCTTAAGATTGACGAGACATGATTGGTTTGTCTTTGATGTGCCTGTACCATGTTGTGGGACATATTGGTGATGTTTATTATCTTTGAACATTTTTATTTTCCTTAAAATTATGCCTTTTGATTTAAGACTTCATAGTTGATTGGCATTTAGAGATTTTTTTTTTCTTCAGAACCTTCTATTTACTATTTTCATACGAGTGCATAAATTATACATATCGAGTGACATACTATGCGCGAGAGAGAGAGAGAGAGAGAGAGAGAGAGAGAGAGAGAGAGAGAGAGAGAGAGAGAGAGAGAGAGAGAGAGAGAGAGACGTCAAAGTCCTCACATTGATTTTAGATCCAAGAACATCGAACAAATTGGGGATGGCATAGTAGAATAGCTAGCACCTTTACTCATTACATACACACACACACAAAACCTGAATGCATACACATAGGAAAATTTTCAAGAAAGTACCAGTTCCTCATTGTTTTTTTTATTTTTTAAAAGAACTTCTAGTGGGGGCAGCCTATGATGAATCCAAATCCTCGCATACACCTCCTTTCCATGTATTGCCACTTACCCCCAATTTGACACTCGATTGTCGATTATAAACTGTTGGATTTAAAAAAAAAAAAGAAACCATTTTATCGAAGGGTTGGAACTTGAAGCTGTAAAACCCTAAATTAAGACCTAGGATGAGCTAGTTGGGACAATTGATGCTCCACCGCTAATCCACATGTAGCCCCACCCATCTTCCCTTTCTCCATGATTGGAATGCATCCATGTGGATCCCACAAAAGTTCCTTATATATTACAATGATGAGCTTTTTTTTGTAGAACATCATTACTCTTGTCAGAGAGAGAGAGAGAGAGAGAGAGAGAGAGAGAGAGAGAGAGAGAGAGAGAGAGAGAGCTCCTATGAACATCTTGCATGTGAGTACCAATGGCTTACCACCTAGAGAGAGTGCTCATATGAAGATCTTGCATGTGAGAGCAACTCATGGTCCTACCAATGGCCCACTGCCCCCCTCATTTACATGCTAACCACCTCCTCCTATATTCTCTCTCTTGATATATATGTATAGATACATAGATAGCTAGAGAGCTCCCATGAAAATCTTGCATGAGAGAGCAACTTCCTTAGATATATATATTTATATATATGAATATAAGAGAGCATCTCGCTTCTGAAAGCAAGTCAGGGCCTACCTAAGGCCTGTCATCCCCTCATGCACATATTAACCACCTCATCCCACTTTCTCTCCCTCTCTCTCTCTCTCTCTCTCTCTCTCTCGCGTTATCATCCACCTCAACTTCAACCCTGATCGGGCTACGGGCATCATTGTCTCAAACATCATTTTTCTCAATTGTTACAACTTCCAGGTGATAAAACCAGACATTCTGATTTGACTGGGATCAACTTTTTGGGTCATCCCAAATCATTCTCAGACCTTGCCGTCTCAGTAGGGCCCCAGTCTGGATGGTTGTTCTGTGTGGTACAATTTACAGGGGATGACCACATGTCTGTTAAGTATATGGTGTGATCTAAATCTCTGTTTGTTGTGAGGAATTTGGTCACCGATTCAAAATGGTCAGTTTCTGTTTGATGTAGCTAAAGGCACGTTTGTGTGCGTCCACAGAAAACCAGTTCCATGGGGCGTTTCCATGGCTCACACTTCCGTGTTTCCTCAAAGAAAAGCGGCTAGCACCAAATGTGGAAAGTTTTTGCCGTGGAAGAGAGGCCAGATTCTCTATGCCTTTTCTGTGGAAAAGCAGCTACACAAACATGCGCTAAATGTTGTTTTTATTGAATGGATTTATGTCCCATTACTTTGATACTGAAGTTTCTAATCGATTTTCCATAACAAATGATGCAGGCTGAATTATTCATTCTCCGACTATCACGTAATAGTGGTGTCCTGGGACTTTCTGGCATGGCATCTACATCTCAGTTGTTCCCATCAAGTCTTCATTGTTATGGAGAAAATTTGAGCAATCAAGGAATTCTACTAACGCGTCCTCTATTGGAGTTTTCAAAAGAAGATATGTACAAAGTATTTCCTCTTATGATTGGAATTGTTTATACTATGAGAGACACCAGTTTCTAGGTTTGAGTACTTCCATTTTTCAAACCTCTCTTGCCTTTTTATGAACTTCACTCACATAATATTACTTTACAAGACAGTACCTCAAAACCATGGTTTTATTACTCACACCTGATGTGCGGCTTGGTCACCCTTGAGTCGAGTTGACTTTGCTGAGTGGAATATGACTCAGCTGAGTAGGACCGAGTTGGACCCAAAGGTGATGGAACTTCTAGCAATGTGACAAAATCATAAAAAAACCCAAAGAAACACAAAAATTCCTATAACTATATAATTAGAGGACTCATTGTGTTTTAATTATTATCAAAGAATTTTAAGCAGTTATAGGTCGTTCTGACATAGTGGCGTTCATTGTTTATATTCGGATGAATATTAATTTGACTTGGATTTTACAAAAAGTTAGATGTAATCCTCAGAATTTGCCCGTAAACCTTGTTAGAGACCTCCTATGGGGCTACACCCTATCCAAGTAATAAAATGGAGAAATAAACCTCACACATAAGATGGGGGTTTTCAAATTGGCTTGCTAGTGACTGAGTTTGACTTGACTGGACTTGGCGGATCTTTAGAACCATGTGTAGAACTGGTGCGACTTCTGTATAAAATAGAAAGCCTATTAACATGGGCACACATAGGGTGTACAAGGATCGGATTGATGCGGATTGGGCCAAATCCGTCACCAATCCGTTACCTATGTATTGACGGATTTGGAATCCGTACTGTTAAAATCCGATCCGATCTGTGGAGGATCGGATCGGATCGGATTGGATTAATCTGTTCAATCTAATTTTAAAAGAAAAATATCAAATATGTTGTAAAAAAATTACATTTTGACCCCTTAATTTTTTTTTCTTATTTTAAATTTAGACATCTTAATTTAGATTTAGATCCCTTATATTCTTTTTATTTATATATAATGTCAACGGATCGGATCGGATTGAATCCGCGGATTGAGGGTGAAATCCGCCACCGATCCGCTAACGGATTACAAAATTTTCAATCCATCACCAATCCATTTACCTTTGGATCGGATAAAAATCCGCGGATCGGATCGGATTTCCGGATCGACGGATTTTTTGTGCACCCCTATCCGCACATGTCTTAACATGCTGTGCCTTGAAGGATGTGTTTACAGACAAGAATCTGTTGGACAATGAAAGGTGCTCACTATTGCAACTTTAAGGCTGTGGGTTCCAGGCATATTACCCAAAAAGAATAAAAAAAAATGATTGATTTGTTTCCCATGCTTTTATTATACTGTCTAATGAACTCTAAGTATTACATAGATTCATTTAAATTTTTTTGGTAACATGACAATCTCAAGGTAACAGTGACTCAGTGAGCTCTCCCATTATGCTGATGGCTTTTGTCATTACTGCATAGTGCATACAATGTTCTCAAGTCTTTCTTTAGTTTTGTTTTTCATATTATGGGCCTGCAGCAGTTTGTACTTTGTTGTGCTGAAAATTATAGCCTGGTTGCTCTCAAATGGCCCAGCAACTCTTTATTCTTCAAGGGATGAAAAGAATTACAGTTAGAATGACATTATACAACCTTCACACTTACTGGTGGGGAAGGAATCATGCTTACATGCTTAGACTTGAATTTAGGACTAGAGGCAGTCGACAAATAGACAACTTTACATGAACCTAAGTTAACGTAAGGCAGCAAACTGATGAGATGATAGTAAATGAACTGTGAACAGTGACTAATATTGCATATGACACACTCACATATACATCTGTGCACACATACATATGCGGTAATGTATGTTTTCTTTACAATCTATTGTGGTGATTGAGGACTTAGTAGCATAATGTCTTGTATTTTCTTTTTTTTCTTTTTTTTTTCTTCAACAATTTAACTGAAAGGGAAATCTCATATGGAGGAATGAATTCAATGAATCTCAATGGGAGAGGAGAGATTATTTTCTTATCTAGATTTGAATAACTTGATTAAGACCATGATTTTTGGACACTCTTCTAATAATAGCATACAATCTCTAAAGATAAGTTACATGTTATGGTACCACACTAGTACTGTAAAAAAATACTCTTCCCCTCATTTATGGTGCTCTACATGACCACTGTATCGATTTTTTTAGTGAGGCGCAATTGAAGATAATTTTCTAATTGTGTTTATTGTTTTCTTGATGTAGATATGTCAAGGTGGTAATCAGGAATGGGTGGAAGACCCAACAAATAGAAGTCCAGTTTTTGCTCGTAACAGAATTCGCATGTCATTAAGAAACTTATCCTCACGTGAGTGGTAATATCTAATTTGGACTTTTCCCAAGCACAGTTGCACATTAAAGCTGTGATTATTGTACAGCATTGTCTCCTACCTACCATTTAGTACCTTAATGAAGATACCATGTCTCTAACTTTTCAGGTATGTTGAAATCCGAATTGCAAGCCATTATCTTTGCATGTCGAAAAACACGCTCATTTGTTGATCACACATGCCATAATTTGATAAATCAAGCTGTTGCCGTAATGGATGTAAGTACTCTTTCTGATTGAGAAACATTGTCTTTTGATGATTCCTCATTTTCACTTTATGGTAATTTTTTAGCAGAACCTTTTCTCCTCTCTCATTTCCAACCTTTTCTTTTAATTTCTAACATAATATAGCATACTGGCCAGGTCAATTCTGTTGACATTTTCTCAAATCTGCAAGACTTTAAATGGAAACTTGAATAGATTAACTTTAATTTTCGTTTACAATGTAAAAATTTCCTGCTTATAAATGAAATGAAGTTTCTGATATCAATTTGGAATGGGGAATTCTATATGCACCACCAGTTTTGATGAATACACCCACTTTTAAGTTTTTTTTTTAATTACCAAATTGCCCTCCAGTGAAAGGACGAACTAGCCCTTTACCATCAACCTCCTCCTCTCCTCTTCCTTTCGTTCTTTCACAGTGGGGGAGCCGTTTAGGTACTGTCATCTCCTATTCCTCCTCTTTTTCTTCTTCATTCTCCCTTTCATCCATTGTTTCGTAACCGTTCCCTCGTACTCATTCATGCCCGTTGATGTTCATCTCTTTCCTCATCTTCTTCAACCATTTAAAAGTATCCTTAAGTCTCATCTGAATCTTCAACCCTTGAAAGTACTCATCTCCCCGTGGCACATTGTCTACTGAAAGCAGGCATTTTCAACATGGACAAGCAACTGTCAATCTACCAAGAGGAGGTATATTCTCCAACTCCGTTTCCAGCTCGTCACTCATTTTTTCCGCTGATATGCTCGGTATTCCAGAACCGTGCAAAATCACACTGCACGGCACATTTTAACTGTGCAATATTTTTTTGCACGGTCTCAATAAACCGTGCAAAATAAACTTGCACGGTTATATTGAACCGTGCAAAAAAATATTGCACAGTTAAAATGTGCCGTGCAGTGTGATTTTGCACGGTCCTACAGAACCGTGCACTAATAAACTAATAATTTTGGGATCATATTTTCAGGAGATTGATTCAACTGGTGCAAGTCAGTGCTCTCTTGATTTTACTAATGTCTTCACCACTGAAATGATATTCAGAAGCCGAGATGATCTAATCCAATGGACACGGGATGTCGGGAAAAAACATGGCTTGGTGATTGTAATCAAAACTTCGGATGCTGGTGGAGATGGTAGGAAACCGAGAATAGTTTTATCCTGTGAGAGAAGTGGTAGTTACAGGGCTTCATCGAAGATATACGAAAAGAAGAATCCTAACAAGGCAACGGGAACGAAGAAGTGTAATTGCCCATTTGCTTTGAAGGGTCGAAAGTTGCCTAATGACGATGATTGGATGTTAGCAGTGGTTTGTGGGATACACAATCATCCAAACGCACAACATCTCGAAGGGCACTCGTTCGCTGGTAGGCTTTCTACGGAAGAGATTAATGTTTTGATTGATATGTCTAAGAGTCTGGTGAAGCCAAGGAACATCCTTCGAACACTGCAGGAGAGGAATGTGCACAACACCACTACGATGAAGAGTATCTACAATGCTCGTCAGAAGTTTAGGGTGACAGAGATGGCCGGTCGATCACAGATGCAGCAACTTATGATGCATTTGGAGAAGAACAAGTACATTGAGTATCACACTAGCAATGATGATACAGATGCAATCTTAGACTTATTCTGGGCACATCCGTCATCTATTCAGCTATTACGTGCATTTCCAGAAGTTTTGATAATGGATTCCACGTACAAGACCAATAGATATCGACTTCCATTGCTTGAGATTGTTGGTGTTACATCTACCCAACTGACGTTCTCCGTTGCTTTTGTTTACCTTGATTCAGAGAGGGAGGCCAATTATAGATGGGCCATGGAGAGGCTTAAGGATGTAATGGATGGATGCATTATGCCACGTGTGATTGTCACAGATAGAGAGTTAGCGCTCATGAATGCAATCAAAGTTGTATATCCGAATGCAGCAAACTTATTATGCAGGTGGCATATATCTAGGAACATCTTGGCAAACTGTAAGAAGTTCTTTGAGACCAACGACAGATGGGATGCTTTTATCTCTTGTTGGAACATGTTGGTACTCTCTCCAACTGAAAGTGACTATATTCAACTTGTAAGTGCTTTGGAACGGAATTTTTGCGGGTATCCACATGCTGTTGATTATATGAAGAACTCGTGGTTGAATAAGCATAAGGAACAATTCGTGTCTGTTTGGACGGATCAGAATATGCATTTTGGCAACGGCACCACTAACAGGGCTGAGAGTGCACACGCAAAATTAAAGAGACATCTTGGTACATCGAGCTGTAGTTTTGATTCGTCCTGGCAGGTTATCCATTCCCTGCTTCAGTTGTTATTTACTGAAATAAAGGCTTCTTTTGAAAAGAGTTTGAACACCGTGCAACATAAATTCAAACCGGCACTGTTCCGTGAATTGAGAGGATTTGTATCAAGGAGTGCTTTGGATATAGTATTAAATGAGTCGCTAAGAGCTGCTGATATTGGTTCGGATTCGGATGCATGTGGGTGCGTTGTACGACGGACCCATGGTTTACCATGTGCACATGAAATTGCAGAATGTATAAGAGAAGGGTCTCATATACCACTAAGATGTGTACATCAATTTTGGCGGAAGCTCAATTTAGATCCCACTAAGATGAACAAAGCCCCTGAGTTGACCACAACTTCTGAGTTCGACTTGATCGATAAGAAATTTCGGGGAAGTGATGAGGCTGGAAAAATTCAACTACTGAAAAAATTGAGAGAAATAGCAAGTCCAGAATGTACACCTCTGATTGAACCCGACATTAAATTGAATACTCGCGGTCGGTCATCATTGAAGAAAAAGAAGTTGGATCGGTTACGACTCGTGAGCCGTCTGCATTCGAATACGCAGTAGGGGTGAAAGAGAGTGGACGACTTATATTAAGTAGTACATCTGTAAAGAAGAAGAGTGAGAAGATTAGTGTCCGTCGAACTCGATCATGTACATTTTCGCAATCGCTCCCGCAGCCTTTGGGACCCTACATCCATAATGTTAAGGATGTCGCAGCGGATGGTAACTGTGGATTCAGATCTATAGCAGGCCTTCTTGGCATGGGCGAGGACAGTTGGAGACAGGTTAGATTGGACTTGAGCACTGAATTGCAGAGGCATCAACATTATTATGCATTGGTCTATGGAGGAGATGACCGGGTTGGAGAGCTGTACTACGCATTGTCTTACTTCGAAAACAATCCAGGATTCGATCGGTGGATGACAATGCCGGACATGGGTCACTTGATATCTTCGTATTATAAAGTCGTATTGGTCCTGCTTTCATTGCAGCAATGCTTGACTTTCTTGCCTTTGCAATCACCCCCGATTCCAACAAGTGATCACAAAATCATCGCGATTGGTTTCGTCAATGGAAACCATTATGTTCAGGTATTCATGAAGCCAGAAGCACCCATGCCACCTATTGCAACAAATTGGCATAGACACCATCATCCTGATGCAGACGGATGGCAGCTCCCATATGCAAATCGCATCGAGCAATTCAGAGACATTTTGGGAAATAGTGTAGCAACACAAGAGTCGGTTAATCTTGACAGCGATTGATTATATAAACTGATTCTCATTTGATGTAACCATATAAATTATATAATGGAACTCATTTTGATGTAACCGTTTGCTTGTCATTTGATGTAACAATTTGATTATCATTTCATGTAACTCACACCGATATTTTCTGTTGTGTAAAACATGGTCTGCACCGCCAATATGTAATGGCAAATCAGAATCTGCACGGCTAACAGATACTGTGCAATCTTTGTTATGCACGGCACATAATAACCGTGCAGACCATGTTATGTACGGCACATAATAGCCGTGCAGACCATATTATGCACGGCACATAACCGCCGAGCATAATTTGTTATGCACATTACTTATATTTTGTGCAGACCTATGTCCCTTTCATTCCATTTTGCCTAATCTTTCTTTTACACAAATATAGACTATAAGTTCTCTTAAAATATAAAAATTCATCCATTATAGTAGACATCTCAAAAAGAAAGAACTTGAATTCATCATTATATGTAAAAGTGATCATTTACATAATTGCCTTTAAAAAAAGTGGCTTAAAATTCGCCAAGTTCCAAAATAAATTACAAACTCCCATGACATAATCATAAAATCCAAAAACAGCAACTCTCCTCACGGACGCGTACGTCGTCGGTACGTCACCGGCAAGCCATCCAAGATCTCGAGAGTGGTCTGTATTGCCCGGTAATAAAAATCAGCAGATTGACCAGGCTGTGCAATCGTAGCACGAAGATTATCACTCGCTCGGCGGATCTGTAAGAAATCATTATACATGTTAATAATTAAGAGAATTATAACTTTTAAAATGGATGCATAATGTTACAATTGAAATTTCAAACGCTCACCACTCTTGGAGTCGGGTCATCTTGATCCTCATGAGGATGATAATGGGAGTGCCGTTCGGAGTTCTGTATCCGAGGACGTGAAATCCTAACAAACCACTCCATGTAGTCGGGTGAGCACTCCCATGCATGTTGTACTCGATGGCCACGGTGTGCTAGTGATAATACATGATCCTCCCAAGACTCCCAATACTGATCAAGGAATCTGTAGGAGACCTTGTATTGTCCAGCAGTAGATCCTCGAGACGCACGAAGGGGCGCGAGCGGTGCTGGTGGGATGGTTTGAACATACCCAAACTGACGAAGAACCCTCTGTGGGTGGTAGGGTTCAATGACATCCATTGCTCTCAAGCAACCACAGAAGAAAGAACTCTGTTGGAATGGATGCTGAGCCCTGGCACCGGTATACGGATCCCAAGCCACCTATGTCAAGAAGTAATTGAAACAACTCATTAATATTCTAACAAATAAATATAGATCATCGAAAAAACTTAAAATAAATAGCAACAAATCTATTGGATGCTCACCTCACTAGGATGTAAGTCGTCCAGTCTCTCCCGCAACAACTTTACGTTCTCCCTTCCAATCCCGGAATCCTGGCCAGGATTCCAGCGAGCCGCATGAGGCATTGCAGCCGTAAACCCCCATGCTGCAGGAGGACGGACAAATGGGAAGTGCTCGTACACCCAAGACTGCAAGAGTTAGAGTTTTTAATTATATGATTAAAAATAATATATAATTAATAGTACAGAGATAGGCAAATGGAAACTAAAGTCAAAGAGTTATGCACATTTACCGTGAGGAGTGTCAGGTATCCAGCAATCTGTCTCACATCTGCCCTCGTAGCGGTCCCCAATTGGCGATAAAGATACGCAAGTGCGGCAGCACCCCATGCATAATGACGGACTTGTCCCAAGTCCATCAGTAAAGATAGGTAAGCAATGGGGACTCGGGTGGACGACTTATCGGTGAAAATTGTGCAGCCTAACAGAAACAAAAGATAGCCTCTAACTGCACAATCTACCTGCTCAACAGACGACCTAGGACCCACACTACCGCACACTCGCTTGATCCAGGCCATCCTCACTACCCCACCACGCGCCACTTGAAGTTCAGCAGACGCAGTCGCTCTATCCACGCCTAGTCCAGCCTCAAGTAAATCTACCTGCTCGGTAAATCCCATACTGGTCGATGCGTGGACAGGCAGTCCCGTTACTGGGATGCCGAGGAGAGTACCCACATCGTCTAAGGTGATCGTCATCTCACCGAATGGCATGTGGAAGGTGTTTGTCTCGGGCTGCCACCTCTCAACGAAACTGGATATCAGAGGGGCGGAAGTATATCGGTACGACAATGACTTAAGGCCAGCCAATCCAGACTCTTCTAAAATCGCACGAAACCGAGGAACTTCGATATCGGCCCCATCCCCGGGCCGAGGTATGTACCAATCCTTCAACCCTCGCCAATGATTGATACACTTAAGCGGCTCACGTTCCTGCACATTAAAAGTTTTAAACTTAATTAATATATGTTATTATAGACTTCAACACATATTATTTGAAAAACAATTAATTCACAAATTTAAAAAATGCAAGATTACCTCCCCGTCCCATATGGGTATGGCCACGTGCGTCCTGACACTAGGGAGGACCGATAAATCAGCCGGACCACCGGGGATAGGACCCTCCCCTGCCGCCGCTGGGGGAGGACTGGATGGCTGTTCATCCTGGTCTAATGGATGATCCTCCCTTGCTGCCGCTGCAGCAGAAGTGGACGGCTGTGCCTCCTCCTCCTCTGAGGAATCATGCTCTGATGAATCATCCTCTGACTCCTCTGACGAATCTGGGAGTGGATCCTGTCGCATTTTACGTCTTCGTTCAGATGCCGTTGATCGTTGACGACCGGCAGTCGAAGTACTAGTATGCACACCTCGGCGACGCGCCGGTCTTGCGACACTGATCTTCGTCCTAACTCTAGGTGGCTCGCTAGAAGAACTAGCCCGTCCACCTATCGAAAGTGAGCTGCCACCGCGACGAGCAGGTCTTCTAGGCATTTTCTAATCTGTTCAAAATAAAAAACAAAAATTGTTATTTTAACATTGTAAATTTGTTCTGCACGGCATACTGTTACAGTGCAATTTCACATATGCACGGCCAATGTTAGCCGTGCATATGTAATTTGCACGGCATATAGACACCGTGCAAATAATATATGCACGGCTAACATTGGCCGTGCATATAGTAAATGCACGGTGTCGATATGCCGTGCAAATTTAACCTGCACACTTCTGGTTTGCCAAGCATCACGCGAACCAGAAGAAGAAAACAAATGTGAAGGAAAAATTTGGAGTTCAAAACTCCCATCCATATCAAGCATTAGGGAATCCACATACAATCTAAATAGCTGAAAATACAATCTAAATGCATAAATTGCAACCTAAACGCATACATTACAACCTAAAAAGAAGGTGAAAATGATTGGAAAGCTTTAACGAAGAAGAAGAAGAAGAAGAAGAAGATGACATTACCTTGTTTGAACAAGAAGAAGAAGAAGGTGATGAGAGCAGTGGAGAAGATGTAGCAGAGACGTCGGAATTTTTCAGCTTCTGCCGTGCCAATTTTGAAAAACGAGGACGAGGGAATGGAGAAGGAGAGGGCTGGGCAGTTTGGGTATTTTGGTGGGTGGGCTCAGCAAATAGGTTTTAAACCTAAAATGACTGTGGTGAGCTCAGAATGTGGGTGTGTTCATAAAAAATGGTGGTGCATATAGAATTTCCCATTTGGAATAGAATATGAGAACGGGAATTTCCCAGAAGATTTTAATGTTCTCCTTTGGACTGGACCTCTCTTATATTAATTTTGTAACTAATTACAGTCAGTTACCCCTTTGATTGGGGTGATTACAATTTACACATCACTCCACTGCCATTTTAACATCCAGAAAGGACTTGTATGCTTGGTACGCAATGGATGGGATTTCAGTTGGCATTTCAGGAAGTGCATAAAAAGGGTAGGTTTTGTATTCATATCTTATAAGTAAGAACTATTGCGTCTTCTGTCAATATGCTGGTCAAACAGTAACACTTATTGATTTGCTCATCTTGATTAATGAACAGAAGCAGTGCTTTGGAAGCACATGCATATCCTTTTCTAATTAAAACATGGAAAAACATTCTCTAATCAGCCATATAATATTGCGTGGCCAGAGTCGCAAGTTCTGTTAACCCATTGATGCAATCCAAGATGATCCTGACCTTGGAAGATACATGACAGTCTGTTATGGTCCTAAGTTATTATAAGATTTAATTTGCCGCGTTCCATCAGTGTTAGGGCTTTTGGCGTATTGGTTAAGTCCATAACATTGGGTATCAGAGCCAACCTCTACGTCTCGGGTTCGAGTCACGGAAATGGCTACCTGGAGTAGAGTGAGAGCCGTCTAAAAAATAGAGAAAATGGTTCCCTACTGACAGAGTGAGAGCCGCCACGGAGAGGGCTACCTGGAACAGGGTGTGAGCCATCCCAAGAGGACAAAAGGGCTACCTGTTGCCAGAGTGAAAGCCGCTGAGGACGTTTGCTGCGGAAGCGTGGTGGTCTGTTATGGTCCTAAGTTGTTATAAGATTTAATTTGACTCGTTCCACCAGTCTTAGGGCTTTTGGCATATTGGTTAAGTCCATAACATTTAAACACGGTATTTGGAGAGATTTAACTGTGCCAATGTGTACCGACTACCGAATCCATTTCTAGTGGCACATGGGCAGCCCATGGACCCAAATTCCACCAATTATGGCCTTTGAATGGTCTCACAATCCCAACGTGCAGTAACAGCCAAAAACATGCAGCCCCATGGAACAGCTCATGCATGTGGTCTATCGGACCCACTTGTCCACACGGCTAGCCCTACAGGCCTGCACATTCACTTTGGAGCATGGTTCAGTTGATTTCTCTAGTTTATTAAGCAGTCACATGATTAATAAGAATAAATTAGTTATTTCTTTTTTAATTATGTTATGGATGACTGGGAATGTTGTAGAGATGGGGACCAACAAAAGACAAGACAAAATAGTACCCCAGATCATGTAAGCCATTACATAGATGAGGACCTCCACAAAAGTAACCCCATGTGTATAAAGCCATATTTGTATACTACCAATTTCAGAGATGTTAGCAATGCTACACATTTAGGGCATGTTTGGTAATGGGAGAGGAATCCTCTACCCATTCTTCTTATAAGATGATATCCTCATTGAGGATTTCTCATGAAGAAGATTCACTGCAATCCAATTTTGGCAAACAACAAAGAATCATGGATTTGCATATACTACATCCAACGGTCACAAGTTTTTTTGCTATTTTCTTGTAGTCCGCCATGAATCAAGCCCCACAGTTTGAACCCATAGCCATTTTTGGCCTTCTAGAGATGATGGATGGTTTGGATTTTCATTGTGGGTCCCAGAAATTAAAAATTTATTTTTTAAATTGTGGAAATTTTTGTAAATATGTCAAAATATATAAAGAATCGATGGCTGAAAACTGAGTTACTAGCTGTTTTGGACTTTCTAAACATGATGGATGGTTCGGATCATGATTGTGGGACCCATAAGGGTAGGTTTCTAAAGACAAAACCATAACCAGTGTATTACCACCCAGTTCACTGTTAATGCGCTGTTTACTATTCATGCACAATTCAGGAACCATCGACGCTTACACGCTGTCAACGATCAGTGGGTTTTTGACAGTTTTCTCACGATCCATGATGAATTGGGATGCCACATTTGATCCCATAGTCGTTTTAGGTCTTTTGAAGAGACTGAACAGTTCAGATCTCATGATCCAATGGCCTGGACTTTTTTTGCAAATTTCTAAAAAATTATGAAGCATCAACGGTTGAGATTTGATCGCATAGCCGTTTTGGATCTTATTGACTTGATTAACGGTTTGGATTGTGATTATGGGACCCCAAAAGGGGGTTTCCAAACAAAAAAGGGTAACCCCAAGTTACCGTCTTGAACATTATTCATCCGCCTTTCTGTGTATGCGGAGATTTTTGGAAATCAACTGGGGGAGGTCCGACCGGGCTATTCCTTCTGTTTGAGGACTTTTAGAGCATGCTCAGGTGAGGAATCCATAGATTTGATGATTCTTCACTACCACTGGAACAAGGATTTCTCACTGAGGATTTGTATAGCTGATGATTTCAGCTTGATATTGGTGTGTATCGATGTATATAGCTAAGAAAAATAAGGTTTAGCGTGCAAATCCACTTAAGTGAGGATTTTCAAATCTAATGGGGGCTGGTCTGATCTGAAAATCCTAATAATTGAAGATTTCCATTCGTCCAAATCCTCGAAAATTTACAATTGCCAAACATGGATTTACCACAACTTTTGGAAAACTAAAAATCTTTTCCCTAAAGGTTTGGTTGCCAAACGTGACCTTAAGTATTTTGAGAAATCCTCTCATACGGTGGGATTGCTTCCTAAACATGGGTTTTTTGTGATTCCAAGGAAAAGCTTTAGAACAGGTTTGGCAACCAAATTATCAAATGCGGCAAGGATTCCGCGTCGTGGATGGTCGCCAAACGCGCCCTTATAGGAGATATTTCATTATCAATCACTGTAATATTGGGTTTTAGAATTCAATGGCTTTAAAATAAGTAGTACAAAATAAAAATATATGAACTGCAACATGAATGGGGATGTGTAAAGAGCTGAAACTTGTATGAGAATTGAAGCTCAAGTGATATCATAAAGAGATTCATTTTGATATTTTTGCTCTATAATTAATAAGGATGGAGAGATTGAGGAAGATGTTGAACATGGATAAGAGTGGGATGGTTAAACCGAGACTTGCTTTTGCGGTGCTTTGTGATCATCGAATGCTAACGAAGATTAAAGCAAAATTTTACACGACAATGATTGGACCAGCCATGACCTATGGAGCAGAATGTTGGTCAACCAAGACATAACAAATGCACACAGAGATGAGAATGTCGAGATGGATGTGTGGTAAAACTAGGAAAGATAGAATCAGAAATTAGTGCTTCTGGGAGAATTTAAGGTCAGCATCAATAGGTGATAAATTAAGAGAGACTCGTTTGAGATGGTTTGGATATATCTAATGTAGGCTAGCAACAATGATGTAGAAGAAAAGCTTTTCAATGCAAGTTGATGGTCCACCAAGGAAAACGAGTATGCCAAAGAAGACATGGGTGTAAGTAGTAAGGATAGGTCTGAAGAAGTGCTGCCCATCCAAGGATTTGGCTTAGGATAGATCGGAATAGGGAAACGGAATTTATGTAGCCGACCCATCATAGTTGGGACAAGCCTTTGATGATGAGGATGATGAATCACCTATAATTTGATTAGCCCAATTAGGGCATAACTGTAGTATTGACTGGGAATTTTCAGCCTCATAAATTTACTACTTGACCCACATACGAGGTATGACTGTTTCTGCTCAAAATGTTGCCTCTATTGTTATCTTTTTGCTGATGTAGTAGTAAATCCCCTCCACTTCTTCATTTGAATCAAGGGTTCTCTTCAACTTCAAGATTTATTGATTTCTTGTGGAGACCTAGTGTTCTTCTATCCAATTTGGTAGGACCCAATCTTCGTCGGCTAGGAGGTTTTTAGGATCACAGTGGGGCCTACCAGATGATCAGTTTTTATTGGGATCTTTCGGTAAGGGTTGCCTGTCATCTAGGATATTTGTGGAAATTTATTGGGAACTTTCTCGGGCATCAGAGGTAGGCCATCCTTTGATTCTTGTGATTACTTCAATTTTTGGATAGATTTCAATAACCACGATCCCAATCATTGGATCTGTGGTATTTTGGGTTGAGGATTTACTTGTATCTTTTAACTCTAGGAGGATGTGTGGTTTGATCTATAATCTGAATCTATTTGATGTGATTCATGGCTCGCCCAATTTGCAGTTCTTGTTCATTTTTTGTAATTTTCTTTTCACTTTTTTTCCGATACAAATTCTGATATGCAACTAGAACTCTTGGTATTCATATTTTGGAGTATTAGACTCATTGAGGCCTTGTTTCAATTAATTGGATTGTGTTTCGACTGACTTCTTCGTGATTGGCTTGTATCTGATTGGACTGAATCTTGATCAGAAGGTTATTATGTTCGTGGTAATTCTGAAATTGCACTGTTATTACATTGTCTCTGTTTATCACTTCTATATCTTTCTTTTTACAATGGAAAAAGTGGTAAAAGTTATATGGTTTTGGTCCTTCCATCTCAAGCACTTTGTGGAAGGCCAATGATTTGCTCAGTACCTTGGTAGGACTGTTAATATACCCACTGAAGAGAAACCTAAGGCCATTTTGGTGTAGGAATGACTCTAAAGTGGTCACCCACTTGGAGTCTCAGTTCAATTGAATCAACCATTGCTCTGTCATTGCAATCATTTTCCAAGGCATCAGATATGTGGACTCATTTAAGAAAGCTGTACCATCAAACCTATATGGCATAAAAACTTACTTGGACATGGAACTAGCCAAATACTGTCATGGATACAGGTGTTTCCAAGAATAGTTTAGTAAATTTCTCACTTTGTGGAATGAAAAATGATTCAGTGGCCCAGAATTGAGTGTCCATCGGGCTCAGGGACGAAGGCTCCTGGGCTGGACTGGGCGGGAGATGCCCTGAGTTATAAAAAAAAATGATTCAGTGACCGTTAACACCGTGCCTCCAGACTCATTCTCTTATGTGATAAGAATACTAGAAGAATCCTATATTAGACAGTTCTTGATGAACCTAAGACCAGAATTTGAGGTCGCTAGAGTGACATGGAGGGATATCTCCCGACTTTAGATACCTGTATTGAGGGGGTGCTATAAGAAGAAATTTAACTCCAATCCCGGCATATTTTAGTTGAGAAACCAAAGGCTTTCATGACTTCTCAATTTGAGGATATGGGAGTTATCACTATTCGGCGCCAAAAGGTTCAGGTCTATGAATGCAAAGGCTATATCGCATATGGCCCACTATTACAAGAAGAATTTTTGTAACTACCGCAAATGAACAAGGCATGTTATTTGAGAATGAACTCAGCGACCTTCTTGGAAGAATGATTAGCCACAATGGTGGACTGACCAAAATCAGACTGCCCTTCAAGCTCATACTCATCCTACCTAGTATGAGTCCTCTTCTTCAAGTGCCATGATGCTAACTCCAGATAAGATTTGGACCATGATAAAATATTATTATTTTCTTATTCATCTGTGAGAAAAGCATATTGATGTGTTGTTTAAGCAAATTCGCACTTTTGTGGAAGTCTAGGTAATGATTATAGCTAGAAATATGATATAGTACCAGAAATCACAAGATGGAGTTGAAAGTGTTGATATACATTGTTATGCTTTTCACTAACATCTTGAGCTTTTGGTGTAACTGGTTATTAACATGGTATCAGAGCTAGAGGTCACGAGTTCGAAGCACCTGGGCGGCATGTTACCTCCATTTGTCTGTCTAGTATGTTCCGTTCCATTAGTTTGTTGGGTTTCGACTTCGAACGGCCTCCCGTTCGAGGGGGGGTGTTGATATACATTGTTATGCTGTTCACTAACAGCTCGAGCTTTTGGTGTAACTGGTTATTAACAGAAAGAGAGTCCTTGATGTATAAAATACTCATCTCACAGTTAGAGACAGATGTATAGGCAGGCAATTAGTCTTTAATCATCCATATGTTGAACAAATCACATTCAAACAACTTGTTGGAAACAGATAATTTCTTTGGCAAATAAAGATTATACCCTTCCAACATGCATGGTGAAGATACAAATTTATTTGCCCTGTAAATAATAGGGATCTTGCCATAACACTTGCTGTTTAAGTAAATTACATTCAATGTTGTAAAAATCGCTAGGCGGACGCTAGGCGGTGGGCATGGACTAGGGATTAATTGACTAAGCGGGGATTAATCGGATTAGGCGTTTTTTATGAAAATCAACTATTTTTTATAGAATTTTAGAACACTAGTCATCACATATATGCAACAATATAAATAGACATCAATGCTTAGTTGATACATTTTAAAAAACACATCTCTTACTTAGTTGACTAATGCTTGCTATATTTTACAGATAACACAATGGCTTGCAGACATGTATGGCACAAGCATAGCTGCATATCCAAGCAATTGCTCAAAATCAAACCAAACGAGAATATCATCATGTTCTAGTGTTGCATATCCAAGCAGTAGCAGAGCATTGTAACATGCTAGTGTTTCATACAAATTAAACTTCAAAAAACATCAAATCATAAATCATAAAAAATATCATCATGTTCTTCCACCAAGGCCACATCTACTTCTTTATCGGACTCAAAGTCATCATCTCCATCGTCCTATTCGGAGGACTCCTGCGACACAAATTCTTCCACAGCAGCAGAAATAAAAAAAAAAATAGCAGCAGCAACAAGAACAAAATTAACATGCAGAAGAGCAGAAAAACGCAGCCGGCAAACAACAACAGAGCAAAAAAAAAAAAAAAAAAAAAAACAGCAACAACAAAACAACATGCAGAAGAGCAAAGCAGCAGCAAAACAACAGCAGAGCAAAAAAAAAAAAAAAAAAAAAACAGCAGCAGGAAAAAACGCAGCAGCAAAACAACATGCAAAAGAGTAGAAGAGCAAAATTAACAAAAGCAGCAGCTAAAAAAAAATAAACAGGAGCAAAAAAAAAAAATAGCAGCAGGAAAAAAAAGGCAGCAGCAGTAGGCAACAGTAGCAGTGTCGATGGGAAGAAAAAAACGAAAAAGAAAAAAAGCAGTAGCACTGCAGCATAAGCGGTGTGAAGAAAAGAACGAAAAGCAGCAGCAGAAGAATTGAAGAAAAGAAAGCAACAGCAGCAGTGGAACAACTGTGTGAAGAAGAAAAGAAAAAAAAAAAAAAACAGTACCTGCCTAGCGGTGTGAAGAAACAAAATGAACAGCAGAGTTGGGCTTAAGCCACTGGACCGTTTTCCTCCTCCTTCCTCCTCTTCTTCTTCTTCTTCTGCTGTTTCTCCTTTTTTTTTTTTCTTCGTTTCGTTTCTGACTCAAGAGTTAGGGCACGATATATGCTCCAAGTGCTGGACCAATTTATGACTTAAGCCCATTAACCTGTTGGGCTGGGCTGGACCATTTTCAGCTTTTAAAAATTTTAAGTTATGGGCCGGATTGACCGAAGCCCACTAGGCGGATTAGTCGGATTAATCGGAATTAGGCGGGATTAGTCGGATTAATCAGCACACCCGATTTTTTGCCTCGCCTAGCCCTTAGTCGCGGCGGTGAGGGCCGCCTAGGCCGATTTTTACAACACTGATTACATTTAATGCAAATGAAGAATGAGATAGAAGGTTGACTACTTACTCTCTCTCAATAAATTTTGTGAGGCTTTCAATGTACCTTGGTTCCTATACATACGATAAGCTGGCAACTGTTCTTCTGTTTTGTAATCTTCTTTTGACTTTGAGATTTAGAAACAAATATCAGATGGTAGTGATCAAACAGATCCCAGCTAATTACTATTTCACTTGATAATAATTGTAGCATGGATATGCTGTTATTGACCTAAAGAAGCTGGACCCTTTAAATATTGAAGATTTGTGCTTGACGAAGTTTGCTGCTGTGATCTTGCAGGTATTGCTGTTTCTCGATCATTTTGAGATATTATTATCTTTTGATGCCATAATTATGTTTTCTGATTATTATTTTTTAAGTTTCTAATTTATTGTAGTATATTAATTCATCAGCATCCATTTACTGAGTGATATTAATTGCATGCAACAGTTTATCTCTCAAAGGCACAAGCCAGTCCGTGGTAGTGCTACACAATTGCTGTTGAACTACATCCGTAGCTACCCATGCAAGGTCCATTCAGCTTTCCCATCCTGGTATTTCGTTTTCATTTTGAACTCAAGATTGGATAAGGCTTTGATGATCATGTGGTGATTTTGAATATCGAAAAATTATTTGGTGAAGTATTTGTCCAGAAGAAATTAGATTGATGGTGACCTCATTTGATATTCTCCCTCTGTGGTGTTAAGTGTAATAGTAAGCGTCTAATTGTAATTATTTGTGGTTGTTTAGATTATTGTGGAAATATGTCCAATATTGGGGGTGTTTTAGGAGAAAAGGGTCGGGCAGAAATCTATATACTGTGGGAATATCGCCCAACCATATGCAAGACTCTCCAATACAATACGCAGTTTCGAATAGAACCCTTCCTAAGTTTTCCTGTGATATTAGGGTTTTATTGATTTCCAATTTTCCATTATTTAATTTAACATGGTATCAAGGCCCTAGTCTATGGTTGAGTTTTATCAAGCATACTTCTCTGTCATTGGAGATTCCAGTTTTTTTTTGAAGGAGCACTCAGATGAATATCTTTGTGACAGAAGACAAAGCTTCAAACTGAAGCCGAAGTCAGACCCTTGTAAGATTCAAAGTCGTGAAGGCTCCCCTCGGCATCACAACTTGCCACGTATGGTTTGTTGCATCTCGAAGCATCTTGTTGTAAAGTCTCCTCTTGCCTAAGAATCTCATTGAATCTGTTTCGTCATTCATTTTCTGGATTCAGCTGATCAAGATCCTTGGTTTGCTAGATTGTTGAATTAGGAGCTTTGGAGCTAGGGATGTAAATGGGTCGGCTCCGGTCCGGGTCTTTGGTGGAACCAGAACCGGCACCATTTTTTAGAACATGGAACCGGAACCGGTACCTGTTCAGAACTGGTTCCGGTAAGATTAGTGGGAACCGCAACCGGAACTAGTTCTGCATATGAAACGGGTCTGGTTCCGGTTTCGGGGTCTGGAACTTTCTTGTAGCCCTTTGGAGCTTTCTTGTAATAAAAGGAAGAAGACAATAAAGCTTTTGAAATGAGCTTTAATTTTCTAAACTCCAAATCAGATTGTTAAATTCAACAACAACCAGATTGCTTGGAACTGTAAAATCATATTGCAAATATTGACATCCTTAAACAGACTTTTAGAAAGTAAATTCTAACAAAAAGAGTATTCTAATTAAGTTATAACAAGAAAGATAAACTATGTCAAAATACTAATGGAAACTATTAAAAAGAAGAGAAAAAACCTTTTCTTGAAAACCAGAGTAAATAGCTAGCTTATGATGCCGATTTGATACGAACTAGACTATTAAAAATTCCAAAAAAACCCAAAACCCAGTGCTCACACAAGACTATTAAACAGACCAAAGATCAAACTTTGAGAGGCAACTGAAGGCACAATGAATGTGAAAAAAAAAAAAAAAAGCTCCAGACCTTCAAATACCATTGGACTAAAATTCCGGTGTACTTGAATCTATTGTCAGTACATTCCATTCAAAAGAACCTATCTTTTTTCCTTTTTCCCAAGATAAAGAGAAACGAGAAATGAGACGGAAGATGAATTTTGATTGAAAAGAAAGATAGTAGGGTTCTTTAGAGGAGAAGACGTCACATGGAGGGGCGGCTGCAGGAGTAGAGTAGAGAAGGTAGGAGCCAAAGTGGTTTGGGGAAAAAACCCTTGGAATGGAAGGGTTCTCGAAAAGTCTAAATGATTTATATTGAGTAATGTGTTGGGTATTGGGTCTACAAGTCGGAACCAATGTGGATCCAGAATTGGGCCCGTTTAGGTCCCGGGGTCCAAAAAAAAAAGGAACTGGAGCCAGACCCATTTACCTATGGGGACCTAAATAATGACCTAGACCTAATTTTCAATGGGTCAGAACCTCTGGTTAATCGAAGAATCAGGGACCCATTTACATCCCAATTCAAAGCATCGTGTTGCTCGTTGAACCCAAGTTGTTGAAGGCCCTCTTTTCAAGCAGTCGTTGAAGGTCTCATTAGCGGTCTCAAGCAGAGTAATTGAAGGCCCCATTTTTTTTCTTATAATAAAAGTTGCATCTTGAGATACTGGACAGGAGACCCTTCGGTACTTAGGCATGCTTGCTCCGGACAGGGGACCATTCGGTACTTAGGCACTCAAGTATTCATGGCCAAACCTATATTTTCTTTATTGGATACTAGCCACCATTATTTGAGTTAGAATAGAATGGAATCTAAGCAGGATTCCAGTAATCATAGTGGTTCCTCTTCTAATAGTTCCTCCCCTCCATAGGGACACCTCAACCCTAATTCTAAAATTACTGGAGAACTGTTTAGTGGAAGGCATATTCTATAAAATTGGCCCTTGGGGGGACTCAAAGATTGGGGGTATGTTGATGGCACCATACCTGAAGTATTCTTGCCTAAATATGCTCATGGGGAAGCAGAAAATATGTTGGTTATGAGTTGGATCTATAATTCTATGGAAGGACATATTTCTCGAAGTTTTTGCTTTTGTAAGACTGCTAAAGATTTATGGGATTCAATTAAAAACTCGTATGCTAAAAAATGAAATCATGCTAGGATCTATCAAATGACAAGGTATCTAGCAAATTTAAAGCAAGCAAGTATATCCTTAGGATGCTATTATGCTTAAATTAAAGGACTGTGGAGAGAACTTGAACATTATGAATTTATTCATAATGGCAAAGAGAAATATATTGAAATTCTGCGCATCTATGAATTATTGCATGGTGTGAATCTGGAATATGAGACAGTCAGGGCACAAGTTTTAAGCCGCAATCCCATTCCATCTACTGGGGCTAGTTTTGCTCTTCTTCAAAGAGAGGAAGACTGCAAACATGTCATGCTTGAAATGGATCAACCATCTCCACCACCACAAGAACGATCTGCCCTTGTGATTAATGAAGGGGGCATCATGGTAACAGTGGCCATGGTCATGACCGTGGTGGCAGTCATGGTGGTGGACAAGGGGGTTGTGGTAGAGTTCAGGACTATGTAGATAGGGATAAGCTCCATTGTACACACTGTGGGAAGAGTAGGCATACTTGCAAATACTTTTGGGATTTAGTTGGAAAACTGCCTCAATTTAATCCTGCAAATACAGTTGAAGCAGAGGAAGCAAGTGACAACACAGGTGTAAAAAAAATGAATTTCAATATCACTGAAGAGCTCTCCACACCACTACGAAAGGTACATGCTTTAGAGTGCTCTGCTATTTCATCATTGACGAGTGTAGCTACTTGTATAGGATCGTCTCCTCACTGGCTTCCACTTCTTCATCTAGCCCCTCATGGGTAATAGATTCATGAGCTACAGATCACATGACAGGTTTGCATTTAGTATTAAAAAATTATAAGACCTCTGCTCATGGCAGCATTCATGTTGCAAATGGAAACTATATTCCATTTGTAGGTGAAGGACCTGTTGATATTTTTCTCAACAGTTTTCATTACCATCTTACATGTTCCTCAGTCTTCTCACAATTTTGTTTCTGTGAGCTCTCTAAATCTCGTAATTGGAGTATCGTGTTAATATTTATAAGAAACCAAAATATTAACTTAATATAGGTGACATCAGAGTCTATTGAGAAAGGTGGGGACTCTTTTTTTTTTTATTGAAGTAGATGTCATCCATTTCCACGATGTCTACAAAATTATTGAAATTCTAGGAGGGTTTTTCACGGACTTGCTAAATAAAAAAATATGTCGGTCATCTTATGGGGTTAAGATAGCTGGAGATTACTTTGTGCTGTGAGTGCAAATATGGATTTTCTGTAATAATGGAAATACTGAGTTTTTTTAATATGATACTATGCCAGTCTTCCAACCCTAAGTTGGACGACCATCTAGTTTCTCCTCTTCTTTTCTCCCTTTTTCAATTGCCTTCTAGTTTTCCTGTAATTTCCTTAATTTTGGGTTTTCTTAGGAAAAATTAGAAATAATGTAATTATCGAAAAACTACTTCTTGTCTTTATGTTCTTGACGCGGAAATAGCAATCAGAAAAAGTTTCATCTGGTGGATTAGGACTCCATTTCTAAACCTAAGGAAAGTGGAGGTTTGGGAATCAGATCTCTCAAGAAGATGAATCAAGCCCTATTGGGCAAGTGGTTATGGAGGATAGGAGATGAAACGGACAGCCTATGGAGGGAGGTGTTGGATAGGGAATACAGCCTTTCGAGAGGTGGATGGGATATTCAGGAAGCTCCAACAAAATCCTCCGCAATTTGGAAAGGAATCCTCTTGGTGAAGAGCCTCCTCAAGGAGAACATTAAATTTCAGATTGGCTCAGGGGAGTCGATCCTCTTTTGGAAAGATCGATGGGCTGGAGACAAGATTTTGGGCGATCGATTACCGGATTTATTTAAGTGTGCTAAGGATAAGGATGCTAAGGTCAAATCATATATGACAAGAACCGGCGATCAGGCGGTTTAGAGTCCTATTTTGAGGAGGAACCTGAAGGATAATGAAGAAGCCCAACTAATCTTGCTCCTCAACCTTCTCAATGGGATGCACATCCCAGAAAGAGGGGAGGACACTAGGGTGTGGGCCGCCTCTAAAGATGGGACATTCTCCGTCTCTTCTTTCTTTTCGGCTTTATCTAATAGTCTAAGGGGGAGAAGCGAAGTTTGCAACATCTGGAAGTTGAAGGCTTCTCCTAGGGCAGTTATTTTCAGGTGGTTGGCGCTCAAGAAAAGAATTCTTACTGCGGATAATCTAAGGAGGAAGGGGATGATCGTCGTTAATGGTTGTCCCATGTGCTTACGAGATGAGGAATATGTGGATCACCTCATGTTGAACTTTAAAATTGATCAGTCTATTTGGAGGACGGTGGTTGGGTGGTTTGACTGTAGTTGGGTCTTCCCTAAGTCTCTCATAGAGTTGTTCCAGGCTTGGAAGCCTCCAATCGGGGATCCCAAGGGAAAAGAAATGTGGAGCTTGACATTCTTAGCAGTGCTTTGGATAGTGTGGAAGGAAAGGAACTTAAGATGCTTTGAAGGGGTTCAATCCAGCATTAATAGTATGGTGGAGAAAACTAAGTTCTTAGTTGCTCTTTGGGTGTCTGTTAGCCTGGTGTTTAGAGATCACTCCATAGATAAGATAATGTGCCACTGGAAGGAGATAGCCTTTTCATGTGCTAGGCCTTAGGCCTTTTTGTTTGGTGTGTTCCTGTTTTCCTGGTTTCCTTGTCAGTACTCATCTCTTGTACTAATTGCTTTCATTAATACAAGTAGCCATTAAAAATAAAAAATTTCTTGACAACTGAAAGAACCAGTTCCATCAATAAAGAGAAAAAAATGATTCTTGCATTAGTTCAATTACAATGAAACATATATAATGGCATCATCATATAATGCCACTCTCCAAGTAAGAAGACTGGACTTCACATGTCCCAAATGATTAAGAAAGAAAGATGCATTTTGCAATTTGGTTGCTCCAAGTCCCACAAATTTTTTTTAACGGTGACTAGTGATTTGAATTAATAATAAGGAAAAAACAAAGATTGTCCAATAAGCTAAAAAAAAAAAATAACACTAAAGAGAGGGGAAGATGTATGAGCAAACAGTGAACTAACTAGAACTAAGACAACAGATTGGAAGCGGTCTTCTCTATCCAAGCCCTTCTTGGCTAGCAAATCAGCCTCTTCATCGGCTGATTGGCCAACATGCGAAGATTCAATCTAAAAATATGATGTTAGAGGCAATTTCCTCAGGAAGAATGGAATTTCCATGGACCCCTGTCCCATTTGGAACTCGACGAATTGCATTTGTTGAATGGTGTTTCACAACCAATGGACCATGAAAAGAAGAATTACCAATCCTCAAAGCTTCTGGAATAGCCAAAACCTCAACTTCATTCGAGTCTTCCACTCTAACAAATATGGATGCTGACCTATCTCATTGTGAAGAATTGATGCAGTAGCTTAGCTGGCGCCGTGTCATTTTCATTGCCATGTGGACTCCTCGGTGGCACATTGGAAGACTAAGTTTCTTTTGCTCAATTAATGTGACTTTGGGAAGGGGTTTGGTATTATTATGATTTCTTGGAACTCTTAGTAATTATGTTGCCTAGTAACTAATTCTTAGTAAGTTGTGTTTGCTTTGGGAGTCTTAGTTGACTACATAGTAAGTTGTGGTATTGAATGCAGTTAAGTTGTGTTTGTTTTTGGAGTATAAGTTGACTACTTAGAAAGTTGTAGCATTGAATGTAGCCATCTTTGGGATTTAGCATGTATTCATGAGAGAAGAGTGCTATATATATCTCATAAGAGTCCAATGGGAGGAAGATTGTGTTTGTTTCATTTTGATTAATGTTAATTTTGTGGAGAGGTTGATTCCTCTCTTTTATCCCTTATTATCTCTTGTTGTGATTGTTGTTTCTTCTTGCTGTCTCCATTGTATCTTTCCCTTATCAAGAATACCGCCTACACCAGTCAAGCCTGGTTTATGTCATGCTGCTCCATCTAGGTTGAATTTGAGGAAACCATGAGGAGGAGAACACTATCGCACTAATTTACTTGCGTTGATGCGCCACTCTCTAAATAAGTCCCCCCAATTGTGAGGAATGCTATCCAAGTACAAATTATCAAATTCCTTAAATTATCAAATTCCTTCCTTGATGACATCTGTTACCTATTCTCATGTTTACTGCAAGAACAATGCCCTCTCTCAATGAAACCAACCAGTTAAAAATCCGTTCATTTCTTTCCTTCCAATAGACCAAAGTACAGTGAAAGGAATGATCCTCCAAAGCAGTAAGCCACACCCAAGGTAAGGATTCCTAGTCCTCCAAGTGGCTGTCATATCATCCAAAGAACCTTGTACTGGGATGCACCATGCTATACCACTCTTATCGAGGATGAATCTCCAAATACTATAAGTATCACTTGATGAATTCTTGTTCCTTCATCCAAATGTTTTAAGTGTCACTTGAAGAAATGCCTCTCCTTTTGAGGTTCACTTTAGCCACCGTGAACCAAGGAAAAAGCCTCCACTGTTAGAGGAGTTAGGCCCGAACAAATGCCCGAGCATGGAGGATGAACATCTGAAGATGGATCCGGTGCCAAGTAAAAGAACCTAATGGAAAATTTACTAGACGGGCATGGCTCCTAAGTCTGCCCCATCCTTGCCAATTAAAACATTAGACAGAAGACTCTGCAAAGATTCAAACTTAGACTCTTCATACTGAAGCTATACTCTTCCAGCGATATTTCAGAAGAAACATTTGCACCTGAACTAACACAGCAATCTTTCAGTAATGACTCTTCATTTGACACCACAATCATTAAACCCAAAAACACTCTATTTCCCACTGCAACAATGAAACCCAGCCCTTTACTAAAGACTTCTCCTTTTACATGGTCACTACCAAGAAACAACAGAAAACATCACCATATCACAGATGCAACCACATCTTTGTTTCGTTCGTCTCTAGGTCGACTTAGTTTCCAAGGAGAGTTTGTTCTCACTGTAGTATATCTTATAATCTAACCATTGGTGCTTTCTGGCCTGACTCCTTATGAGTAGCTGTATCAGAGAAGGCTCAGTTGTATATATTTCGAGTCTTGCATCCACAAGCTTGAGTTATTTCCCCAACATAAATGAACCAAATTATCTCGTTAGACAACAATTTGTTTTTGTTTTGTTTTGTTGATTATTTATTTATTTTTGGTATGAGATGACTCTCCTTTTTATTCCTTACCAGCTTCTATTTCTCTTGAGCAACCTCTCGTCTTCCAATGCAATCATTTTCTGATATTTTCCCGCCTTTACGATATGCTTGTGGGATAGGGTTTGAGTTGGGCTGGCTCTCAGATGACTCCCATCTTTGATTTATGGCCTGGCCTTAAGCTCTACCTTTGTCTACATATAGCTTGGCAATGGATGTGACTTCATGGTCTGCGTGTAATGTTAATTAGTTGAATTTACTAGTTAGGTACACATCTGCATGTAATGTTAATTAGTTAAATTTACCAGTTTGGTACACTGTATTCTTGTTCCTCTCTGATGTCTTTATATTAAAGTAAGTGTCTTTGGGCTACCTTTTTTGCTTGTGAACTGTAGATTGTCTAAAAGATATTAGCTGTTTTCTAAACTTCAAAATAAAGTGATGACATTGCTATTATTTTGGTGGCAATTCATCTGATATAAGATAAAAAGAAAATATGCTGGATTGGTTCTTTTTTAATTTTACAAAAAAAAAATGTTTTTCTGACAACCCTGCAGACTTCCCTTACTGCAGCTGGTTGTTACCTCTGTGCAGCTCCAGGTTCAAAGGGCACAAAAATCCTAGTATGCTATTCCTCTGATTCACCTCAACCTTCAAGGATGGAATCTCATAAATATTCCAGTGAAGGACAAAATCACTGCCTGCCAAGTGAGATTGAGCAGATAATCATGAAAGCAAAATCATATTCTGATCGCTTGCTCTCAGATATTTTGGATGTGCCCTTCTTGCATGTAACATCTTCAGAATCGATTCTAAATGAAGCGAAGAAACTCAATATTCTTAGTGAATCAACTTATGAAAGCATTCTTTTATTGCGAAGGGAGGAATCTAAGCATTTCAGTTCACAGAAAGCACTTCAACCTGAGTATGAATTGAAACATACAACGAAATCTGCCAGTGGGCCAACTGAAACACTCCAAGCTCGACAGTTGTGTCATTTTATGGACAGATTCTTTGTCAGATGGAATGTGTGTGAAAAGACCAGAACAAATAGGCTTCCTGCAGACAAAACTGATTTTGACTGGGAGTTGAAAGGGAGGAGTCAAGATTTGCACTGCAGTTCTTGTGTGGTTGGGCGGAATGCAGTAGCTGTGCTTCGTCACATGGTTGATGCAGATTGGCTGTATCTTGCCAAGCTGTCAAATGTTCAGAAATCGGAAGAAAGCCACACACACAGATTATTGTTGATGGAGGAAAAGGAACAAGAAGCATTGAGGACAGTTAAATGTTCAGATTATTTACAGTTATCGGCTCAGAGTGCACTTCGGGCGTTAAAGTCGATCCCAGCAGCTGCAAGAAGAGGCCTACCTGTTCTGGTAGATCCTCATGGTTTACTACTGAGTGTGCCGGTAAGTACAATAATTTTCTTTTAAAGCTTTACTTTGTGCCTTTTTTTAAGTCTCTCTTTTATAATCAGTTGTTATGAAGCCTTTCTTTTTTTAAGCAAGCTCTTGAGAAATGGGCCTCTCCCTAATGGAGGCCCAGTCTTCATTATAAGGGGCAACTCTGCATTTGAATATTAAACTCCCGCACTCGAGTAATAACCTGCTTCATTTGCTAGTGCCCATAGTTTACTCTGTCCTGGTAAAAAGGATATTTAATGGACAAGAAGAGCCCATAGCACACAGCTGGAAGGTTCTCATTGTTGCAACTTGCAACTGCAAGGTTGAAGACATAGCAAGAGAAGAATATTGAGGGGGATGCATCATATGGATATTGTTATGAAATATTGGACTTATTTATAAATAAATAAGCTTCAGGGTCTTGCATGTAATTTGGGAAATCTCGGGGCATTTTTTAATTTCGGATCAAGATATCAGAAGTCACATTTTCATTTCGGAAAATATAAAAAATTAGAAAATATAAAAAAGTATTAAAAGTGATAAAATACAAGCTATAAATATTTAATTTTTTTACTAAATAAATAATGCAATATTTTTTTTTTTGCATGCATAAAGTTGAAGATGAATGGGCTTTACAAAAGTTCCTTGCTTATGGATTTATGGAGATAGACTCGAGAACTGAGCTTCCGAGTCCCAGTCTCCAAAATGCTAAAAGTCTTGGATGGATGGATGGGCCCTAGAGAAGTGCCTTACTGCCGGGTTTATACTCTATAGAGATGGACTTGGAAGTTGGAACTGACTTGGAACTGTCGCTGGATGGGAATTGGGATCTAAAGAAAAAAATAAGTAAATGAACTCATGGGCTGGATTAAAATTGTGGCTCAATGAGCTCCAAAGAGTTAAAAAAAGAGGAAGGAAGACGGAAAGGCAGGAGAAGAATAGGTTGTCGGTCCTGGGCTTGAGCAAAGAAGAAAGAAGCAGCAGTTGTAGCCCCTGGAAGAACGTCTACTCTGTAGACGTATAGAGAAGCAAAGGACGTTTTCGCTGGGAAAGTAGATAAACGAAAGTTCTTCTCTATTAGTGCTTTAAAAAGGATGCTTTCACTGAGGGAGTATACAAATGAAGGTTTTTTCCTATTAGGGCTTTAAAAAGGGGGATAGTTTTACGTTTTTTTCTTTGAATGATAACAATGATAACATGATGCGAATCTGTACCCTCATGGTTGCAACAATGGGAAACTTCCAACTGTGCCATTTTGTGCCAATTGCTTTCATGAGATTCTACATATATATTGCTTGGTTTAAAATACTTGTGCACTCTAACAATTACTGTCATTTTTCGGTTCTTTCAGAGCATTTGCTTCAAGCATTGCCCTTATTTATCTGTTAATGCTGAATTCAAGCCAAGAGTGCCCCTTGGAGGAGGCTATAGTTCATATATCTGATATTTGAAGTGCGCCGTTCAAATCAGGTCCTTGTAGGTAAAAGGGTTGCATCAAATTTGTGCACATCTGCATCATCATCATCAGAGTCTGGCTTCTCGAACAAATACTTCAGAGGATCCATTCGGACCAGCAGCTTAACCCCGAGTGGCCCAGCATGTAATGTCTGAGCTTCTGGGTTGCCCAAACGACAGCACAAAAGTGTTTTCCAGAGCCGTGTACCTTGTACCATCGGGTTGGATATAAGAGTTTTAATAAATGGATCAATTTCTATTTTCACACATAAGAAACCAATTTCTAATTCTGATGTCTACTTGGGAATTATTGACAATGCTGTCCAGTCCACCATGGGTCACTTTTGGTACTAATTTTAGGCTAATTATATAATTATAAATATATATATATATATATGCATATTAATTTCGGCACTAATTTTAGGCTAATTTTTATTGTAACTAGTTGTTTGGATTCATCTTAAAATTCTAGTCTAACCTAATTAAAGCTAGCTTGATTGGATATAGAACAATTGAACATTTTTCACCTATGGAATTCCCAAATGATCCCACCATCCAAGCAATGCAACCCCCTCTCCCCCCCCCCCCCCACCCTTTTTTTTTTTTGTATTGTTAAATTCATTTAAGTGCAAAACAGTACAGGAGACTTTTACTGAAAGAATAACAGTTATACTGGACCCCCTAAAAGGATGAAACAAAGAGGACAAATCCTACAAAACAACATAGAATGATCCCATAACATTACTACACAACCCCAAAACATTACTACGGGACAGCCACCTCGCTCCAGTTGAACATGATTTGGTCTATAGTATAGTCTTTGAAAATGGGGTTTATTGACACCCATGAAGCCACGAAAAATTTAATCTTTTCACAAATCGAGTCCCCATTAGTTAGGGTTGTAAATGGGTACCCGATTCTCTGAAGGTTCCGACCCGTTAGGATCCGGGTTTGGGTCCTTATTTTGGCCCTGATAAGAAAATGGTTCCGGTTCCGGATCTTTTTTTGGAACCGATACCTAAACGGATCCGATTTCGGATCCACAGTGGCTCAGACTCGTGGACCCAACCTCAATATACACTAACATAAGGTAACTTTAGTATGTGAGAACAAAATCCTTTTTACTTTTCTACTTTTCTACATTAGGGTTTTCTATTTTTTTATATCTCATTGCCGGTTTGGATATGATTTCTGAGTTTTTGGTTAAAAGTGTCTGTTATTGATCGACAAAAGGTCACATTAGTGTTTACAGGTACGTGATCCAATTGAAATGTGGAAAAAACATAATTTTAAAAAAAGAAAAATACAAGTATTAGTCTAGAATCGGAACCAGACCCGCCTCACAAACGGTTCCGGTTCCGGTTCTGGTTCCCATTAATATTATTGGTTCCGATTCCGGTTCTGGTTCCACCCTGGACCCGGACCGGAACCAACCCGTTTATAACCCTACCATTAGTGCTGGCTCCCTCAAAACATATCGCATTCATTTCCTCCATATGTGCCAAATTACTGCAAGAAAGGTGAGCTTCCACATCTCCTCTCCCTTTTGTGACTCGATTGGCGATTTTCATGCCAGGATCAAGTCTTGAACATGCTTTGGGGAGACCCAGCTGCAGCCAAACCAACTAATTACAGTGTTCCAAATCTTCACAGCAGTGTTAAACCGTAGTAGTAGGGGATCGATTGTTTCCTCATCTCCCAAACACATGGGGCATGCATTGACCGCAATCTTCCCTCTTCGTTTAAGATTGTCCATAGTGAGAATCCGTCCTCGAAGAACTAACCTGCCAAACACCACAATTCTTGGCGGGGCCTTAAACTTCCAAATGTTCTTTATCTAGCATCTCCTCTCTGTCCTTTTGGAAATGGTTGAGTAGAATGATGAGACAGAGAAAGAGCCGTCTTTTGATGCTACCCATTCTTCCATGATAATCACGTTTGCAAAAAGGTTTAGTAGGGATAAAAACTGCATTTCCTCAATGCCCTTCAAGTTTCTTCGGAATATGGGGCTCCATATGACCTCGTTATTGATGCCTTTACCAAAATAACTTTTGACATATGCTTCCTTCGCCAAAATGCAATTAAACAGATCTGGGTATTGCCTTGCCAGCGGCATCTACCCTATCCATGTATCTTTTCAAAAGAGAATCTTTTCCCCGAACAAACTTGATATTTGATGTTTTGTATAAACTTCTCCTTTACAAAAGTTATCTCTTTCCATATTGGTGAGAATCTATACCTGCTATCTTTGATCTCCCATCCCTTTAATTGCCGTATTTGGGTAACAAAACCTTCTTTTATAGGCCTTTTGATTTGTCCCCAATCTCCAAAGTTATTTCCCCAACAATGCTTCATTCATGCCTCTAAGGAACCCCCTTATACATGAAAGGAGCAAGAACTTACGGTCAAAATCCCAACCGACAGTCAAAATTAAAGCCAAAACCTTCCTCTTTAATATAGTATAATTGTTATAAAATCACGACAAACTTATAAAGATAAAACAAAATTGGATTGATGGAAATATGTTAGGTTTGGATTAGGTACGGATCACCTTCCAATAAAACTAGAGTTCAATAATTTTACTAATTCTTTAGGTCAGAATAGGATCGTTGATAAAATAACTATAATATCTTAATCAAAGAAAGGTTGGACCGTATGGATAGGAGTGGCAATTTTGACCTAACCCACCATCCAAACTTAAACCCCATTTGAAGCTAGAGTCAATCCTTCTAGTTTTTTGGTTGGTTTGAGTTAACATTGCTAACCCAACTAATCAATGAGTTGGATCGGAGTTAAGTCAATATATGACTTAAAAGTTGGCTCGTTCTTCGTCCCTCGAACAATTCATTGAATGCAAGCTATAAATAAATTGTTGAGCTAACCCTATGACTTCGAAGGAAAGATTCTATTGATATCTTTGTCTTGGTCAATAAATGGGTAAAGTTCACATTCAGCACAGTACACACAACTGTGCACTACTTTAAGTCATTCAATTCAACCTCCTTATCTTCAAACTTCTTTTTAACTCATGTTATCATTCTTCTGCTGTGAGATGAGTCTTCAAACTTCTTTTTAACTCATGTTATCATTCTTCTGCTGTGAGATGAGTGACATTTATAATTAAACTTTGTGATTTTTGTATATACCCCCTAGGATTTGTAAATAGATCCCCTGAGGTTTTAGTATTTATAAATAAGCCCTTGTATTTTCATTGTAATACCGTCTGTGTCCCAAAATCAGTAGTCTTCTAACCACCATAGGTTTTTAGAGTGAACTGACACTTTTGTCCATCTCTTTTTTATGCATAATTTCAAAAGGTTGGACTCAATTTTTTTAATAAAGCATATAATATTAACAATTATACTTAGTGGGAGAGAATAACCCAACATAATTTTTTTTTTTTATCATTACAGAGCTCATTTTATTAAATCCACATTGATCATGGCGACAATAACACTTGTACTTATAACTAGTTATGATTTTCCAATCCATACATGACCCACCTTTAGATTGATGAAAGTCTCAAAATACATAATCATGCTTCACGTGTAGGGGTGTAAAAGAAATATTGGGGGAATGGGTAAATGTAAAAAAAAAAAAAAAACACTAAATTTTAGAGTTTGTGAGGGGGGTGGTGTTTGGTTCGATATAGAAGAAATATTGTGGGGAGGGGCAACTGTCAAAAATATATATTAATTTTTAGAATGTGCGGGGGAGGGGGAATCTTAAACTTTTTTCAAATATGGGTAGGGGCTTTAATCCCCAGGCCCTTGACCCTTGTACTTAGGTCCACCCCCAGTCATGTGCATGAGAGGGTTATTATTGAGAGAAACCCTTGGGACTTGAGATAAAATAATGATATTTTTGTGAATAAAAGTATACTAATTTTTGTTTAATAGATGTAAGGGCAAAGCTATCATTTATATAAAAATCAACACAAATCTCATGGTGGATGCCCATTCTTATTAGGAATATTGATTTTGGGGACATGAAAGATATTAAAAAGAAAAAGTAAGGCCTATTTACAAATACTAATACCTCAGGGACTAATTTACAATTCCTACAACGCTTAGGGGGGTCTAAACAAAACGCTCTTAAACTTTTTTACAGCCATTGGATGGTCGTCACTTTTTAATCATCCGACTACCTATCTTTAACCTATCATTTGTTAATGACACTTGTTAACATGCTTTTTTGGTGAATTAATTTAAATGAGTGATATCAAAACAAGAGAGACTTGAGTGTCATCGTTTCCCGAATAGATGGACTATTGGAACAAGGATGATGAAATGTATGTTTTAGAAATTAATGGAATTTGTTGAAATGACTCTTTTAGATGTTGAAATTATTTGTTTATGCTTTTTCGTTTACTCGATATTATTTTGAGTTTTCATTTTTATGCTTTCGAACATCTTTTGTAACTGTGACAAGTTTATTTTTGAAGTAAATTATAAATTATTTATCAATATATTTTTCTAAACTGCAGCCAAAATCTTCATCGGGAATAGATGGCATAGGAAAAAGGTATGTTTAAACATTTTAGTTTAAATTAATTATATCGCAACTTAATATAATATATCTTTCATTTTTTTTATTACCTTGTGCAGTAAATAGTAATTTTTTATCTCATCAATTATAAAAATTAAATAAAAAATAAAAAAATTAGAGCAACGAAGAAAGAGATTGGAAAGAAATTAAAACAGAGGGGATACACATTTTAAATATTGAGAAATTAAGATTTGTAAAAGTCTGGTTATCAAGTGGGATTTTCAATTAAAGATAAAAGTTATTAGGAGATTCAAATTAAGATAAGATAATTTTTCATAATAGAGGCTTATCATATTTTTTCTATAGAATATCTCTTCTCTGAGTCCGGATCCCCTGTGTCATTAAAACAGAGATTTACTGTTCTGGCCAATGGGGGAGTGCCATGTGTAAGAAATCCACGTCAGACAAGTACCCCTCAACTGCTTCCTTGAAAAAAGAAAAAAATTAAAAAGAGAGGGGCTTTTTTTGCAAATAAAAGAAAGGGAATTTAACGGGAAAAACCCTCTTAAATAGGGTATTATTGCAATTGGCCCCAGTAAAAAACATCAGACAGATTGGGCCCTGAATCCACGTTTTCTTTTTTTTTTTTTTTTGTCTTTTAGCACTATAGTTGATATCGACTATCTCTGTGTATAATAAAGACCGAAACCCATTTCTTTCTTGTTCGTCTTCTTCCTCTTTTCCCCCTTTTCCCCTTCCATCTCTTCCTCTCTCTCTTGTTCTCTCTTGCTCTCTGCAACTGATCTCAAATCACAATCTCAAATCACAATCTTTAAGAAGGAGGAAGAATGAAAGAAAAAGCTGGTGGGTGTGTGAAGATGAGATGCATGGAGATGGAGGTGTGCGCAGGGGCTGTGAGGGCGGAGTGCAGCAGTGAAGGAGGGGGAAAAGAGAAAAGAAGATGAGGAAAGAAAGGAAAGAGAGGGAGAAGGAATAAAGAAAGAAAGGACTGTGCATTAGCGTGGAGTGCACTGGGTTGCAAGGCAGTGCAGGGAGAAAGGAGAAGAAGAGGGAGAGAGGGGAAGGAAAAAAGAAAGAAAGGAACAGGCAAAGACCAGATCAGATTTGCAAGCCCAGATCCTCTGAGTTTCTCCTCTTCTTCTATCAAATCAGATTGCTCTGGTTCGTCTTCTGCGCCGCAATCCAAGACTGAGGAATGGTCTTCTTCTCCGTTCACGGTGGCCGAACCAGTCCTCTATTGATGTTACTGTATTCAATAGCCTCTTTGCAATGTTCAAGGTTGGGGTGAACTCAGGTGAGGTGTTCATCGCTGATTTGAGGAAGCTTTGATAGAGTGAACCCAGGGGTTTGTTTAGGGGATGGTAGAAAGGGTAGCAATGGGAAGAAGGAGGGTTCTAATTTCAAGATTTAGAGCCATGGGAGGCGGTTTTTTTTGCAGCAAAGGTGGGGATTTAGAACTGTGGTCTGAGGTGGAAATGGGTTCCTATAGAAATGGTGAAGATGGGTTGGGAGAGAATGTTTTTAGAAGGAATCTGATGGGGAGGTTGAAGGATATTGGAGGTTGTAGGGTAACCCAGATGGCCTTTGGTGGAAATAAAATGGTATTGGCTAGGAAGGATCAACAGTCTGTTGAGGTGTGGCAGAGTTCTGTTAGAATATGAATTAGACAGGGGATGATTCTTAGTTGATTGTATTGTATTACTTCACATCTATTGAGGTGTGGCAGAGATCCTTTGGGTATAGGGAAGTGTAGTTGATTGCATTGTATTACTTGACACCAGAATTTTCTTCTGTTTCTCTGTTTGTTTTGATTCACTGTAAATGAATGAGGTATCATTTGTTGTCTGTGCTTTGTGTAAGCAGTGTTGTAAATATACATATCTCTTGTTGTAAGTAGTTTCTTTGTTGTGAGAAGAAAGGTATGAGAAATGATAATTGAATTATTCTATAGCAGAATTGTCATTGAATTATTCAAGAGAAGTTGGCAAGTGAATGCTAATTTGATGTAATTTCCTTCGCTGGTTAGACGGAGAGGCCAAACATAAATACTTACTTTCTTTACTTCGTAATTGAAATTGTGGAACTTGTGGGCAGTGGTTGTGGAACTTCTATTATTTTGGGTAGTTGGATTTATGTTGTGGAACTTCGTGTACCATTATTTGACATTGAATGGTTTGTCAAAATGGTTGTGGATTGATTGTGTGAATGGAATGTACCAATATATTTAGAGCAATGTTTAGTATAATGGAATGGTTTGGAATGCTCTTAAAACCTTAGAGCCCATAATGAGGTTGAATGAGTTCTTTTGGACATGCTAGAGACAATTCTTTTGGATTCTTTGTTTACAATTGCAATAAAAATAGGTCATAAAACTAGCATACTCATATATAAAACAATGTTTAATACAATGGAATGTACCATTGTCTAGTTTGTTTAACATGACCAATAGTCGATATCGACTATTTAACTGAAGCCTAAAAAACACAGTCATAGTCGATATCGACTATTTAGCTGAAACCTAAAAAACACAGTCATAGTCGATATCGACTATTGTCATGGTCGATATCGACTATTTAGCTGAAACATAAAAAACAGTCATAGTCGATATCGACTATTTTCATGGTCGATATCGACTATTTAGCTGAAACATAAAACACACAGTCATAGTCGATATTGACTATGTTATAATACTTAGCTCTAGAAAAAGTTATCTTCTATGTGGAGATTACATTGTACAGACGGGACCCGTGACTATAGCGGGTCCCTATTTTGTGGTCAACTTAGATGAGCTAACAGTAGGCCCTACATGTGCGAGAGGCTCAACCTTTTTCTAACCAATCCATTAGAACATGATCAACCCTTTTATCTTCCCAATCCATTAGAACACATACATCTCCTCAATTGGTTTGAAATTCAAGCATTACCAATATCACACATAGCCAATTTTAACTAAATGACCAATCTAAAATCCCTTTCTAACTCCCCCATCATCATCCCATGATTCTCTACCTCCATCTACTTTCAATAGTAAATATAGATATGCAACATGGGATGGGAGTCATGGGACCTATACAAAATGGAAAATAGAGATGATATGCCAAGTGCAAAGTAAACCCACCCACCCTATATTAAAAATAGGGGATTTAACGGCATAAACCTTCCTAAACAGCATATTATTGCAATTGGGTTATATTGTTCTCAAATACATTCAAACACATTTCAAACTACTAAACATTGTTCTGAATATATTAGTACATTCCATTCACACATTCAATTAACAACCATACATTAACAAACCATTCAATTTCAAATAATGGTACATGAAGTTCCACAACATAAATTCAAGTGCCCAAAATAGAAGTTCCACAACCACTGCCCACAAATTTTACAATTTCAATTACGAAGTAAAGAAAGTAAGTATCTATGTTTGGCCTCTCCGTCTACTGCCCAAAAAATCTTCCAAAAGCTTCTACTAACTAGCTAAGAAAATCACATCAAATCGGTAGGTTCAACAACTCAGGAAGATTCAACATATTAGCATTCAATTACAATTATCTTGATGGCTCTCCTCCTTTTCCTTTCTTTCTTTCTTCCTTCCCCCTCTCCCCCTCTTATTCTCCTTTCTCCCTGCACCGCGCTTTGCCACCCACTGCACTCCACGCCAATGCACATGTCCTTTCTTTCTTTCTTCCTTCTCCCTCTCTTTCCTTTTTTACATACTTACATAGGATAAAACCCATTAGCCTTGAATATAACCCAAGCTTGAATCTTTGCTTGGTTCTCTCCAAAATCTGCAAATCACAAAAAATAAAAAAAGAGTCAACAATCATTTTGAAAGTGAAAACCCGCACCATTTTCAGGTTACTTATGGCTCTTTAAATATGAAAGAACATTATTTTCACTATTTTGACTTCTTAATGACATGATTTCCTATTTTATTTTAGTTAAATGCATTTTATTTGATAGAATTCACCTAACAAGAAAGAACCACAGGAATTCGTGAAAGAAAAAGACCGAACTCAAATAAGTAAACAGAAAAATTGCATATCTAATTAAATAGATTTATCCCAAGAAAAATCAATGAGATCTATCTTTTCCTCTAAAAGAAGAAGACCAAAATCAAACAAGTAACCAGAACAATTGCATATGAATTTGATAGAATTTACCAAAACAAGAAAACCCAAAAGAACCTATCTTTTCTTATGAGATCGAATTCACACAACTAAATAGAAATAATTAATTGCACATATACTTACTAAATTCAACCCCTACAAAAAGAAAATCAATGAAACCCAAGTTTTACCGTGAAAGAAGAAGATCCAATCCAAACAAGTAAACATTAATTTTGCACATACATATAATTGAATTCACCCAAACAAGATATTATTAATGAAACCCATGTTTTCCTGTGAAAGAAGAATATCCAATCCAAACAAGTAAACAGAGAATTTGCACATACAAATATACGAATTCACCCACACAAGATAGTATCAATGAAACCCATCTCTTCTTTCAAACAAGCAATAATAACCCGGTCTAAAAACATTCTTTCCCAACCCATCTTCACCATTTCTATAGGAACCCATTTCCACCTCATACCACAGTTCTAAATCCCCACCTTTGCTGCAAAAGACCCGCCTCCTATGGCTCTGAATCTTAGAATTAGAACCCTCCTTCCCATTGATACCCTTTCTACCATCCCCTAAACAAACCCATGGGTTCACTCTATCAAGCTTCCTCAAATCAGCCATGAACACCTCACCTGAGTTCACCCTAACCTTGAATATTGCAAAGAGGCTATTGGATACAGTAACATCAATAGAGGACTGGTTCGGCCACCGTGAACGGAGAAGAAGACCATTCCTCGGTCTTGGATTGTGGCGCAGAAGACGAACCAGAGAAATCTGATTTGATCGAAGAAGAGGAGAAACTCAGAGGATCTGGACTTGCAAATCTGATCTGGTCTTCGCCTGTTCCTTTCTTTCTTTCTTCCTTTCCCTCTCTCCCTCTTCTTCTCTCTTCTCCCTGCACTCCACACCAATGCACAGTCCTTTCTTTCTTTCTTTCTTCCTTCTCCCTCTCTTTCCTTTCTTTCCTCTTTCTTTCCTCATCTTCTTTTCTCTTTTCCCCCTCCTTCACTGCTGTACTCCGCCCTCACAGCCCCTGCGCACACCTCCATCTCCGTGCATCTCATCTTCACATACCCACCAGCTTTCTCTTTCATTCTTCCTCCTTCTCAAAGATTGTGGTTTGAGATTGTGATTTGAGATCAGTTGCAGAGAGCAAGAGAGAATAAGAGAGAGAGGAAGAGATGGAAGGGGAAAAGGGGGAGAAGAGGAAGAAGACGAACAAGAAAGAAATGGGTTTCTGTCTTTAATATACACAGGGATAGTCGATATCGACTATAGTGCTAAAAGACAAAAAAAGAAAAAGAAAAACGTGGATTCAGGGCCCAATCTGTCTGATGTTTTTACTGGGGCCAATTGCAATAATACCCTATTTAAGAGGGTTTTTCCGGTTAAATTCCCTAAAAGGAAATTATGTGGAAAAAAAAAAACCCACCCCTGGTTCGTCTTCTCCAGCTTTCTTTATTTGCAAAAAAAGCCCCTCCTTTTCTTTTTCTTTTTTCAAGGATGCAGTTGAGGGGTCCTTATGTGACCTGGCATTTCTTACACATGGCACTCTCCCATTGGACGGAGCAGTAAACCCCTGTTGCGTTACGGGAGTCGATCAAATATTAGGGGCTCAAATTCTTACTATTGTAATTTTTAAGTAACTTGATCCGTGATGGTGGGCAAGTTAGTGATTCAAATGTAATTTTTAAGTAACAGAAATCTACCACAATAACTTGTGCTAATAACTGGCAGATTCATTACTTTTGATGCCATGTAGTGGTAGCTGAGATGAGATAAATGCACAAATCTGCATTGCCCATCTCCAGATTTCACTTCAATGCTGAAAGGACTTTAAGTCTTAATAATATTGTATTCATTGATCCATTATAAAAAAAAAAAAATATTTTAATGATATATTTATAACTAATCAATCTGGTGGTGGGGGCTGCAATGAATTCTGATTTCAGAGCACAGAATTGTTTTTTATTAGTGAGCTCTACTGAGAAGTTTTATGAATTTTTGGCCCCAGTTCGATCCTTTTTAAAGGCTATGCTCACAGGGATTCGATCAAATATGACGGCCTCAAATTCTTATAATTGTATTTTCAAGGGACTTGATCCGTACGTAATGGACAAGCTAGTGATATAGGTGAATGTGGATGGCATTACAATTGATCATTTGCGGCCAGATGAATATTAAGTAGATTGCTGGCACAATAACCTGTGCTACTCATGGGCATTAGGGTTGTAAAAGAAAATCGAAAAACCGTCTAATCGAACCAAACCGCGGTTAATAACCGTGTTTTACGGTTCGGTTTCGATTATGATTATGAAAATTGAAAAGCCTTACTTCACGGTTCGGTTACGGCTTTCAGTATTGACTCACGGTTATTAGCTGAACCGAACCGTAAAATACGGTTTGGTTAATCGGCACATGATTAACCGTACCTTTATACTAAAAAAATAAAATAAAGGGCCTAAATGAAATATGTATATAACTCTTAATGGTTTTTAAGGGATACAGTTCGATTACGATTTTTCACGGTTAACCGTTGTTCGATTTTTAATGATTTTTTCTGATACGGTTACGGTTACGGTTTCGGTTTTTAAAACTGAAAACTATAATTCACAGTTCAGTTAACGGTTCTTCCCAAACGAACGGTTAACCGAACCGTTACACCCCTAATGGGCATCTTCACCTGTTATATTTGTTGCAATAAATACAAAGACAAAAATTTATGCTAAATTAAAAAAAAAAAAAAACTAACTTAAAATAGAGTTCCATGGCTCAATAATAGACAGGACCTGAAAACAGCATGCACAAGTTTGCTTGGTTTAAATGGTCAATGGCTTGGGTCTTTCCATTGTTCATGACAAATTGACCCACCCTTTAAAAATAAAATAAAAGAAGAGATAATTTTAAAAAATAGGGTGAGTCAAGTGGCAAAGAAAGTAGGGTGAATCATCCATAGAATGATGAGGATGCTACTCATTGGAATATTTCTGCATAAACATATAAAAATATATGCCGAAAAATATTGGATTAGAAGCTGAAGGAATAAAATATTGGATGCCATTGTTCTGTTATCATCCCGTGCTCTTTGATTTAGTCAGGTGATCCAGTGCTCTGTTATCATCCTATAATTTGGTAGCCTAAAAGAGCAAAACACCGAATCCCCAATGCATGAGAATAGAAATGGGAGATATCCACGCAGCTCAAGTACTATAGTGAACCTAAATATAACCCAAGAGAATCAAAATAGCCTCATAGTTTGTTAATACCTCCATGTTATGGGAACTTAGGGATGACCCATGGTATAGGCTCCCACTCCCATTTCACCTACCAGAGATTGATCATTGGTGGGAGGCTTTACTCCTCTGCAACTTGGCCACTGAGCCAAGTAAGATTTTTTTTTTTCGATGTTGGTAACAAAACCAAGCCCACTAAGCAATTGCCAACTTTGTCTGAAGAAAATTTGATGACCTAATATTCTACAAATCTCTAGTGAGAAACCATTAAAAAAAATCCAACGAGAACGGTTAACAAATGTGAACCCCTCTGTGGAGCCCCCCTCAGTAATCAACCAACCTAACCTAGCCCCAGAACCACCGTGAACCCCTCTGTGGAGCCCCCCTCAGTAATCAACCAACCTAACCCTAGCCCCAGAACCACCGTAAAAGAACAAAGCAAGGAATCAGGCCACACATCAGATTTATGAGTTACAAAGGAAGAAATCAAATCTCATACATAAGAAAATAGATATAAAGTGGATCAGACACAAAAAGCTAATCTCCAAGCACAGACCATTTCTCTCTCCATCCAACCCAATATTAAAGAAAACAAAGAATCTCAAGATTCACACAAACCCCAAAAAAATGAAAATCTCACACACATACAAACCTGGAAAGAAGCAATTTCAGGACATGTGAATCCTCCTAACTCTCAAAATAAATACTAAATAAGACCATGAAATGGAGAAACAGAGAAGTCCAGAAAAAACAACACAAAAATACCGAACCATTTCCCGATTCGAGCTTCAGATCTACAGTTTTCCAAAAAATTTAATTTGAAGATTTCAAAGTGGAAAAAGGACTAAGAACGGAACTTCCTTTTTATAAAGATTAAAAATTCCAAGAGGAAGCCCAACAATCTCAAGACTATAAACATCATAGCAAGCAAAGAGATTCATTTAAAAGAAGAAAATAAGATCAAGACGCTCTAAAAGGCACCAAAAAAATCCCCCAAGACTCAATCCACTCAATCCAAGCTCCTACCATTACATGAATTCACCTCATGTATAAATTTATAAAAATACAAAACACATTACAGAAACACTAGATATGGCGAAACATAAGTCATACTAAAATTAACAAAAAAGCAAGAAGACCGAAAATCAAGGGAATCCCTATGATAAAGAACCTGAAGCCCATTACAACATCAATAAACATAAACAAACAATCTAAGTTCGGCACTCTTAGATGACCGGGCTGTCATGAAAAAAAAAAAAGAGCATGATGCCATACTTTTTGTTGATTTCAGATGACTGGATTGCACTCAGTTTTAGATCAAGGGATTTGAATGATTTCAGATTTGCTGTTAGGCCTTTTTTTAATGATAGTCACTACTACAAAAAAAAAGTGAAATAGATGACTGCTGGGAGTTGGTTTGGTTTGGGTTGTGTGTCAAATAATGAAAGTCATCCTTCATGTTAATTTGTTCTACAATTATAGGGCCACACCCACATCTATGAATCTTCGTGTCTAGGCATGGTTTATGATGTTCTCTTTGCATTCCTTCTTCTCATAAGATTATTTCTTCATGACATAGCACAATGACAAAGAACAAAAGGAATGGTGTTCCGGTAGTTTCATTTGGCCATTCATGTCGTGTCCTCATTGCGAGTGCCATCTCCACGAGTTGCAATGCACTCAACATCGAATTACAGAGTACAACAAAAATAAGGATAAAAACTTTAAAGAAAGCATATGATTGCACAAAACAAAAATTACGGAACAGGAAATTAATGAAGTATCGGTAGCTTCACAATTCTGCATAAGAATTATATTATTATATAGAAAATTATGGCCTCATGAGCCTTGATTGAATACAGAGTTGGAGAAAAAAAAAATCTTGGTGTCTATTTATTTGTTGGAATTCAAAAGACCCCTATTGGAGACATTTCTATTGGGGTGAACCAATGTACAAAAATCTATACATCCCATCCGCTGGTGCAAAAGTAGGAAAATGAAAGTCAGACGTACCCATCTTTCACTCTGTTTGTGCCGTGGGTATGATAGGAGAGACTAACGGTTTTCTCATGGACGGTGCGTAACAAATCCTGTGAAATTCTGTTGGGATAATCCCGTTGTAGATGGCATTTGTGCGGGGAGATTTCCAGAGCTCCAGGATTACGCTAATCACAGCCATCAGATGAGACTAAGCATTCTCACGTGCCATCCGCGTGCCGCCACGTGGCACCAGACTCACCTCGGCTACCAGGACATGGGCCCCGGCCGAAGTCAAGCAGGTCCGGGCCGCTAGCGCCGAGCTCGGCTGCCCCAGGTGCCCACCTCGGCTGAAAGCTCCGCCTCGGCCGAAGGAGCCGAAGCAGAAAAGAATCTCCACTCGCGCCCTTCGCCCCCCACGTCATCGACACGTGGAGAAATAGGGGCGCGAGCCAGTGAGACAGATGCGACACCCAGCCGTCCACAATCTTTACCAGATCACTGACAGGGCGGCATCCAGCGGCTGAAGCCAAATCAGGGCAAGGCCCGAGGGCGGATCCGATGGTACCCCTACCGCCAAAGGCGTCCAACAAGATCTGGCCCAACAAGACGCACATTTAATGCGATGTGGGTTGATCCGACTGGCATTAAATGCAAAGTGGGCTGGAATGGACCGCATTTATTACTTTGTGGGCTGATCATGACTTCCCAGTCGAGTCATGGGACCCGCGCCAAGATATCATCCAAAGATACGACCCAAGCCTCTATAAATAGAGCTTCATTCCACATGCAAGGTACGCACAATCCAACAGAAAGAGCCGTTACTCTGTCTCTCTTCTTCCTCTCCTTCCTTTATTCCAGTTCATTCACTGACTTTGGCATCGGAGAGCCTTGCGCCGCCCAGGCCAGGGTCCTCTGACCGTTTGCTCTTCTCTTTCAGACTTTCGGGCGGCACCTAACCTTCATCACCTTGGATAAGTCCTCTAAGGCACCCCAGTTATTGTGGGTCATTATTTTCTGCACCTACAATTGGCGCCGTCTGTGGGAAAGTAATATCCCAACCTTCCCAACCTCCTCAATCTCCCAGAAATCATGCCTCCGAAAGCTAGGAGGGGCGGAGAATCCTCGAGAGCAATGCTCGAGCAGCCAGCACCGTCGACGGACGTCCCTCCTCAAGGGCGGTCCCGAATGGTGCATGACACATCTGCAGGCGAGGGCCGCTTAGGCTCGCAGCTCTACGTCGAGGTCCCCCTCCAAGAGGGACTCGAGGCCTCGCTCTCAGCAGACGAAGTCACGCCACCCCGACGCGATGAGCGTCGGCATGAGCGTCCTCGCAAAGATAAAGCCGTGGCCGTAGGAGAGACGCGCCACATTCAACCTCCTGCCGCTGGAGGAGACGTCGCAGCTCAAAATGCTCTCCTCCAGAAGTAGGAGCGGTTAATCCGTGAGCTCCAGCAGCAACTGAGAGCAGCGCAAACTGCCTCGTTGAGGCAGGTCTCTGATCCTCATGGAAAGAAGAGGGACGCCCCGAGCAGGGCAGCCCAGCCTCCTCGTGAGGATCTGAGAAACCATCTGGACCACAAGCGAACCTAGATCCATGATGAAGGCTCAAGCAACAGCCGAAGTCATCATAGCCGCGATGGCCGAGCCCATAGCCATCACAGCCCGGACCACTCCAGGCGAAGACCAAGAGTGCCGACGCCAGAAAAGGACGACGAGCAGGAGCGATTCGACAAACGCGTCAGGTTGGCTCTTCAGCACAACCTGGACGTGCGGGACCAGAAACAAATCTGTGGCCATACCGACCTGGGGGCGTCGCCCTTCACGCGAGACATCGAACGCACCCCCTTGCCCAAAAAGTTCTCTGTCCCGCGATTCGTCCCCTACGACGGACTGTCCGATCCATCCGCTCACCTCCGTCACTTCTCCCAGAAGATGTCCATCTGGGGAAACGAGGGCCACCTCAACTGCAAAATCTTCTCCTCTAGTTTGGGTGACCTCCCTCTGAAGTGGTTCTGCGCCCTCCCAGAGAAGTCAGTTTCGAGTTGGAAGGAGCTCCAGCTCTCCTTCTTAAAGAAGTTCCAAGCTTACAGCGTCGTCCCCAAGACAGAGGGGGACCTTCTCGCCCTGAGAATGAAGCAGGGCGAGAGCCTCGCCAAGTTCGCCCAACGATTCTTGGCGGTTTACAGCCAGGTCGAGGGCACTAGGGAGGAAATAACAATCTTTGCCTTCCAACATGCCCTGATCCCCGGCCACGACCTCCGGAAGGACTTGGTCGGAGACACCCCAGAATCCATGCCGGCGTTAATGTCCCGGATAAAGCGCTTCGTCGCCCAGGAGGAAGATGAAATCCGGGCCCTAGAAGAGGACGAAAGACCGGAGCCCGAGCAGAAAAGCAGCTAGCCTCGGCAGAGAGGCGGGAAGCCCTTCCAGAAGTAGGAGTCCAGGCAGGCCTGGGACGCTAATTCGGCGAAGCCTACGTCGTCCCGATCTGGGGGCACCTGGAGGCCCAGACCTCCCACCAACGCCGGTCAGAGCGTAAATGTCGTCTTCAAGGAGCTGATATACCAGATCATGAACAAAATAAAGACCAAGTCGTTCTTCAAGTGGCCTCCACCCTTGAGGAATGAGCCCATTTCCGGCAGCCGAAGCAAGCTCTACTGCTCCTACCACAAAGGTAACGGGCACAAGACCGAGGAGTGAAAATCTCTGAAGTGGTACCTGGAGAGGCTAGCCGGCGAAGGCCGCATTCCAGAGTTCGTTAAGGCAGAAGATGCCGGCGGCAGCGAGGGCCGAATTCACCAGAGCGCGGCTCGGGATCCAGACAGCGAGGATTCCGAAAAAATCATTAACGTGATCCACCTGGCATCCTCAGCTCCCTCTCCCTCTTCTCGCGGAGGCTCGCAGGCCCATGCCGAGGCCAGGCGGGCATCGCACGGGAAGGAGGTGATGAAAGCCGAGCTCAGACCGGCATCCAAAAGAGCTCGCCGCGACCGACCTGCGATCTCATTTTCAGACAAAGATCTAGAGGGAATCCAGCTTCCCCACAACGACCCCCTGCTCCTCACCATGAAGCTAAGGGACTTTACCGTGAAGAGGATCCTCGTCAACTCCGGCAGCTCTTCCGAGGTCCTCTACTACGAGTGCTTCAAAAAAAAGAACCTCTCAGAAGCAGACCTCACGGAAGTCCGTGCACCCTTGCTAGGGTTGTCCGCCAGGCCAGTCTATCCCAAGGGTAGGATCACCCTGGAAACCCGAGTAGGCGGAGCCTCCGTGTTGGTTGACTTCCTGGTCGTGGACGCCCCTTCTCCCTACAACGTCATCTTGGGCAGAACGTGGCTCCACAAATTGGAAGCAGTCCCGTCTTCCCTCCACCAGAAGCTGAAGTTCGTCCTCGAGAACAAGGAGGGCAAGATGGAAGTGGTCACAGTGGAGGGAGATCAGCAGCAAGCTAGGCAGTGCATGCTGGCCGCGGTCCCAGCAGAGAAAGAGCCAGAGCGCGTCAACCTCGCCGAGTTCGAGAAAGGGCTAGATGAAATCGGGCGAGATCCCGAGAAGAAAAGCATTGAGGATTTGGCCGAGGTTAGGCTAGACTCGGCGGACCCAGACAGGTTCTTCCTGATCGGCACTCAGCTGCCAGACGAGGAGAGAGCCGAACTCTCAAGGTTCCTGATGCAGAACGTCGATGTCTTCGCTTGGAGCCCGAGCGAAATGCCTGGGGTCGACCCCGAGGTCATGTGCCACAAGCTAAATGTGGACCCCAGCCACAAGCCAGTAGTGCAAAGGGCCCGAAGGACAGGGCTGCAATAGACAGACGCGGTCGTCGAAGAGGTCGACAAACTGCTGAAGGCAGGAGCCATCCGGGAAGTCCAATACCCGGTCTGGCTGGCTAATACGGTGGTGGTTAAAAAGAAAACTGGTAAATGGAGGGTGTGCGTGGACTTCACAGACTTGAACAGGGCCTGCCCTAAAGATAGTTTCCCCCTTCCAAAGATTGATCAAATGATCGACGCCACCGCTGGCCACGACCGAATGAGCTTCCTCGACGCCTACAGAGGCTACCACTAGATTCCACTGCATGAGCCTGACGAGGAGAAAACGTCATTCATAACCCCCCGCGGCACTTACTGCTATAAGGTGATGCCCTTCGGGCTAAAGAACGCGGGGGCAACGTATCAGCGCCTCATGACAAAGATGTTCCAGGCTCAGCTCGGCCGAACGGTGGAAGTGTACATCGACGACATGGTCGTCAAATCAGTGCACTCCGGCGACCACCTGGCGGATCTCGGCCAAGTCTTCGGCATCCTTCGCGCGTTCAAGCTCAAGCTCAACGCTTCCAAGTGCGCCTTCGGCGTAGCCTCCGGTAAGTTCCTCGGCAGCTTGGTAACGCGGAGGGGGATAGAGGCCAATCCAGACCAGATCACCGTGATCCAGGGCATCCTGAGCCCCTCTACCACGAAAGAAGTCCAGAAGCTCAGAGGTATGGCTGCAGCACTCAATCGCTTCATTAGCCGGTCATCAGATAAGTGCAGGCCTTTCTTTCAGCTTCTAAGGAAAAATTTAAAATTCCAGTGGACTCCTGAGTGCGACCAGGCGTTGGCCGCGCTCAAAACCTATTTGTCGTCACCACCCTTACTCTCCACCCCAACTCGGGGGGAGGTTTTGTATTTATATCTTGCGGTCTCGGATCACGCATTGAGCTCCGTCCTCATCAGGGAGGACGAGGGAATTCAAAAACCAATTTATTACACGAGCAAGACCCTGCTCGATGCCGAGACCAGGTACCTTCTATTGGAAAAGCTCGCGTTGGCTCTCGTTAGTGCCTCCCGCAAGCTCTCCCATTATTTTCAGTCCCACTCTATTGTGGTGATCACGGAGCATCCACTCCGTTCTATATTTCAGAAGGCTGACTTTTCAGGGCGAATATCGAAGTGGGCAGTTGAACTGGGGCAGTATGATATACAGTACCATCCCCGAACTGCGATCAAAGCCCAGATCCTGGCAGACTTCATCGTCGAATTCATCTCGCCCAACTCGGCTCCGCCCCAGCTCGGCACGGAACTGGGGGGCATAGGGCACGAGCCAGAAGTGACTGAGGTCGAACAGTCTCCCGCCTCGGCATGGAAGATCTTTGTCGACGGATCGTCCACCTCCAAGAGAGCTGGCGCCGGCGTAGTCCTCCAATCGCCAGAGGGTCTGGTCATAGAGCAGGCTTTCACCTTGGACTTCAAAGCAACAAACAATGAGGCGGAGTATGAACCGCTAATAGCAGGGTTGAACAGCGCCCAAATCCTCGGAGCCCAGCACCTGGTGATCTTCAGCGATTCACAACTGGTAACTAGCCAGCTCGCTGGAGACTACCAGGCCAGGGACGACAGGATGGCGGCCTACTTGGCCCTTGCGAAAAAACTGCTGTCTCATTTCCAGAAAGCCGAGGTCAGACGGATATCCCGAGATACCAACACGCACGCTGACGCGCTTGCCAATCTGGCCTCCGCTGTCGAAGCTGGAAAGAAAAGGACCGTCGAGGTTGGGTCGATATCAAGATCAAGCCTAGAGCTCCATTCATCTCGGCTAATCCTCTGTGCTGATCTCGGCCCGAGCTGGATGGACCCAATCATCGCTTACTTAAAGGACGATCAGCTCCCCGAGGACAAGACTGAAGCCCACCGAATCAGACTCAAGGCAGCTCGATTCTGGCTCTCTCCCGAAGGCAAACTCTACAGGAAATCCTTCACAGGTCCATACCTCCAATGTGTCCACCCGAGCAAGGTGGACAACTTCCTGTATGAGATCCACGAAGGAATCTGTGGCAGTCACATAGGAGGTCGATCGCTGGCCTACAGGGCTATAAGCCAGGGTTACTGGTGGCCCTACATGCAGAAGGACGCGCAGGTGTACGCCAGGAAATGCGAGAAGTGCCAGAAGTTCTCCCACTCTCTCCATCAGCCAGCACAAGATCTGAGTCCCCTCTCTAGTCCATGGCCCTTCGCTCAATGGGGCCTGGACATTGTGGGGCCTCTCCACCGAGCTCCAGGGAAGAAGAGATGGCTGATAGTCGCCACGGATTACTTCACAAAATGGATAGAAGCTGAGCCGTTGTCCTCCATCACGGACAGGGATTCCAGGAACTTCGTTTGGAAAAACATCCTAACGAGGTTCGGCATCCCCAGGACCCTGATTTCGGACAACGGGACTCAGTTCGACTCCAAATCCTTCAAAGACTTCTGCCAAGAGCACGGCATCAGAAACCGTTACTCTACTCCGGCGTATCCACAGAGCAATGGCCAGGCCGAAATCTCTAACAAAGTGATCCTGGACGGCCTGAAGAAACGACTGGACAAGGCAAAGGGAAGATGGGTAGAGGAGCTTCCGAGCGTGCTATGGGCATACAGAACGACTCCAAGACGTTCCACCTCGGCGACACCTTTCTCTCTGGCCTACGGGATGGAGGCGGTCATTCCTTTAGAAATCGGCCTACCCACCCTGAGGACAGAGCTGGTCGACCAAGGCCGAAATGAGACGAACCTGGCAATGGAGCTGGAGCTGGCAGACGAGCGCCGAGAAGCAGCAGCCCTGCGACTGACCGACTATCAGCAGCAGCTGGCCAGGGCATACAATCAAAATGTCAGAGAAAGAAGCTTCTCCGTGGGAGAGCTGGTTCTAAAAAAGACCCTGCCAGCTGACAAAGAACCAAACGAAAGGAAGCTGGCCCCGAACTGGCACGGCCCGTTCAGGGTAGTCTCATTGGCGGGAAGAACATCCTACAAGCTCGAGGACTTAGAGGGCAAGCCACTGCCGAGGCCATGGAATGCATCCCACCTAAAGAAGTTCTATTTCTAAAGATGTAATGAGTCTCAGAATCAATGAAAGCAACTTTTGCCCTGTCATCAATCTGTCATCTCTTTTTGACTGACTCCGGCAGCTCTGGGTCTACCGCCCTGGAAAAGGCTTCGAGTTCAGACACTCAGTCGTTTCCTAAAGCTCTGGGTCTACTGCCCTGGAAAAGGCTTCGAGTTCAAACACTCAGTCGTTTCCTAAAGCCCTGGGTCTACCGCCCTGGAAAAGGCTTCGAGTTCAAACACTCAGTCGTTTCCTAAAGCTCTGGGTCTACCGCCCTGGAAAATGTTTCGAGTTCAAACACTCAGTCGTTTCCTAAAGCTCTGGGTCTACCGCCCTGGAAAAGGCTTCGAGTCCAAACACTCAGTCGTTTCCTAAAGCTCTGGGTCTACCGCCCTGGAAAAGGCTTCGAGTTCAAACACTCAGTCGTTTCCTAAAGCTCTGGGTCTACCGCCCTGGAAAAGGCTTCGAGTTCAAACACTCAGTTGTTTCCTAAAGTTCCGGGTCCATACACCCCCCGAGACCATTGCCGAACTCATGCTCGCACAGCCGAGATCAACGGGATTCTGGGTTCACCTCGGCGCAAGACAGTTCGTCTCGGCCAATGCTAGCCCATTTCGGCCAAGGTCAGTTTTTAAGAAGGAAAGAGCAGTGCAAGCACTGAAGTGCAAAAAAGCAGCACAAAAATACAAGTGTGACAAAACAGTGCAAAGAAAGTAAAAAAGAATACAAAAACACTGTACACAGATTGAGTGATCACAAAACTCGTCCTTTTTATTCACTGTAATTACTTCATTACAAGGGTTACAGAAAAGAAAACAAAGCACAGAAAGGAGGCTCGCAGTCCTCTAAAAGCAGAAAAAGAAATAAAGACTAGGAGGCTCTGATCTTCACCGACTCTTCAGGATGCAAGCTCGAAGACTCCGGTCCGCTGTTTGGAGGTTTTGAGGGACTCTGAATTCCAGTGAGCTCTACAATACACTTTGGTTGGTCAGACCAAAGCATACAAGAACCCCTCCAGTTCGAAGGCCCTGGACCTCGCTGAGCTCTTCAACACCCTCCGGTCAGTGAGACCAAAATTTGAAGAGCCCCTCGGTCCAGCGGGGCCTCAATCCTACCCTCCGCTCGGCGGTCAAGGGGCGCGTTCTCACGCAGGACCCTACAGGACCGCCAGACGCAGAGGGCGCCACCAACCCACGGTTGCAGAAGACTCCCATGCAACCGGACCAGGGAGGGTTGGCCGTGGACCCGCGTTCAGAGAGCGCGTGGTCCACGAGGAACGCTTTCAGAGAGCGCGCAGACCACGACGGGCTTCCCCCCTCGGAGATAGCCGTCCTCAGGCGCAGGGGTTCCCCCCGGATCGAATGTTTCTAAAGGTTTACCGGACATGGCTCCTACGTCTATGTGAATTAAGCTATCCTGATTTCTTTTCTTTTCCTCTCCCATGGCGAGCCTACCACTTCTACTTATAGGAGGAAGAAAGGCCCGGTCTCCCAAGGAAATTATGAGGCGAACTCTCCCATGCGTTACGCGGGAAGCACGTCTTCCTGTTTGATGACCAGCGATCCCTATGGCGCCACGTGGAGCTGTTCGCCCGTTTCCCTCATCAACCGTATCGCCATGCTTACTGCTATTTATGGTCTCCAGAATACGGAGAATCGGCACAGATAGCTATGAAGACCGTTCGACTCTCTCTGACTCGAGGGTCGCGCATCACATTAAAGGCATTCGCGCATCACATTGAAGGCATTCAATACCACACCCAGAAACAAAAGAGAAACAAAAGTAAAGGAGCTATGTTCTCATTAAAAGCGAAGGATGTTACAGGGCTGGAAGCAGTACATATAAAAGACCAAAAGCAAGAAGAGGCGAGACTACTATGGCTTCGGCGACTCCACCAGGTCGATCACCGTATCTGATGGACCAGTGGCATCGGCCGCGACCGCAACCTCGCTTGGAGAGTCGCCGGCAGTAGAGGCTTTGACCAGTACCTCACCCGAAGCGGGGGCGAAAGAGGCCTCGCCTTGAGGCATGGCCGAAGCATCGCTGGCGACCGGGGCGTTGCTCGGGGCCGGGGCAGCTGGAGCAGCATCCGAGGCAGGGTCAACTGCGGGGGCACCGACTGGGGCACTCTCGCCCAAAGGGGTGGAGCTCGGCTCAGGAACTGGGTCCGAGTACTTCGGCAGATTCCGATAGACCGGGTCGTCCTCGGGAACTCCCGTGCGCCTCAGCGCGGCCAAGCACCCTTCCTCGAACAAGATGGAGGTAATTTCCTGCACCTGCCTCTAGTACTCTTCGGTGGCCTGGTCCACCCCCCTCTGGAAAGAAGACTGCGCCTCAGACAGCAAGGAAGCTTTCTCTTTCTTCAGCTCGGCATTCCCCGACTTAAGCTTCTCAATTTCGGCGCGCCCAGCCAGCACTTCACCACGCAGCTTCGTCGCCTCAGCCGCCGATTCAGACCTCGACCTGGCTAGTTCAGACTCAAGCTCGGCGATCCTCTTGGTCTTCGACCAAATGTCACCCTTCAATTGGTGAGCCTGCGATGTGAGGTCCTCCAGCCGGGTAGTCGCCTCGGCGCTACTCTCTCCCTCAGACTCTAGCTGGGCAATCTTTGTGACATTCCTGTCACTCCTCTCCATCACAGTCAGGAGCCTTTGCACGTTCTACAAAAAGAGAAAGTATGTCAAACAAAAGCAGGCAGGCTGAGGCACTTGAAGAAAAGCATTGAAGATACTCACCAGAAGATTGGCCTGGATCGACGATACCATCAGGCTCTCATCGTCGTACCTCCCGTGCAATTCCATGTCTCGTGGCAAGGCACAGGCTTTTGCGAGGGCTCCAATGACGTTGGCGTTCCCCATCAGCCGGTCCTCGACGTTCAGAGGCTTCCCAGGCTGCGTCTCCATCCTGGGTCTCCACGCCGCAGGGGCAGCTCGAGGCCCGGAGGCCGGTACAGATCCTTGCCCCACCGAGATGGTGAGCTCGCGTGCCGCCCCGCTGGCCGGGGCACTTTTCTCAGACGGAGCCTTGACTCCGGGGGCCCGCACAGGAGTTTTACCCTTCGGAGGCTGTTCAGCCCCCGAGTCCTTCTCCCCCACCTTGGACTTCTTCCTGGGCGGGGACCCCTCCCTCGGTCGATCCGGCGAGCGTCGCCGCACTCCCTCGCTCGGAGCAGGGGCAGGAGCAGAAAGTGGCGCCAACACCCCCCCGAGCCCGAAGGCGCGCGGGTGCTGGCGGACGATGGTGTCGCAGAGGAGGAAGATCTCTGCCTGAACTTGGCCGCCAGATCCTTGACACCGGGCGCCCTTAAACCTCCCTCCATTCCTTCTTCCCAGCCAGACGAATAGGTGTCCACTACCTCCGTCAGATTCGGCGGTTCCGAACTAGAGGTGGATGCCTCGGCGTCGGACGCAGCTCGGCTCGCGGTAGGGTCGTTCAAAGGGATCCCGGCGGGCACGACAACGGTAACAGCAGGACGATCAGGTTGCGCCTCGTCCTCCGGGGCTGCCCCGATTCTCCTATAGTGGCCACGGTACCTCGGCGTATACCCTAGCAGTTTCCAGGCCGATATGGTCTCGTGCCCCTTGTATCTTTCGACCTTGTTGATGTCGTCAACGTTCCTCCTCCAGCCTTCGCTTGCAGCTCGGCGTCGCCTCGCACCCAGTTCTGCACCACAAACAATAAGAGTGTCAGCTCGGCATTGTCAAAATCAAGCAAAACAAAAGGGGAAAATAAGCAGTGTTTACTTGGGACAGTCCCGGGGTGACAAGGGACCATCAACCTCCTGCTCTCGCCGGCGCCGAATTCCCAGTCCCTCGACACACAGAAGAGATCTTCCTCGGCGTTCTTACTAGAATCCTCCAAGGCCAGGACGAAGCCTCTTCGTTGCTGCTTCACCCGGAGATAATACTTTCCTTCCCCAGCCTTGCAGATATCATAGGCGTCCTCGATGTCATGGACACCCAGGTTGGTCCCCAAGATCTCGTTCAGCTTCGCCGTGCCCATGATGACTTTGTAGCCATTGGGCATTAGCTGGCACGGGGTAATAGACCAGGCGCTAAGGCAAGTCCTAAGCAGGGGGTGCAGTGGGAATCTGACCCCGCCCTCGATCACAGAGATCAGAGGGAACGGTATCCAGCCGCCGGAAAAGCGACACGCGGCATAGTCAATGGGATCTGCCGGCTTGAGGCGGACTCCCTCCGGGATACTGTAAGTGGCCCTAAACCTAGCTATGCCCTCGTCAGTATCTAACCGAAATTAGGGGTGCCCATGTCTAAAGGGGGGAAACGGCGGAGTTAAACCCTGGAAATCGAGAAACCCTAAGAAAAGAAAAAACCAGACAGAGGCACGAAGTTACTTACAGAGAAGAAAGGGCAGGTCAGGGACAGGTCCGGGCGTGTCCTAGGGTCGTCCTCGCTAGACAGATCTCGAGCAGCGAAGCATAAATCGAAGGTGAAAGCGAAGGCAAGAAGAAATCAGAAACAAGAAAGAAAGAAGACGACCCTATTTATGGAAAGGGAACCCTCGTTGCGCACCGCTTTCGAAATTCGAAGGGACGGATTTCGCGATCCGCGCCCGTTCCATCAATGAGACAACGCAATCAGTAGAGGAGCTACACGTGTAGCCGTCGGTTCGCTTCTCAGAGCGGGCAGGACAGAGCATTTATATCTTCAGAAAAGTTGAAGCGACACCAGGCAATGATCGCCGCATTCCCAGACAGATTTTCTAGCTTTCGACCACTAAAGGCTAGGACGCTTAAGAGGTCAAAAGCTAGGGGGCAATTGTGTGGGGAGATTTCCAGAGCTCCAGGATTACGCTAATCACAGCCATCAGATGAGACTAAGCATTCTCACGTGCCATCCGCGTGCCGCCACGTGGCACCAGACTCACCTCGGCTACCAGGACATGGGCCCCGGCCGAAGTCAAGCAGGTCCGGGCCGCTAGCGCCGAGCTCGGCTGCCCCAGGTGCCCACCTCGGCTGAAAGCTCCGCCTCGGCCGAAGGAGCCGAAGCAGAAAAGAATCTCCACTCGCGCCCTTCGCCCCCCACGTCATCGACACGTGGAGAAATAGGGGCGCGACCCAGTGAGACAGATGCGACACCCAGCCGTCCACAATCTTCACCAGATCACTGACAGGGCGGCATCCAGCGGTTGAAGCCAAATCAGGGCAAGGCCCGAGGGCGGATCCGATGGTACCCCTACCGCCAAAGGCGTCCAACAAGATCTGGCCCAACAAGACGCACATTTAATGCGATGTGGGTTGATCCGACTGGCATTAAATGCAAAGTGGGCTGGAATGGACCGCATTTATTACTTTGTGGGCTGATCATGACTTCCCAGTCGAGTCATGGGACCCGCGCCAAGATATCATCCAAAGATACGACCCAAGCCTCTATAAATAGAGCCTCATTCCACATGCAAGGTACGCACAATCCAACAGAAAGAGCCGTTACTCTGTCTCTCTTCTTCCGCTCCTTCCTTTGTTCCAGTTCATTCACTGACTTTGGCATCGGAGAGCCTTGCGCCGCCCAGGCCAGGGTCCTCTGACCGTTTGCTCTTCTCTTTCAGGCTTTCGGGCGGCACCTAACCTTCATCACCTTGGATAAGTCCTCTAAGGCACCCCAGTTATTGTGGGTCATTATTTTCTGCACCTACAGCATTAATGGCCTTGTTATTGTAGTTAGACTTTATTTTCTCGGCCTCATTCCATTGTGCTTTGGGTTTTAATTCGTTCGTCTCATCTACAACAACGGTGGGCCTCAACGATGTCCTAAACCTTATCATCAATTGCCCTAAGAAATGCAATCATCCTTTCTTTCCAGTAAGCATAATTGGATCCGTCTAGAAGTGGGGGCTTGGTAGTAGATGTTCCTTTTCTATTGAATTCCATTAGAGAATATTGATTTGAAGTTTACACAATGAATTAGTGCAACCCGCTTTGATACCATGTGAAAGTCGCTAATTTAAGCCTCAATATAGGCTAAGGTCCATTGAATCAGTATATTTATTAGATTTCAACTCCGATTATTTATCTAGTTAATCGAACTAAATCCGGTCAATAAACAATCAATCCACAAGAGAAGAAGACGCAGGTTTTTGTAGGAAAAAACCATGGGTCTTACCGTCTAGGCCAACAACCAATTGTTGGATCTTTCACTCCATTGAGGTACCACTTATCCCAAAACCAATTGGTGATAGGAAACGGCACAACAATAGTTTTATGGTGAGGGCCAGGGTTTGACCACAATTATGACCGCTCAGGAGAGAGGGTGGACGTTGACCTCAAAAATCCCTTTCTCAATGGCACACCCGCCACGACTTCTGCTGTAAACTCGCAAAACGCGTGTTTAGTGACTCAAACACCCGACCTACCAGGTTCTGATACCACTTGTAGGATCTTATACCCCATTAATGTACCACTTATCCCTAAACCAATTGGGATAGGAAACGTCACAACAATAGTTTTATAGTGAGGGCGAGGGCTCGACCATAATTATGACCTCTCAGGAGTGATGGTGGACGTTGACCTCAATACCAATCAAGCATTAATAATTGAAAGTTACAAAACTCATAGTACAATTCCCAGTTGCAACTCAACCTAAGGACTAACTCAACCTAATGTCTGCTCGATTTGCCGACGCCTCGCCGTGAACCTACACCATGCTTGAAATCAACATCTTGAACGCATCTTCAAGGTGTGTCTAATGCGAGAGAGTAGACGGATGGAACTCTAAAGATCTTCAGCGCTGCAGAATAAGGGCTCTGGAGAGGATGATGGATCTCTCAAGCTCTTCTTTTAGGGTTTAGAATTGGAGAGAAGTACCCTAGACTTGAGAGAGATGGAGACTATAAATAGGTTTGGATCTCTCAAGCCCTTAGAGTTTGGAAAGGAATGGAAGTCCAAAAAGGGAAAGAACTCCAAAACTGAACGGGACTTCAGTGAGGCATCCGCTCGAGCGCGTGTTGTCTCGGCATGGGGGCCACTCTTGCACGCAAACAGTGCTCCTTCGTGGGTCCTTACTGCTTGGGGTACGCTCTTGTGCGGGACACGTGCACGAATCGGCCTGATATGCGCATTTTTGGGCGTGAACACTTCGAGTTCTGATGGATCTCTTCTTGCAGCCTTTCATCTGAGCAGTCCATCTACTAAAATACAATTAAAATTAAATTTCCGATTTTGTCCATGACTCAATGAATTAGACAACAGACTCATATAAACCTTACACCTTTCGAAGCTACGATCAAGCTCAACATCACAACTTCATCCTAACATTGTGACCAAGTGAAACAAAGCCTTCTTCTATGCCACCTGCCAGCGTGATGACCCGACTCATTTTTATCATGGTTTGGCGGAAGCTCATCAGGAACCCCAACGCTTATTTAAGCTTGGTTGGACTTATATGGTCTTTGGTCTCTTTTAGGTAAGAACTTAATAATCCTTATAGGGTCTTTGGTTTCTTTCAGTTAGAAACGTCACAAGTTTGACACTCATTGAACTTTTTCTCACCACTGGTTTGAAATCGGAAAAAAAAAAGATGATGCCTTTAAAACCTCTACTCCATTGGTTTGAACTTTGAAATGGTTGATCCAACTATTTTAGCGCTTTATATATAGAGCAAGGCTTTCCTAAGCTCAAGCTTAGGATAAAATCTCGTAAGCTCATGCTTGTGGGGCCCACCTTTGGTCCATCCAAATGGACCAAACACATGAACCCTCTAAATTACACATGTTCACCAACTTTCGGTTAGATCATAATTTACTGGACCGTTGGATTGACTATGTATCGATCCGAATGGACTATTGACCATTAACTTTTGGGCCCATATGGAGATGATAGAAATCACGGTTGGGGCTAATTTTTTACAGAGAGGAAAATCCTAGGGAGTCTTTGAAATTCCCCCCGCCCCCATCCTCATGTGGGTCCCAGGTGGGCCCCACCATACACTTGAGCTTACCTTATCCTAAGCTTGGGCTTAGGAGAGCTGGCCCCTTATATATATATATATAGGGAGATATTCAAGTGAGAACTAGTTCTCACCTATTATATGAAAACTTTTTTGCGATGCCCAACTAGCAACCCATCCAAACCTAGCAACCAATAGGGAACCCCTTGATTGTCATTAATCCCAAAGATTGACACACATCCGAATGGACTGAACCGTTGGATCAATGGTTGAATATTTTTTTTAATATGAAGCCATTAAGTTTGTGGGCCATGGATGAAGGGGTTAGAGGTATGGATTTGGGATCAAACTTGATACTTGGGGTGGTCTTATATAGATCTTTCCATCCCCCTAGTCCCATACCCAAATGGGGCCCACAATTGGGCCCCATAAAAAAGTTCTCATATAATATGTGAGAACTAGTTTTTACCTGAATATTACCGATATGTATATAGTTGATGATGTTTTTATTTTTACTTTTTTAACCGTGAATTCGTAGATCTTTTGCATTCTGTCAATCATTGGTTAAGGGATGGTCTAATTCGAGCAGGCAGCACATGTCTTGCGTGGAGTGTCCATTGAAGAGGTTGAGCGCATAGTCCGACACCCCAGGATGACTGCTCATTCTTACGCACGCTGGCCCCGACGGGACAGTAGTTGATTTCAGGATTATGTTCCATGACTTTAAAACAATCATCTTTTAATATAATGTCATTTTGGTTACATGGTTTTTATGTTATGTATTGGTTGGCATTGCTAGCAAATTTTGAAACATGGTTGTAATCCCAATGTTGAAAAGAAATCAAATTGCAGTGCTAATTATGACTGTTGTGCGTACATGGGATCTTTTGTTAAGATAATACATAAACTCTGTCAGCCATGTGGCTAAGTGAAAATTACAAGCCAAAAAAAAAAAAGAAAGGAAAATTACAATCTCCTCAATCCAATGAGATGGTCTCACATGTGGCTACATCTGGACTTATAATCTCTTTAAAACGCCTGATTCAATCTTCGTATGCTAATTCCCATTGACTTGCACAAGGAAGATGGAATTTTTTTCCATTTATTGGCAATAGGTGGAACATGATGATTTGGGTTCATGAATACCTGCAAAAAAGAAATAAACTTGTTAATATGTTAAAATTTTGCAATTGGATACAAATAAGAAAATTTTCAATTCAATACCTGAACGAAATGGCAAGAATTAACAAAACCTATCGCTATCTCCAATTAAGTAGATGTAGGCAATGGTGGTGACCTTAAAGGAAGAAAGGTTAGACACCGTGCCATGCTGAAGTGAAATAAGACCAAGTTGTAACGAGATGCAATAAGATGCCCCATGTCAGGCATGGTCAACCAATGCTTATATGAAGGATTATCCTCACAGTAAGATAGTGTCTCAATGAGTTTTTCAACTCTGCCTTCCACTCCGTATAATAGCTAGTAATGTTCTACATGGGCCAGCAGATCATGCAAGAGTTCTTTCCTAACCTGTTTCCATCCATCTTTAGTATGACCAATGAAACCAGCAATCGCCCTAAAACCACAATTACCATCGGCTGCAACATCTTTGATAAGGCGTATAAAAGGCCTTAATCCTTCTGAGAACTGTGTACTATAAGAACTATCATTTTTAGATCTTGTTCTCACGACTCTAGGCTTTTCTCTTTTTTTTTTCTTTTTTCTTTTTGTTCCAATGGTGCCTTAACCGTAATGGGAGCAGGTGAGTGACTATCCTGTGCAGATTGTACCAACTCAAAAGCACTTGGTTCTCTTTTGGTAGATGTATCAATCCTACTACGTGGTCACTCACGGGTTCGAGTCTTTACTTCTGGTTCTAACAAGAAGGTACTGTCTGGCTTTGATAGCTCCCTCATATTCTTTAAGAGTTGTAATTTTCTTGTTCGATCAAATTCATTGAACCGCTTTTGAAGTAACTCTAACTCCATCTTACAGTCCAATTCCATAGTAGAGCATGGATTGGTACAAGGATTCATGTCAAGCTTGACCCAATGCGGATGTATACATTGAAGGGGAATTGTCCGTCCTTCTGAAACATATGTAGCGATCTCATGTGCAGATGGTAACCCGCGTGTGGTACGGATAATTCATCCACATGCAATCCTATCAATTCCAACTAGATTTGGTCTCTTAGTTTCTGCCAATATCTTTTCCAAGGCATTTCTTGATATGTTCCTGTCACGTCCCCCGAACCCGATTAAAGTAATAACCGGATCCGGAGAGTGAAATTTAGGACTAATTAAAATTTTTGTCCTTTGGGCCCACGGATCATAAGTCCGCGGTGAGGATATAATATTTCAAACCTCCTGTGGTACAATAAATGTAGAGTTCATACAACTCTAGGCATATGGAATCTCAAGTAATGAATAATAATTCTCATTAACTTAAAGTTGCACGAAAGAATAAACAAGAACTAAGAATTAAGTTAATTTATTACATTAGCCATCCCAATAAACAAGGCCAATAAAGAAACTGGAGTCAATAATGTAAAGGTTCAACGAAAGAAATAATAAAAGAATAAAACTAAATGAGTCTCAATGTATCTCTCTCATGCCAAGGAGTGATGATGCTACTCTACGTCATTGGCACGCCATTCTCGTGCCTCCTCTGCTGGTTGGAGATCCTCTGGGATCTCGTCACCGGTCTGTTCCTCAAAGTAGAACTCACCTGATGTGTCTGCACACCAAGGAACAGAGTCAACGACATGTTGAGCAATAGATAAGCAAAGCATAATAAACATGACATGCATCAAATATAGAGTAATGACAAGTAATAATCATATGAATACAAGGTAAGCGAAACTAGGCATAAAGCGAGAATATTAATCGATAGAGACAATAACATGAATCCTAGCAATCATCTAGCAATAACCACTATCCATGCAATGCAAAACAAGAACAAGAGGGAGACTCCGAGGATGTTCAAAGCCACCTCATGGGGTACCGGTAACAATCCACTTCGGACTACTGATACCAAAGTCCGGCTCCAGTAGGATCCTAGCTCCCGGTCCTGGGAATAGCAGCACGGTCCTAGCCCGCTCCCAGCTATTCAACACCATGGACGCCGTCCTACGCCGACTGCCCACCCCGACAACCGAGTAACCGGTTCGTCATTAAACCCTAAACTGCAGATTGCCATGATATGCAAACAATAATAGAGTGGTTCTGACACAAGGACAAACAGGACAAGCAAGTCTGGCTAGTTCTATGTACAAGACAAGATCATAGGGATTATCTTATTCAAGACATCACAAGACAAGCAACATGAGATAATCCATTCGATCACTAGCCAGTCATGTTCATCAGAACAAGACATGGTTTCCTAAGGTATACTCTAAGTCAGGTCCAAGTCCTAAATTCTATAAGAATTTATGTTTCATAATTGATTAAGTGTTTTATACCAAGAGTATACAAGGAATAATATCAACGGATACAAATCATAAATCAAGGAGATGTTACAATCCAAATCCTAGGCAAGTGGTGTCATCCATGTATCCCACGTGTTCTAACGGAGTACATGTGGAAATTGGATCAACGATACTTCTAGAGAATTCCTTGGTGTACAATCATGTTAATCATCGTTCAACCCAACTCTATATGCATTCGGTTACACCACGCGTAATACACGAATACCTAGACAACCCATCGAATTCACACCAAGCCGCGTGATTCGATTTCAATCCCATTTATGGTTATGTGATAGTAAATTAGAGGTTTCCAGCATCTAAGTCCCAATCCTAGGTTTCAGTTTTAGTCCGGAAAAAGACAAGTGAAATGGCAAATTTTGGTTAGCTGTTCGGTTAGCCTTCGGCTAACCGAGTTCCTCAGTTCGGCTGACCGAACATCAAGTTCGGCTAACCGAACTCAGAGGACTGAGAAATCAGCTCTCTGGTTTTCTGACCGAAACTTGGCTCGTCTGACCGAATCATTTCGGCTAACCGACATTCGAACCGAGAGCTGACCGACTGTACAAAATCAGTGTAAAACATGCTCTTGGGTTTTCTAAACGAAATGGGGTTTCAGCTGACCGAAAACCTAATTTTGGCTGACCGACACTGAACCGACGAGAACCGACATTACGGAACTCGTATAGGTTCTGGCCATTTCTGAACTCTTCCTTCCCCATTTCATTTTCCTCCATTTCCAAACCTTTCCAGAGGCTACAACCTGCATAAAATAGAGCCTCCTGCTCTCCCTATCATCCATTCCATTCATTCCATTCCGTTACATCCATTCCATTGAATCAAATAAGTAATTCTAAACAACCTATTATCATATATTTATCCATTTCATTCCAATTACCCAAAAATCTAACCTAACATATAAATCCCAAATCAACAAGAAACATGCTTGGAATTTAAAGAGAAATCTACAGGAAACATAGCCAATCAAATGAAAACAAATATACATGCTTATATATGAATTGCAGATCTACTTGCCTCAATGTCAGAAGATGAAATAATTGGGTGAAACTCGAGGAGAAGCCTTTCTACCCCAAAATCCACGATCTAACCCGATAAATCGAAATCTAGGAAGCCAAGAAGAATATAGGAAGGAAAAGAATTAAAATCAGACCTAAATCTAACCAAAGAGAATACGAATGAAAAGATGAAAGTGTGAGAATGCTTACCAAATTGATACCGAAAAAAAGAGGGGATCGATAGAATGAGTAATAGCGGATTGGATCTTCAAGTTGGATCTTTTAGGGCGGAGTTCTGGCTTGATAAGGAAGAGGAAGAAGAAATGGGGCTGCGGTTGATCTTCGTTGCAGAGAAAGAATAAGAGATTAGGGTTAATCTCGTTTAAGAAGAAGATAGGGAGGAAAAGACTTAATTGCCCATTAGTGGGTCCGGTGAAGAATGAACCACTTGAAGGGTTTCTGATCGTCGGATCGCGACGAGTCAAGAGATAAAAATGATCAGCACGATGAGACCTTTCCAACGAACCCAAAATCACGGTGTTTGGAATATTTCGGAAAAACACTCAATTTTTCATAAATTGCAACTACCCCCTTGCTATGATCAAACGAACTCGGAATCGAACGAAACTTCGCAGATACTATTCTAATGCTAAAAAAAACTCGCTCATGATCTAAACTCACTTAAATATCTAAAATACATTTAATGATAATAATAACAAATTAGACGGGTCAGGGCCTGATATTGGGCCCAACTGACCCAGTAAGGTTACAGACCTTACGTTCCCACGAAGCTCCTTAAATTCAGAGGGCTTGAAACTGTGTTGCATGATTGTCTTGCTCTTATCGAATGAGGCTTTAATACTTGTATGCGATAATTCAAGCAAGCTATGAGTTTTTGCCCAATTTGTCTCAAAGGTACCCTGAGATGATCCAAGCTGTCTCTTCAATTGTGAATGTGAAGACTCGGCCCTATATCAACAACATATGAATTAATGATGCATCACATTATAAATACACATAAAGTCTCAATTCATCTAATTAAATCCATAAGGCATACCTGTTTGATGTAGTATTCCCAAAATGCATGCATTTATCAATCCACGCTGTAGGTGCAGAAAATAATGACCCACAATATCTGGGGAGCCTTAGAGGACTTATCCAATGATGGTGATGACTGGGTACCGTCCGAAAGCCTGAAAGGGAAGAACACACGGTCAGAGGACCCTGGCCTGGGCGGCGCAAGGCTCTCCGATGCCAAAGTCAGTGAAGGAACTGGAACAATGGAAGGAGAGGAAGAAGAGAGGCAGAGTAACAGCTCTCGAGTGTATATGTTGCGTACCTTGCATGTGAAATGCAGTCCTTTTTATAGACGATTTGGAAGATATCTCGGACGATATCTTGGCATGGGTCTCATGATTCGACTGGGAAGTCATGATCAGCCCACGTTGCAATTAATGCGGTCCAATCTAGCCCACTCTGCATTAAATGCGCGTCGGATCAGCCCACGTCGCATTTAATGCGCGTCTTGTTGGGCCAGATCGTGTTGGATGCCTTTGGCGGTAGGGGTATCATTGGATCCGCCCTCGGGCCCTGCCCTGATGTGGCCTCAACCGCTGGATTCCGCCATGTCAGTGATCTGGCGAAGATTGTGAGCGGCTGGATGTCGCATCTGTCCTGCTAGCTCGCGCCCCTACTCCTCCACGTGCTTGATGACGTGGAGGGGGCGAGGGGCGCAAGCGGAGGTTCTTTCTTACTTCGGCTCCCGTCCCGGCTCTTTCAGCCGAGGTGGAGTTCTCTGCCGAGATGGCCGAGCTCGGCGCTAGTGGCCCGGAGCTGCTTGACTTCGGCCGGACCTCCTGTCCTGGCAGCCGGGGTGAGCCTGGTGCTACATGGATGGCACGCGGATGGCACGTGAGAGTGCTTAGACTCATCTGATGGCTTTGATTAGCGTAACCCTGTGGCTCTGGAAATCTCCCCACACAATTGCCCCCTAGCTTTTGACCTCTTGAGCGCCCTGGCCTTTTGTGGTCGAAAGCTAGAAGACTCGCCTGGGGATGCGACGGTCATTGCCTGGTGTCGCTTCAACTGTCCTGAAGTAATGAATGCTCCGTCCTGTCTGTACTGGGAAGCGAGTCGACGGTTACACGCGTCGCCTTTTCACTGATTGTGCTGTCTTATTGATGGAACGGGCGCAGATCGCGAAATCCGCCCTTTCGAATTTCGAAAGCAGCGCGCGCCGAGGATTGGTTTTCCATAAAGAGGGTCGTCTCCTTCCCTTCTTGTTTCTGATCTCTTTTCGCCTTTGCCTTCATCTGTGATTTCTGCTCTGCTGCTCGAGATTTCTTTTAGCGAGGACGACCATAGGGCGTGTCTGGATCTGTACTCGAGTCGCCCCTTCTGTTTCTGTAAGTTGCTCCGCGCCTCTGTGTAGCTTTTCTTTAGGGTTTCGCAACCTTTAGGATTTTCTCTTTTGCTGTACCCTTCTTTCTAGACATGGGCACCCCTAGGTTCTGTTTAGACACCGAAGAGGGCATAGCCAGATTTAGGGCTGCCTTCGATATTCCGGAGAGAGTCCTGCTCAAGCCGGCAGACTCCGTCGACTATGCCACGATGCGCTGGTCTGGCGGCTGGATGCCGTTCCCTCTGATCTCCGTGATCGAGGGCGGGGTCAGATTTCCCCTGCACCCTCTGCTTAGAGCTTGCCTCAGTACCTGGTCCCTTACCCCGTGCCAGCTGATGCCCAATGGCTATAAGGTCATCATGGGCACGGTGAAGCTGAATGAGGTTCTGGGGACCGACCTAGGTGTCCATGATATCGAGGACACCTATGATATCTGCAAGGCCGGGGATGGGAAATATTATCTCCGGGTGAAGCCGCAGCGAAGAGGCTTCGTCCTGGCCTTGGAAGATTCAAGTAAGAATGCCGAAGAAGCCTTCTTCTGCGTCTCGGGGGACTGGGAGTTCGGTGCTGACGAAAGTAGGAGGTTATCGGTCCCGCGCCGCCCCAGGACAGTCCCAAGTAAACATCGCTCCTTTTCACTCATCTTCTTTGCTTTATTTCGTCGATGCCGAACTGACTCCTTTATTATTTGTTATGCAGAGGCAGGTGCGAGACGACGCCGAGCTGCGAGTGAGGGCTGGAGGAGGAACCCCGACGACATCAACAAGGTTGAGAGGTACAAGGGGCACGAGACTAGGTCAGCTTGGAAGCTGCTCGGATACACGCCGAGATACCGCGGCCACTACCAGAGGACCGGGGTACCCGAGGTGGACGAAGCGCATCCTGATCGTCGAACCGTCTCCCTTGCTGTACCTGCCGGGATCCCCTTGAGCGATCCTGCCGCTAGCCGAGCCGCGTCTGGGTCTGAGGCGTCCACTTCCAGTTCGGAGCCGCCGAACCTGAGGCAGATAGTGGACGCTTACTCTTCTGATCAGGAAGAAGATATGGCGGGAAGGTCGAGGGAGCCAGTCATCAAGGACATAGCGGCCAAGTTTAGGCGGGGGTCTTCTTCCTCTACGACGCCATCTTCTGCCAGCACCCGAGCAGCTTCGAGCTCGGGAGGTGCTGGCGACACTTCCGCTCCTGTTCCTGCTCCTGCTTCGAATGCGGGAGTTCGGCGACGTTCGTCGGAGCGCCCGAGGGAGGGGTCCCCGCCCAGGAAGAAGTCCAAGGCGGGGGAGAAAGACCTGGGGGCCGAACAGCCTCCGAAGGGCAAAACCCCTGCGCGGGCCCCCGGAGCCAAGGCCCCAACTGACAAGAGCGCACCGGCTGAGAAGAGTGCACCAGCTGAGAAGAGCGTGCCGGCAGGCAGGCCGTCCGGCGGGACGACTCGCGAGCACGGCACCTCGGCGGGGCAGGGATCCGGGTCGTCCTCCGGACCCCGAACTGCCCCAGCGCCATGGAGGCCGAGGATGGAAACGCAGCCCGGCAAGCCTCTGAACGTCGAGGATCGGCTGCTGGGGAACGCCGACGTCATCGGGGCTCTCGCCAAGGTCTGTGCTCTGCCACGGGATATGGAGACGCACGAGAGGTTCGATAACGAGAGCCTGATGGTCTCGGCGATTCAGGCTAACCTCCTGGTAAGTGCTTTCAGTGTTTTCCTTCCAAGTAATCTGGCTCGACTGCCCCAGCTTGACTCATGTTTCTACATTTGCAGAACGTGCAGAGGCTCCTGACCGTGGTGGGGCGGAGTGATAGGAATGCTGCACGGGTCACTCAGCTGGAGTCCGAGAGGGACAAGCTGAAGAAGGAGCCGGAGGAGCTGCAGGCGGGAATGGAGCGGATGAAGAAGGCCAGCGCTGAGGAGGCCGCTCGGCTGGCGTCGGCTCTGGCTGGTGTCGCCGAACTTACGGCGAAGACCAACCAGCTGAAAGGCGAGGTCTGGGCAAGGAACAAGAAGACCGCCGAGCTGGAGTCGGAGCTGGCCAGATTAAAGGCTGAATCGACGGCCGAGGGGACGAGGCTGCGCGGGGAAGTGCTGGCTGGGCGAGCCGAAACGGCGAAGTTGAAGACGGCGAACGCCGAGCTGGAGAAAGAGAAGACCTCTCTTTTGTCCGAGGCCCAGTCCGCCTTCCAGGATGGGGTGGATCACGCCACTGAGCTGTATGAGAAGCAGGTGGAGGAGATCACTGCCATCCTGTTCGAGGAAGGATGCCTGGCCGCACTGAGACGTGCGGGGGTCCCTGAAGACGATCCTGTCTATCGAGACCTGCCGAGGTACTCGGACTCGGCTCCTGAGCCGAGCTCCGCTCCTGCAGCCGAAAGTGCCCCAGTTGAAGCTCCTGCAGTCGTTCCTGCTCCGGAAGACACTCCAGCTGCCCCGGTCTTGAGCGACGCCCCGGTCGCCAGCGATGCTTCGGCCGTGCCTCAGGGTGAGACCTCTTCTGCTCCTGGTTCGGGTGAGGTACCGGTCAAAGCCTCCTCTGCCAGCGACGCTCCAAGCAAGGTCACGGTTTCGGTCGAGTCTACTGGTCTAGCAGATACGGTGATCGAACTAGTGGAGTCGATGAAACCACAGTAGCCGGGCTCCTTTTTATTCATGTCTTCTTGCATGTAATGTTTTTGCTTCTTAGCCTTGTAATACTCTCAGTAATCAATGAAAGACGGGCTTCTTTACTTGTGCATTCTTTCTCTGCATTTGTTTCTCTTTCATTTCTGGATGTGGCATTGAATGGTATTTGAATGCCTTTAATATAACGCGTGACTCTTGAGGTAGAAGGAGTCAAACGGTCCTCATAGCTGTCTGTGCCGATTCTCCGTATTCTGGAGATCATAATAGCAGTAAACATGGTGTTACTGCCGACGAGGGAAACGGGCGGACGTCTCCACGTGGCGCTCTAGGGATCGCTGGTCAACAGTCGTGCATCCCGAGTAACGCGTGGGAGACTTCGCCCCCATAACTTCCTTCGGAGGCTGAGCCCTTCTTCTTCCTATAAGTAGGGGCGACAGGCTTGCCATGGGCGATGAAAAGAACAGAACGTAGGATAGTTTAAATCACGTAGACATAGGAGCCATGCCTGTCAGACATTCTGCAATCTTCGATCCGGGGGGAACCCTTGCGCCTGTGGACGGCTTTCTCCAAGGGGGGAAGCCCATCGTGGTCTGCGCGCTCTCTGAAGGAACTCCCCGTGGACCACGCGCTCTCTGAACGCGGGTTCATGGCCGGCCGTCCCTGGTCAGGTTGCAGGGGAATCCTCTGCAACTGCGGGATGGTCGGGCCCTGGGTGTCTGCCGATCCTGCAGGGTCCTGCGTCGCATCGAGCGGGCGCCGTGTCAGGATGGTAAGACTAAGGGTGGAGTTGAGGCCCGCTGGACCTGGGGGCTCTTCAAACTTTGGTCTCACTGACCGGAGGGTGTTGAAGAGCTCAGCGAGGTTCAGGGCCTCCGGACTGGAGGGGCTCTGCAGTCGCTTTGGTCTGACCAACCAAAGTGTATTATAGAGCTCTGTGAAATTCAGGATCACTCAGAACCTCTAGTCTATGATCCGGCATCTTGGAGTCTGCAGCCCGAAGAGTCGGTGAAGATCAGAGTCTCCCAATTTTCCCTTTTTTCTGTTTTCAGAGGACTGCGATCCTCCTTTTTGTACTTTGCTTTCTGTTCTGTAACTTCTGTAATGAAGCAGTTTACAATGAATAAAAAGGAGGAGTTCTGTGATCAACCAAACTGTGTACAATGCTTTTGAGTTCTTTATCACTTTCCTTGCACTGTTCTGGAATACTTGCATTTTTGTGTGTTTGAGTGCTGGCACAGCTCTCTCTCTCTGAAAAGCTGACCTTGGCCGAAATGGCTGGCTTTGGCCGAGACGAGCTGCCTGTGCCGAAGTGGAGTCATCATTCCGCTGGTCTCGGCTATGGAAGCGTGAGCTCGGCAATGATCTTTGAGGGGTGTATACACCCGGACTGTAGGAGCGTAGGAACTCCAGACCATTCTCGGGGCGGTAGACCCTTGTAGAGGGGTAAAAACCCTGATTTTAGGAATTCGGCCGAGTGTCCGAACTCGAGGCCTCCTTCCAGGGCTACGAACCCTTGTAGAGTGGGATGAAACCCTGATTTTAGGAATTCGGCCGAGTGTCCGAACTCGAGGCCTTTTCCAGGGCTGTTAACCCTTGAGTGGGTTCAAAACCCGGGACTTTAGGAATTCGGCCGAGTGTAAGAACTCCAGGCTATTTCCAGGGCGTAGACCCTTGAGTGGGTTCAAAATCCGGGACTTCAGGAATTCGGCCGAGTGTAAGAACTCCAGGCTATTTCCAGGGCGTAGACCCTTGAGTGGGTTCAAAACCCGGGACTTTAGGAATTCGGCCGAGTGTAAGAACTCCAGGCTATTTCCAGGGCGTAGACCCTTGAGTGGGTTCGAAACCCGGGACTTTAGGAATTCGGCCGAGTGTAAGAACTCCAGGCTACTTCCAGGGCGTAGACCCAGTGCTGCCGGAATCAGTCAGAGAGAGACGACAAATTGATGACAAGGCGAAAGCTGCTTTTATTGATTCTGAGATTCAATACATCCTTAGAAATAAAATTTCTTCAAGTGGGATGCATTCCATGGTCTCGGCAGTGGCTTGCCCTCTGAGTTTTCGAGCTTGTAGGCTGACTTTCCTGCCAGTGAGACTATCCTGAACGGGCCATGCCAGTTCGGGGCCAGCTTCCCTTCGTTTGGCTCTCTGTCAGCTGGCAGGGTTTTCTTTAGAAACAGCTCTCCCGCGGAGAACTTTCTTTCTCTGACATTTTGATTGTATGCCCTGGCTAACCGTTGCTGATAGTCGGTCAGTCGCAGGGCTGCTGCTTCTCGTCGCTCGTCTGCCAGCTCCAGCTCCATTGCCAGGTTCGTCTCATTTCGGCCTTGGTCGACCAGCTCTGTCCTCAGGGTAGGAAGGCCGATTTCCAAAGGAATGACCGCCTCCATCCCGTAGGCCAGAGAGAAAGGTGTTGCCGAGGTGGACCTCCTTGGAGTTGTTCTGTATGCCCACAGCACGCTCGGAAGCTCCTCTGTCCATCTGCCCTTTGCCTTGTCCAGTCGCTTCTTCAGGCCGTCCAGGATCACTTTGTTGGAGATTTCTGCCTGGCCATTACTCTGTGGATATGCCGGAGTGGAGTAATGATTTCTGATGCCGTTCTCTTGGCAGAAGTCTTTGAAGGACTTGGAGTCGAACTGAGTCCCGTTATCCGAAATCAGGGTCCGGGGGATGCCGAACCTCGTAAGGATGTTTTTCCAAATGAAGTTCCTGGAGTCCCTGTCCGTGATTGAAGACAACGGTTCAGCTTCTATCCATTTTGTGAAGTAGTCCGTAGCCACTATCAGCCATCTCTTGTTTCCTGGAGCTCGGTGAAGAGGCCCCACAATGTCCAGGCCCCATTGAGCGAAGGGCCATGGGCTAGAGAGGGGACTCAGATCTTGTGCTGGCTGATGGAGGGAGTGGGAGAACTTCTGGCACTTCTCGCATTTTCTAGCGTAGACCTGCGCGTCTTTCTGCATGTAGGGCCACCAGAAGCCCTGGCTTATTGCTCTGTAAGCCAGGGATCGACCTCTTATGTGACTGCCGCAGATTCCTTCGTGGATCTCATACAGGAAGTCGTCCACCTTGCTTGGATGGACGCATTGGAGGTATGGACCTGTGAAGGATTTCCTGTAGAGTTTGCCTTCGGGAGAGAGCCAGAATCGCGCTGCCTTGAATCTGATTCTGTGGGCTTCAGCCTTGTCCTCGGGGAGCTGGTCGTCCTTCAAGTAGGCGACAATTGGATCCATCCAGCTTGGGCCGAGGTCAGCACAGAGGACAAGCCGAGATGAACGGAGGCCATCCAGCTTGGGCCGAGGTCTAAACTTGACCTTGATACTGACCCAACCTCGATGGTCCTTTTCTTCCCTGCTTCGACAGCGGAGGCCAGGTTTGCAAGCGCATCTGCGTGCGTGTTGGTATCTCGGGATATTTGCCTGACCTCGGCTTTCTGGAAATGAGAGAGCAGTTTTTTCGCAAGGGCTAAGTAGGCCGCCATCCTGTCGTCCCTGGCCTGGTAGTCTCCAGCGAGCTGGCTAGTTACCAGTTGAGAGTCGCTGAAGATCACCAAGTGCTGGGCTCCGAGGATTTGGGCGCTGTTCAACCCTGTAATCAGTGCTTCGTACTCTGCCTCATTGTTTGTCGCTTTGAAGTCCAACGTGAAGGCCTGCTCTATGACCAGACCCTCTGGCGATTGGAGAACTATGCCGGCGCCAGCTCTCTTGGAGGTGGACGATCCGTCGACAAAGATCTTCCATGCCGAGGTGGGAGACTGCTCGACCTCAGTTTCTACTGGCTCGTGCCCTGTGCCCCCCAGTGCCGTGCCGAGCTGGGTCGGAGCCGGGTTGGGGGAGACGAATTCAACAATAAAGTCTGCCAGAATCTGGGCTTTGATCACAGTTCGGGGACGGTACTGTATATCATACTGCCCCAGTTCAACTACCCACTTTGATATTCGCCCTGAAAAGTCAGCCTTCTTGAACACTGAACGGAGCGGGTGCTCCGTGATCACCACAACAGTGTGGGATTGGAAATAATGGGAGAGCTTGCGGGAGGCACTGACGAGAGCCAACGCAAGCTTCTCCAATAGAAGGTACCTGGTCTCGGCATCGAGCAGGGTCTTACTCGTATAATAAATTGGCTTTTGAATTCCCTCGTCCTCCCTGATGAGGACGGAGCTCACTACGTGATCCGAGACCGCGAGGTACAAATACAGAATCTCCCCCAAAGTTGGGGTGGAGAGTAAGGGTGGTGACATTAAATAGGTTTTGAGTGCGGCCAATGCCTGGTCGCACTCGGGGGTCCACTGGAATTTCAGATTTTTCTTTAGAAGCTGAAAGAAAGGCCTGCACTTATCTGATGACCGGCTGATGAAGCGATTGAGTGCGGCAGCCATTCCTGTGAGCTTCTGAACTTCCTTCGTGGTAGAGGGGCTCTGGATGCCCTGAATTGCGGTGATCAGGTCCGGATTAGCCTCTATCCCCCTCCGCGTTACCAAGCTGCCGAGGAACTTGCCAGAGGCTACGCCGAAGGCGCACTTGGAAGCATTTAGCTTGAGCTTGTATGCGCGAAGGATGTCGAAGATTTGGCCGAGATCCGCCAGATGATCGCCGGAGTGCACTGATTTGACGACCATGTCGTCGATGTATACCTCTACCGTTCGGCCGAGCTGAGCATGGAACATTTTTGTGACGAGGCGCTGATAGGTTGCCCCCGCGTTCTTTAGCCCGAAGGGCATCACCTTGTAGCAGTAAGTGCCGCGGGGGGTTATGAATGATGTTTTCTCCTCATCAGGCTCGTAGAGCGGGATCTGGTGGTAGCCTCTGTAGGCGTCGAGGAAACTCATTCGGTCGTGAGCAGCGGTGACGTCGATCAGTTGGTCAATCTTTGGAAGGGGGAAACTATCTTTAGGGCAGGCCCTGTTCAAGTCTGTGAAGTCCACGCACACCCTCCACTTTCCAGTTTTCTTCTTGACCACCACCGTGTTGGCCAGCCACACCGGGTACTGGACTTCCCGGATGGCTCCTGCCTTTAGCAGGTTGTCGATCTCTTCGACGACCGCATCTGTCTGCTGCAGCCCTGTCCTACGGGCCCTCTGCACTACCGGCTTGTGGTCGGGGTCCACATTCAGCTTATGGCACATGACCTCAGGGTCGACCCCAGGCATTTCGCTTGGGCTCCAAGCGAAGACGTCGACGTTCTGCATCAGGAACCGTGAGAGTTCGGCCCTTTCTTCGTCTGGTAGCTGGGTGCCAACCAGGAAGAACCTGTCTGGGTCTGCCGGGCTCAGCCTGACTTCGGCCAGGTCTTCGATGCTCTTCTTCTCGGGATCGCGGCCGATTTCATCTAGGCCTTTTTCGAACTTGGCGAGGTTGACGCGCTCTGGCTCCTTCACTGCTGGGACTGCGGCCAGCATGCACTGCCTGGCTTGCTGCTGATCTCCCTCCACTGTGACTACTTCCATCTTGCCCTCCTTGTTCTCAAGGACGAACTTCAGCTTTTGATGGAGGGAAGAAGGAACTGCTTCTAACTTGTGGAGCCACGTTCTGCCCAGAATGACGTTGTAGGGAGAAGGGGCGTTCACGACTAGAAAGTCGACCGACACGGAGGCTCCGCCAACTCGGGTCTCCAGGGTGATCCTGCCCGTGGGGTAGACTGGCGTGGCGGACAACCCTAGCAGGGGTGCACGGACCTCCGTGAGGTCTGCTTCGGAGAGTTTCATCTTCTTGAAGCAGTCGTAGTAGAGGACCTCGGAGGAGCTGCCGGAGTCGACGAGGATCCTCTTCACTGTGAAGTCTCTCAGCTTCATGGTGAGGAGCAGGGGGTCGTTGTGAGGGAGCTGGATTCCCTCTAGGTCTCTGTCGGAGAACGAGATGGCGGGTCGGTCGCGGCGGGCTTTCTTGGATGCCGGAGCGAGCTCGGCTTTCATTACTTCCTTCCCGTGCGAAGCCCGCCTGGCTTCGGCACGGGCCTGGGAGCTGCCCCGGGACGAGGAAGCGGGAGCTGAGGACGCCAGATGGATCACGTTAATGATCTTCTCTGAATCCTCACTGTCTGGAGCCTGGGCTGCGCTCTGGTGAATTCGGCCCTCGCTGCCGCCGGCATCACCTACCTTGACGAATTCTAGAATGTGGCCCTCTTCGGCCAGCTTCTCCAGGTACCACTGCAAAGTCTTGCAGTCCTCGGTCTTGTGCCCGTTACCCCTATGGAAGGAGCAGTAGAGCTTGCTTCGGCTGCCGGAGGTGGGCTCATTCTTCATGGGCTGAGGGTACTTGAAGAACGGTTTGGACCTGATCTTAGTCAGGATGCGGTAGATCGGCTCCTTGAAGACGACGTTGACGCTCTGACTGGCGCTGGAGGGAGGTCTGGGCTTCCAGGCGCCCCCGGACCTGGACGACGCAGGCTTCGCCGAACTGGAGACCCAGGCCTGCTTGGGCTCCTGCTTCTGGAAGGGCCTCCCGCCTCTCTGCCGAGGCTGGCTACTCTTCTGCTCGGGCTCCGGATGCCCATCCTGATCCCGGGCTCGGATCTCGTCTTCCTCCTGGGCGATGAAGCGCTTTACCCGGGACATCAATTCTGGCATGGATTCTGGGGGGTTCCCGGCCAAGTCCTTCCGCAAGTCGTGGCCGGGGATCAGGGCATGCTGGAAGGCGTAGATTGCTATCTCCTCCCTGGTGCCCTCGATCTGGCTGTAGACCGCCCATAATCGCTGGGCGAAGATGGCGAGGGTCTCACCCTGTTTCATTTTCAGGGCGAGGAGGTCCCCTTCTCTCTTGGGGACGACGCTGTAGGCTTGGAACTTCTTCATGAAGGAGAGCTGGAGCTCCTTCCAATTCGAAACTGACTGCTCTGGGAGAGAACAGAACCATTTCAGGGGGAGGTCACCCAAACTGGAGGAGAAGATTTTGCAGTTTAGGTGACCCTCATTCCCCCAGATGGACATCTTCTGGGAGAAGTGTCGGAGGTGAGCGGATGGGTCGGACAGTCCGTCATAGGGGACGAACCGCGGGACGGAGAACTTTCTGGGCAAGGGGGTGCGCTCGATCTCTTTTGTGAAGGGTGAGCCCCCAGATCAGTGTGGCCACAGATCTGCTTCTGGTCCCGCACGTCCAGGTTGTGCTGGAGAGCCAATCTGACGCGTTTGTCAAATCGCTCCTGCTCATCGTCCTTCTCTGGAGTCTGGGACTTTGGCTTTCGCTTGGAGTGGTTCGGGCTACGATGGCTATGAGTTCGGCCATCGCGGCCATGATGACTGCGGCTGTTGCTCGAGCCTTCGTCACGAACCTGGCTCCGCTTTTGGTCCAGATGGTTTCTGAGATCCTCGCGGGGAGGCTGGGCTGCCCTGCTGGGGGCGTCCCTCTTCTTCCCTTGAGGCTCAGAGACCTGCCTCAAGGAGGCGGTTTGCGCTGCCCTCAGCTGCTGCTGGAGCTCGCGAATCAGCTGTTCTTGCCTCTGGAGGAGAGCAGTTTGGGCTTCGAGAACCCCTCCAGTGGCAGGGGGTTGAACGTGGCGCGTCTCTCCTACGGCCACGGACTTTGTCCTTCCGAGGACGCTCATGCCGACGCTCATCGCGTCTGGGTGGCATGACTTCTTCTGCTGAGATCGAGGCCTCGAGCCCCTCTTGGAAGGGGAACTCGACAAAGAGCTGAGAGCCTAAGCGGCCCTCGCCTGCAGACGTGCCATGCACCGTGCGGGAGCGCCCTTGAGGAGGGACGTCCGTCGACGGTGGTGGCAGCTCGAGCGCTGCTCTTGAGGACTCTACGCCCTTCCTAGCTTTCGGAGGCATGGCTTCTGAGAGATTGAGGTTAAGAAGGTTGGGAAGGTTGGGATATTACTTCCCCACAGACGGCGCCAATTGTAGGTGCAGAAAATAATGACCCACAATATCTGGGGAGCCTTAGAGGACTTATCCAATGATGGTGATGACTGGGTACCGTCCGAAAGCCTGAAAGGGAAGAACACACGGTCAGAGGACCCTGGCCTGGGCGACGCAAGGCTCTCCGATGCCAAAGTCAGTGAAGGAACTGGAACAGTGGAAGGAGAGGAAGAAGAGAGGCAGAGTAACAGCTCTCGAGTGTATATGTTGCGTACCTTGCATGTGAAATGCAGTCCTTTTTATAGACGATTTGGAAGATATCTTGGACGATATCTTGGCATGGGTCTCATGATTCGACTGGGAAGTCATGATCAGCCCACGTTGCAATTAATGCGGTCCAATCTAGCCCACTCTGCATTAAATGCGCGTCTTGTTGTGCCAGATCGTGTTGGACGCCTTTGGCGGTAGGGGTATCATTGGATCCGCCCTCGGGCCCTGCCCTGATGTGGCCTCAGCCGCTGGATTCCGCCATGTCAGTGATCTGGCGAAGATTGTGAGCGGCTGGATGTCGCATCTGTCCTGCTAGCTCGCGCCCCTACTCCTCCACGTGCTTGATGACGTGGAGGGGGCGAGGGGCGCAAGCGGAGGTTCTTTCTTACTTCGGCTCCCGTCCCGGCTCTTTCAGCCGAGGTGGAGCTCTCTGCCGAGATGGCCGAGCTCGGCGCTAGTGGCCCGGAGCTGCTTGACTTCGGCCGGACCTCCTGTCCTGGCAGCCGGGGTGAGCCTGGTGCTACATGGATGGCACGCGGATGGCACGTGAGAGTGCTTAGACTCATCTGATGGCTGTGATTAGCGTAATCCTGTGGCTCTGGAAATCTCCCCACACACACGCTGATACAAATCTCTCCTTGTATTCATTTAACCAACTCTACTTGACGTACTGAACTGCTGAAGGATATGTGCTGAACTCTTGGTTTAGCCTACGCAAATGATCAATATACTCTTCTTCTGTGGAGGCATGGGCCAACATATTCCAATACAGTGTAAATCTATCCCACTTCTCCTTGGTCTCAAACAATTTCTTACGTTTCACTAGGACATTCTTATTTATGTGCCATTTGCATAATAAATGCTTTGCATTAAGGAACACAGTGTTGATGACTTTCAGTAGTGATAATTCTCTGTTTGTCATAATAACACAGGAAGAGCGTCCTCACCAATGATAGAATGTAAAACACCCAAAGCCCATTATAGTTGCCTTTGCGCTTGGCTTCCATGTAAGCAAAGCACATAGAAAAAGTCATATATGTTGAAGTAACTCCGACAATCTCCAGTAAGGGCGTGCGATACCGGTTGGTTTTGTAAGTGCAATCCATTATTAAGACATGAGGAAATGACTGCAACAACTGTATGCTTAGTGGATGAGCCCAAACCAAATCGGTGATTGCATCACTGTCCTCATTGTTCCTGTGGCATTCAATGTACTTATGCTCTTTCAACTTTCCCATCAGTTATTGCATCTGTGTCCTCCCACCCTGCTCAACAACTCTGTGCCTATGACGTGCATTGTAAATGGTCTTCATTGTAGTTACATTTAACTCACTTCTTTGTTTTAATGTAACCAAAATATCTTTCGGTCGTACCATGCTATCTTAGACATATCAACCATAAATTTTGTTTCCTCTTCTGTTAATCTACCTACGAATGAATGACCCTCTAGATACTATGCAGCGGAGTGATTATGTACACCACATGCAACTTCCAACATCCAATCATCAGAAGTGTCAAGTTTTTTTCCCTTTAATATGAAAGGGCATCCACATTTCTTCGATCCTGTTTGCTTGATCTTTTTCTTAGTAGGCCCCTTATCATTGGTCTTAGAATGCTTGAAATGGCCGCTTCTCTCACATGTTAGGAAAACTCTAGCTTTTATTCCAGGCCTTACAGCATTTGACACCTTTATCACAATGACAAAACCATTTATTTTACCCACATCACGAGCCCAGTTCACTAATGCATCTCGACTGTGAAATATCTAAACACATAACCATCGAATCAGATATTAGTAACACACAATATTTATATTCAAATCATAATTTAATATAATGTCTTGCTTCTTCAGTGGTAAACACATTTGTAAAGTCCATTACATAGGCTGACTGAACTTGGCTTTCTTCTGTGGATGGCTGCAATAAAGAAAAAGAAATCGTCTCAGTACTGTTCAAAATCATAAATCCGGACATAACATATTTTTTCGGATATTTATATCCGAACATATGTATAATGTCCGGAGATTTATATCCGAACATCAAGGTTTTATTCGGGTCATTATGGCCGAACATTATACATATGTTCGGACATTCCAGTCCGGACAAAACGCGGACATCTACCGTACAGAACTTGAGAAAAATGGCTAAAACACTGAAATAATCAACCACACTTACCTTTTCGCTGCTAGTAGCAATGAAAGACACGATTTTCTTTTTAATTTCCTTGTCCATTGCAATGTTTGGTTTGATTGACCTACAAAAAAAAAACGTTCGATGGGGGCAACGGGAAGAATGAAGAAGGAAGAAGATGAAGTGTGGGAGAGTGCAGACTATACTGTAAAGAGAGTGAAGGAAGAAGGGAATGTGGGAAGAGATAGTGCAATGGGGGAAAAAGGATTGGTAATGTAAAAACCGGTGGTGAAGGGAGAGTGGAGTTATGGTGTGAAGAAGGGAGAGATGAGAGATGAGTTATGTGTTTGTGAAGAGAATGATTTGATTTTCAACATGGATTATGAGATTTCCATTTTAGTCATTTCACATCGGTGGGAAGAAAAGAAATCGTGGTGCCATCAAAATCCAGTAATGTCAATGTAATTCTTTAACTGAAACCATTGATATGGTCGGACAGGCATGCCCAAAACTCTCCACAATCAGATCCTTTGTCATTCGGTGGCTGTGTGCAAAGCAACAGACTATATGTACAAGAAAAGATCAATCACTTGGATGGAAATTTTCGATGTGGGAGAAGTATTTGGGGGCAAACTTCAATGCTAGTAACCTCCACATGAATGGCCTGTTTCAAAGATTATTGAGCTGGCCCACGTGATTATAGGATGAAATTGAAGCCTTTGTTGGACATAGCCAAATAAATGCTAGTGGCTCATGTAAGCATGCATGCATAGAAAATAATTTATTTTGCTGATCGACGGTTGATGTTCTTTTAATATGATCACTGGGTTATCTTTGGGATGTTAATAGCTCTCCCCATAACACTAGTTTGCTACAGTCTATTGCTACCGTAGAAGAGCTTCTGAAAGGAACAAAGAAAAAAGCATGCAGTAAAAACTGCACTCCAAAATGAAAAAAGAAGCTTCTGTATATACCCTTCGATGGTTTTTTTATTTTTGGGTCTACCTTTATTCTTTTGGTTTGGCAGTGAAATTGAAATTTTGTGATGGCAATTTGAGGGTGGAATACATACCCAAGAGTGGGAAGGAGAGAGAAGAGGATGACTGTTGGAGTAGAGCTTTTGAATCCTTTCCATGTAAGTTCACTTTTCTTTTTTTATTATAAGAGAGTGGAAGTAGTAGGTTAAGATGTTAGCATCTACTGGGTACTTGAAAACAGAAAAGGCTAATTTGGAAAGTGTATTTGTATTTTGATTCCTTTCTGCCCTTATTGTCCAGGTTTGGGGCTAGACTTCTGATGGGAACGATCTTACTATCTCTGATCGAATTGGCACTTGAATTTTCAATTTAATGTGGAAGGTTACTCTCTAGCTCGCGTGGCCAATATCTTTTTCATCTAATTGGCAAGTATCTTTGGCCAAAATAACACAGACTGTGGGACCAATTTGTCTAACAACTGAGACTTTTGGGTAGGACCCTATCTATCTAGAGTGGAGTCTATTTGATGATGGTCTGGATTGATGAAATGCTACAACAGATTTGAGGATGTATAAAAAAATCTGAGTTGGGCATGAGATTACATTTGTGTCTCTACCTGTGGTTGCTAACCTCTCTCCCACTTGGAAGGTAATGGTAATGACTGATTATCCAATTCTATCATAAGTTATATAGGCTATGCCCACCATCATAAGACATTGCTTGAATTTTATGAAGACTTCATTTATGTGTAGTTTAAGATGCAAAAAGGGCTCTGCCGCCCAGGCACACAGCCCAGCGTGCTGTGGCCCGGCCTGGCATGGGCATGGGCATGACCCAGTCCAGGCTGGGTTGTGCTCGCCCAGAGAGCCGTGGCCAGTGGCACGGCAAAGCTGTAAATCTTTTTCAAGGAAATTATGAAAGATGTATATTTTATTTCTATAAATAAATGAAATTATCATAGTTCCATTTGTTTTTATGAGGATCTAGGATTTTCTTCAAATTTAAAAAAAAAAAAAAAGCAGATGTGTAAGCCCTGTCCAAACCGCCCATTTAGGGCACAGTACGGCCCGTGAAAATTCACAGGCCAGCATGACCGGGCTGAGGGTTTGATGGGCCATGCCATGATCTCTAATCTGATGGGAGACGGTCATTAGGATTGATGCATGTAGCCTAAGAAACGGTTTCCAATTGATTGTAAACTCAACAGCCCAAACAAAACCTCTAGCAACAGAAGTTCTCATGTCACAGCAAGGAGGAAACACAAGTAAATACCTTACCTTTGTAGCTAAATCCATCGTGTAAACCACTTGTACTTCAAAAGTAATATGAAAGCAATAATAAGTTTGGGGCTGCTATTCCTTTACAAAGCTTAAAAAGAGCAAGCAAGTCACAATGACCATACTTAAAATTGGAGCCAAAATCAAAGCATTTGGAATGAATCTCCCAGATGATTATGTAGCTTATTGGGCTTTTTATTCTCTCCCTTTGTATCTTGGCACACCTAAATGGGTAATTGTCTTTCAAACAGTTTTGGGTCTAGCACCTGAATGAGAAAATAAGTCACATTTATATGTATGAACCTTATCCATCCAAAAATTAAAATTGTGCATCCTTTGATTTCATCATAGAAAATAAAATGTACTAGTTCCCTTGTCTCTAATCCTAAAAGGATTAATAAGGGCTTGTTTGAATATCTACACAGATGTTATATTTCATATACACTCTTCCCTTTTTTTTGAATTATTTTATTTAATATGAATATGACTTTCACCACAAGACTGCTGCTTCTTTCACAAATGACAAAGGACATATTTAATAACTCATTTCATCTATTTATAATCAAAACTATATTAATCCTAATTTGAGTAGCCATTCCATAAAAACTAGAATCTAGAATCTCAATTACATGTTAAACCTAATTAATTACATATAAGGGCATAAAAATAGTCTTACATTATCGACAAAAATAAAGAGTTTGATTTGTCAATTTTCCTTGATGCCGAATGTTTTCCAGAAATATCATCAACAAATACTCCATTCTTCCCGGTAATCTGATGTGTGGGGAGATTTCCAGAACCACAGGATTACGCTAATCACAGCCATCAGATGAGACTAAGCACTCTCACGCGCCATCCGCGTGCCATCCACGTGGCGCCAAGCTCACCCCGGCTACCAGGACAGGAGGTCCGGCCGAAGTCAGGCAGCTCGGGGCCACTAGCACCGAACTGGCCCACCCCGGGCGCCGTCTCGGCAGGGAGCTCTACTTCGGCTGGGCCACCCCGGATGCCGTTTCGGCAGAAAGCTCTACCTCGGCTGAAGAAGCCGGGACGGAAGCCGAAGCAAGAGAGAACCTTCACTTGCGCCCCTCATCCCCCACGTCATCAGGCACGTGGAGAAATAGGGGCACGAGCTAGCAAGACAGATGCGACATCCAGCCACTCACAATCTTCGCCATATCCTGACAGGTCGGCATCCAGCGGCTGAGGCCACATCAGGGCAAGGCCCGAGGGCAGATCCCACGATCCCCTACCGCCAAAGGCGTCCAACACGATCTGGCCCAACAAGACGCGCATTAAATGTGACGTGGGCTGATCCGACGCGCATTTAATGCAGAGTGGGCTGGATTGGACCGCATTTATGGCAACGTGGGCTGATCATGACTTCCCAGTCGAATCATGAGACCCACACCACGATATCTCCCAAAGATACGTCCCAAACTCTATAAATAGAGGCTCAAACCACCATTAAAGGTACGCACAATTTCATTCACAGAGCCGTTACTCTGTCTCTCTTCTCCCCCTCCTTCCATTGTTCCAGTTCCCACACTGACTTTGGCATCGGAGAGCCTTGCGCCGCCCAGGCCAGGGTCCTTTGATCGTTTGTTCATCTCTTTCAGGCTTTCGGACGGTATCCAGTCATTCCCAGTCACCATCTTCTCGGATAAGTCCTCTAAGGCTCCTCCTTTATTGTGGGTCATTATTTTCTGCACCTACAATTGGCGCCGTCTGTGGGGAAGTAATATCCCAACCTTCCCAACCTTCTCAACCTTCTTAACCTCAATCTTTCAGAAGCCATGCCTCCGAAAGCTAGGAAGGGCGTAGAGTCCTCAAGAGCAAGCGCTCGAGCTGCCACCACCGTCAACGGACGTCCCTCCTCAAGGGCGCTCCCGCACGGTGCATGGCACGTCTGCAGGCGAGGGCCGCTTAGGCTCTCAGCTCTTTGTCGAGTTCCCCCTCCAAGAGGGGCTCGAGGCCTCGATCTCAGCAGAAGAAGTCATGCCACCCAGACGCGATGAGCGTCGGCATGAGCGTCCTCGGAAGGACAAAGCCGTGGCCGTAGGAGAGACGCGCCACGTTCAACCCCCTACTGCTGGAGAGGTTCTCGAAGCCCAAACTGCTCTCCTCCAGAAGCAAGAGCAGCTGATTCGCGAGCTCCAGCAGCAGCTGAGGGCAGCGCAAACTGCCTCCTTGAGGCAAGTCTCTGAGCCTCAAGGGAAAAAGAGGGACGCCCCCAGCAGGGCAGCCCAGCCTCCCCGCGAGGACCTCAGAAATCATCTGGACCAGAAACGGAGCCAGATCCGTGACGAAGGCTCGAGCAACAGCCGAAGTCACCATAGCCGCGACGGCCGAACTCATAGCCGTCGTAGCCCGAGCCATCCCAAGCGAAAGCCCAGAGCTCAGACTCCAGAGAAGGACGATGAGCAAGAGCGATTTGACAAACGTGTCAGATTGGCTCTCCAGCACAACTTGGACATGCGGGACCAGAAGCAGATCTGTGGTCACACTGATCTGGGGGGCTCGCCCTTCACAAAAGAGATCGAGCGCACCCCCTTGCCCAGAAAGTTCTCCGTCCCGCGGTTCGTCCCCTATGACGGACTGTCCGACCCATCCGCACACCTCCGACACTTCTCCCAGAAGATGTCCATCTGGGGGAATGAGGGTCACCTAAACTGTAAAATCTTCTCCTCCAGTTTGGGTGACCTCCCCCTGAAGTGGTTCTGCTCTCTCCCGGAGCAGTCGGTTTCCAGTTGGAAGGAGCTCCAGCTCTCCTTCCTGAAGAAGTTCCAAGCCTACACCGTCGTCCCCAAGAAGGAAGGGGACCTCCTCGCCCTGAGAATGAAGCAGGGCGAAACCCTCGCCAAGTTCGCCCAGCGATTCTGGGCGGTCTACAGCCAGATCGAGGGCACGAGGGAAGGGATAGCAATCTACGCCTTCCAGCATGCCCTGATCCCCGCAACGACTTGCGAAAAGACTTGGCCGGGGACCCCCCAGAATCCATGCCAGAGTTGATGTCCCGGGTGAAGCGCTTCATCGCCCAGGAGGAAGACGAGATCCGGGCCAGGGATCAGGACGGGCATCCGGAGCCCGAACAGAAGAGTGGCCAGCCTCGGCAGAGAGGCGGGAGGCCCTCCCAGAAGCAGGAGCCCAAGCAGGCATGGGTCTCCAGTTCGGCGAAGCCTTCGTCGTCCAGGTCTGGGGGCACTTGGAAGCCCAGACCTCCCTCCAGCGCCAGTCAGAGCGTCAACGTCGTCTTCAAGGAGCCGATCTACCGCATCTTGACCAAGATCAGGTCCAAGCCGTTCTTCAAGTACCCTCCGCCCATGAAGAATGAGCCCACCTCTGGCGGCCGAAGCCAGCTCTACTGCTCCTTCCATAGGGGAAACGGGCACAAGACCGAGGACTGCAAGACTTTGCAGCGGTACCTGGAGAAGCTGGCCGAAGAAGGCCACATTCCAGAATTCGTCAAGGCAGGTGATGCCGGCGGTAGCGAGGGCCGGATTCACCAGAGCGCAGCCCAGGCTCCAGACAGCGAGGATTCAGAGAAGATCATTAACGTGATCCATCTGGTGTCCTCAGTTCCCGCTTCCTCGTCCCGGGACAGCTCCCAGGCCCGTGCCGAAGCCAGGCGGGCTTCGCACGGGAAAGAAGTATTGAAAGCCGAGCTCGCCCCGGCATCCAAGAAAGCCCGCCGCGACCGACCCGCCATCTCGTTCTCGGACAGAGACCTAGAGGGAATCCAGCTCCCTCACAACGACCCTCTACTCCTCACCATGAAGCTGAGAGACTTCACAGTGAAGAGGATCCTCGTCGACTCCGGCAGCTCCTCCGAGGTCCTCTACTACGACTGCTTCAAAAAGATGAAACTCTCCGAAGCTGACCTCACGGAGGTCCGTGCACCCCTGCTAGGGTTGTCCGCCACGCCAGTCTACCCCAAGGGCAGGATCACCTTGGAGACCCGAGTTGGCGGAGCCTCCGTGTCGGCCGACTTCCTGGTCGTGGATGCCCCTTCTCCCTACAACGTCATTTTGGGCAGAACGTGGCTCCACAAGTTAGAATCAGTCCCTTCTTCCCTCCACCAGAAGCTGAAGTTCGTCCATGAGAACAAGGAGGGCAAGATGGAAGTAGTCACAGTGGAGGGGGATCAGCAGCAAGCCAGGCAGTGCATGCTGGCCGCAGTCCCGGCAGTGAAGGAGCCAGAGCGCGTCAACCTCGCCGAGTTCGAGAAAGGCCTCGACGAAATCGGCCGAGATCCCGAGAAGAAGAGCATCGAGGACCTGGCCGAGGTCAGGCTGAACCCGACCGATCCAGACAGGTTCTTCCTGATTGGCACCCAGCTGCCAGACGAGGAGAGGGCCGAACTCTCTCGGTTCCTGGTGCAGAACGTCGACGTCTTCGCTTGGAGCCCAAGCGAAATGCCTGGAGTCGTCCCCGAGGTCATGTGCCACAAGCTGAATGTGGACCCCGACCACAAGCCGGTAGTGCAGAGGGCCCGTAGGACAGGGCTGCAGCAGACAGATGCGGTCGTCGAAGAGATCGACAACCTGCTAAAGGCAGGAGCCATCCGGGAAGTCTAGTACCCGGTGTGGCTGGCCAACACGGTGGTGGTCAAGAAGAAAACTGGAAAGTGGAGGGTGTGCGTGGACTTCACAGACTTGAACAGGGCCTGCCCTAAAGATAGTTTCCCCCTCCCAAAGATTGACCAACTGATCGACGCCACCGCTGGTCACGACCGAATGAGCTTCCTCGATGCCTACAGAGGCTACCACCAGATCCCGCTCTACGAGCCAGACGAGGAGAAAACATCATTCATAACCCCCCGCGGCACTTACTACTACAAGGTGATGCCCTTCGGGCTAAAGAACGCGGGGGCAACCTATCAGCGCCTCGTCACAAAAATGTTCCATGCTCAGCTCGGCCGGACGGTGGAGGTCTACATCGACGACATGGTCGTCAAATCGGTGCACTCCGGCGATCATCTGGCGGATCTCGGCCAAATCTTCGACATCCTTCGCGCGTACAAGCTTAAGCTAAACGCGTCCAAGTGCGCCTTCGGCGTAGCCTCTGGCAAGTTCCTCGGCAGCTTGGTAACGCGGAGAGGGATAGAGGCTAATCCGGACCAGATCACCGCGATCCAGAGCATCCAGAGCCCCTCTACCACGAAGGAAGTTCAGAAGCTCACAGGAATGGTTGCAGCACTCAACCGCTTCATCAGCCGGTCATCAGATAAGTGCAGGCCTTTCTTTCAGCTTTTAAAGAAAAATCTGAAATTCCAGTGGACCCCCGAGTGCGACCAGGCATTGGCCGCACTCAAAACCTATTTAATGTCACCACCCTTACTCTCCACCCCAACTTTGGGGGAGATTCTGTATTTGTACCTTGCGGTCTCGGATCACGCAGTGAGCTCCGTCCTCATCAGGGAGGATGAGGGAATTCAAAAGCCAATCTATTATACGAGCAAGACCCTGCTCGATGCCGAGACCAGGTACCTTCTATTGGAGAAGCTTGCGTTGGCTCTCGTCAGTGCCTCCCGCAAGCTCTCCCATTATTTCCAATCCCACACCATTGTGGTGATCACGGAGCATCCACTCCGTTCAGTGTTCAAGAAAGCTGATTTTTCAGGGCGAATATCAAAGTGGGCAGTTGAACTGGGGCAGTATGATATACAGTACCGTCCCCGAACTGCGATCAAAGCCCAGATTCTGGCGGACTTCATCGTCGAATTCGTCTCCCCTAACCCGGCTCTGACTCAGCTCGGCACGGCACTGGGGGGCACAGGGCACGAGCCAGTAGAAACTGAGGTCGAGCAGTCTCCCACCTCGGCATGGAAGATCTTTGTCGACGGGTCGTCCACCTCCAAGAGAGCTGGCGCCGGCATAGTTCTCCAATCGCCAGAGGGACTGGTCATAGAGCAGGCTTTCACCCTCGACTTCAAAGCGACAAACAATGAGGCAGAATACGAAGCACTGATTGCAGGGTTGAACAGCGCCCAAATCCTCGGAGCCCAACACCTGGAGATCTTCAGCGACTCTCAACTGGTAACTAGCCAGCTCGCTGGAGACTACCAGGCCAGGGACGACAGGATGGCGGCCTACTTAGCCCTTGTTAAAAAACTGCTCTCTCATTTCCAGAAAGCCGAAGTCAGGCAAATATCCCGAGATACCAACACGCACGCAGATGCGCTTGCAAACCTGGCCTCCGCTGTCGAAGCGGGGAAGAAAAGGACCATCGAGGTTGGGTCAGTATCAAGGTCAAGCTTAGAACTCCATTCATCTCGGCTTGTCCTCTGTGCTGACCTCGGCCCAAGCTGGATGGATCCAATTGTCGCCTACTTGAAGGACGACCAGCTCCCCGAGGAGAAGGCTGAAGCCCACAGGATCAGACTCAAGGCAGCGCGATTCTGGCTCTCTCCCGAAGGCAAACTCTACAGGAAGTCCTTCACAGGTCCATACCTCCAGTGCGTCCATCCAAGCAAGGTGGACGACTTCCTGTATGAGATCCACGAAGGAATCTGCGGCAGTCACATAGGAGGTCGATCCCTGGCTTACAGAGCAATAAGCCAGGGCTACTGGTGGCCCTACATGCAGAAAGACGCGCAGGTCTACGCCAGGAAATGCGAGAAGTGCCAGAAGTTCTCCCACTCCCTCCATCAGCCAGCACAAGATCTGAGTCCCCTCTCTAGCCCATGGCCCTTCGCTCAATGGGGCCTGGACATTGTGGGGCCTCTTCACCGAGCTCCAGGAAACAAGAGATGGCTGATAGTGGCTACGGACTACTTCACAAAATGGATAGAGGCTGAACCGTTGTCTTCAATCATGGACAGGGACTCCAGGAACTTCGTTTGGAAAAACATCCTTACGAGGTTCGGCATCCCCCGGACCCTGATTTCGGATAACGGGACTCAGTTCGACTCCAAGTCCTTCAAAGACTTCTGCCAAGAGCACGGCATCAGAAATCATTACTCCACTCCGGCATATCCACAGAGTAATGGCCAGGCAGAAATCTCCAACAAAGTGATCCTGGACGGCCTGAAGAAGCGACTGGACAAGGCAAAGGGCAGATGGACAGAGGAGCTTCCGAGCGTACTGTGGGCATACAGAACAACTCCAAGGAGGTCCACCTCGGCAACACCTTTCTCTCTGGCCTACGGGATGGAGGCAGTCATTCCTTTGGAAATCGGCCTTCCTACCCTGAGGACAGAGCTGGTCGACCAAGGCCGAAATGAGACAAACCTGGCGATGCAGCTGGAGCTGGCAGACGAGCGACGAGAAGCAGCAGCCCTGCGACTGACCGACTATCAGCAATGGTTAGCCAGGGCATACAATCAAAATGTCAGAGAGAGAAAGTTCTCCGCGGGAGAGCTGGTGCTAAAGAAAACCCTGCCAGCTGACAGAGAGCCAAACGAAGGGAAGCTAGCCCCGAATTGGCATGGCCTGTTCAGAATAGTCTCACTGGCAGGAAAGTCAGCCTACAAGCTCGAAGACTTGGAAGGCAAACCACTGCCGAGACCATGGAATGCATCCCACTTGAAGAAATTTTATTTCTAAAGATGTATCGAGTCTCAAAATCAATAAAAGCAGCTTTCACCTTGTCATCAACTTGTCGTCTCTCTCTCACTGATTCCAACAGCATGGGTCTACCGCCCTGGAAAAGGCCTCGAGTCCAGACTCGGTCGTTTCCTAAAGCTCCGGGCCCTGGGCCCTGGAGAAGGCCTCGAGTTCAGACACTCGGCCGGATTGGGTCTACCGCCCTGGAAAGGCCTCGAGTCCAGACTCGGTCGTTTCCTAAAGCTCCGGGCCTTGGGCCCGGGAGAAGGCCTCGAGTTCAGACACTCGGCCGGATTGGGTCTACCGCCCTGGAAAAGGCCTCGAGTCCAGACTCGGTCGTTTCCTAAAGCTCCGGGCCTTGGGCCCTGGAGAAGGCCTCGAGTTCAGACACTCGGCCGGGTTGGGTCTACCGCCCTGGAAAAGGCCTCGAGTCCAGACTCGGTCGTTTCCTAAAGCTCCGGGCCTTGGGCCCTGGAGAAGGCCTCGAGTTCAGACACTCGGCCGGATTGGGTCTACCGCCCTGGAAAAGGCCTCGAGTCCAGACTCGGTCGTTTCCTAAAGCTCCGGGCCTTGGGCCCTGGAGAAGGCCTCGAGTTCAGACACTCGGCCGGGTTGGGTCTACCGCCCTGGAAAAGGCCTCGAGTCCAGACTCGGTCGTTTCCTAAAGCTCCGGGCCTTGGGCCCTGGAGAAGGCCTCGAGTTCAGACACTCGGCCGGATTGGGTCTACCGCCCTGGAAAAGGCCTCGAGTCTAGACTCGGTCGTTTCCTAAAGCTCCGGGCCTTGGGCCCTGGAGAAGGCCTCGAGTTTAGACACTCGGCCGGGTTGAGTCTACCGCCCTGGAAAAGGCCTCGAGTCCAGACTCGGTCGTTTCCTAAAGCTCCGGGTCCTGGACCCTGGAGAAGGCCTCGAGTTCGGACACTCGGCCGGATTCCTAAAATCAGGGTTTTTACACCCCTCAAAGATCATTGCCGAGCTCACGTTTCCACAGCCGAGACCAGTGGAATGATGACTCCACTTCGGCACAAGGCAGCTCGTCTCGGCAAAAGCCGGCCATTTCGGCCAAGGGCAGCTTTCCAGAGGAAGATAGCTGTGCCAGCACTCAAACACACCAAAAATGCAAGCATTCCAGAACAGTGCAAAGAAAGAGAAAAAGAACTCAAAAGCATTGTACACAGTTTGGGTGATCACAGAATTCCTCCTTTTTATTCATTGTAAACTGCTTTATTACAAGAATTACAGAACAGAAAGCAAAGTACAGAAAGGAGGATCACAGTCATCTAAAAATAGAAAATAAAGAAAGGCTGGAAGACTCTGATCTTCACTCACTCTTCGGGCTGCATACTCCAAGACGTCGGACCGTGTCGGACGAGAATGCGCCACCGCCGTGTCGGACGAGAATGCGCCACCGCCCCTCTTCCTCTTCTTCTCTCCATCAACGAAACCCGACCCATCCGATTTCGACAGGCCGGGCGTGAACCCGCGTTCAGAGAGCGCGTGGTCCACGGGGAGTTCCTTCAGAGAGCGCGCAGACCACGACAGGCTTCCCCCCTTGGAGAAAGCCGTCCGCAGGCGCAAGGTTCCCCCCCGGATCAAAGACTGCAGAATATCTACCAGCCATGGTTCCTATATCTATGTGATTTAAGCTATCTTATGTTCTGTTCTTTTCATCGCCCATGGCAAGCCTATCGCCCCTACTTATAGGAGGAAGAAAGGCTCAGCCTCCGAAGGAAGTTATGGGGGCGAAGTCTCCCACGCGTTGCTCGGGATGCACGACTGTTGACCAGCGATCCCTATGACGCCACGTGGAGACATCCATCCATTTCCCTCATAGGCCGTGCCACCATATTTACTACTATTTATGGCCTCCAGAATACGGAGAATTGGCACGGACAGCAACGAGGACCGTTTGACTCCTTCTACCTCAAGAGTCAACAAGCACCATTCAATGCACATCCAGAAATGAAGGAGAAACAAATGCAGAGAAAAGAATGCACAAGTAAAGAAGCCCGTTTTTCATTGATTACTGAGAGCATTACAGGGCTAAGAAGCAAAAAGATTACACGCAAGAAGACAGAAATACAGAGGAGCCCGGCTACTATGGTTTCGGCGATTCCACTAGGTCGATCACCATATCTGATGGACCAGTGGACTCGGCCGAAATCGTGACCTTGCTTGGAGCGTCGCTAGCAGAGGAGGCTTCGACCGGTACCTCACCCGAACCAGGAGCAGAAGAGGTCTCACCCTGAGGCACGGCCGAAGCATCGCTGGCGACCGGGGCATCGCTCAAAACCGGGGCAGCTGGAGCGTCGTCAGCAGCAGGAGCGATTGCAGGAGCTTCAACTGGGGCACTTTCGGCTGCAGGAGCGGAGTTCGGCTCAGGAGCAGAGTCCGAATACTTCGGCAGGTCCCGATAGACAGAATGATCTTCGGGGACCCCCGCACGTCTCAGTGCGGCCAGGCATCCTTCCTCGAACAGGATGGCGGTGATCTCCTCCACCTGCTTCTCATATAGCTCGGAGGCATGATCCACCCCATCCTGGAAGGCGGACTGGGCCTCGACCAGAAGAGAGGCCTTCTCCTTCTCCAGCTCGGCGTTCTCCTTCTTCAGCCTCGCTGTTTCGGCTCGCCCAGCCAGCACTTCCCCGCGCAGCCTCGTCCCCTCAGCCGTCGATTCAGCCTTCAATCTTGCCAATTCCGACTCCAGCTCGGCAGTCTTCTTGTTCCTCGCCCAGACCTCGCCTTTCAGATGATTGGCCTTCGACGTAAGTTCAGCGACATCAGCCAGAGCCGATGCCAGCCGAGCAGCCTCATCAACGCTGGCCTTCTTCATCCGCTCCATTCCCGCCTGCATCTCCTCCAGTTCCTTCTTCAGCTTGTCTATCTCGGTCTCCAACTGGGAGACCCTCTTCGCGTTCCTGTCGCTCCTTCCCACCACAGTCAGGAGCCTCTGCACATTCTGCAAAGGGAAAAAGTGGGTCAAACCGGGGCAGTCAAGCTGGGTTACTTAGAGAAAAACGCTGAAAATACTTACCAGGAGGTTGGCCTGGATCGCCGAAACCATCAGGCTCTCATCGTCGAACCTGTCATGCGTCTCCATATCTCGCGGCAGAGCCCCGATAACGTCGGCGTTCCCCAGCAGCCGATCCTCGACGTTCAGAGGATTGCCGGGCTGCGTTTCCATCCTCGGCCTCCATGGCGGTGGGGCAGTTCGGGGTCCGGAGGACGACCCGGATCCCTGCCCCGCCGAAGTGCTGTGCTCGCGGGTCGTCCCGCCGGACGGCCTGCCCGCCGGCGCGCCCTTCTCAGCTGGTGCACTCTTGTCCGTTGGAGCCTTGGCTCCGGGGGCCCGCGCAGGGGTCTTACTCTTCGGAGGCTGTTCGGCCCCCGAATCCTTCTCCCCCGCCTTGGACTTCTTCCTAGGTGGGGACCCCTCCCTCGGGCGCTCCGGCGAACGTCGCCGAACCCCCTCACTCGGAGCAGGAGCAGGAGCAGGCTCGGAAGCAGGAGCAGGAGCAGGAGCAGGAGCGGAAGTGTCGCCAGCACCTCCCGAGCTCGAAGCTGCTCGGGTGCTGGCAGGAGATGGCGTCGCAGAGGAAGAGGACCCCCGCCTGAACTTAGCCGCTAGGTCCTTGACGGCAGGCTCCCTCGACCTTCCCGCCATATCCTCTTCCTGATCAGAAGAATAGGCGTCCACTATCTGCCTCAGGTTCGACGGTTCCGAACTTGAAGTGGACGCCTCGGATCCAGATGCAGCTCGGCTAGCGGCAGGATCGCTCAAGGGGATCCCGGAAGGCACAGCAAGGGAGACGGTTGGGCGATCAGGATGTGCCTCGTCCACCTCGAGTACCCCGGTCCTCTGGTAGTGGCCGCGGTATCTCGGTGTGTATCCGAGTAGCTTCCAGGCCGACCTAGTCTCGTGCCCCTTGTACCTCTCGACCTTGTTGATGTCGGCGGGGTTCCTCCTCCACCCTTCACTCGCAGCTCGGCGTCGTCTCGCACCTGCCTCTGCATAGCAAACAATAGAGGAGTCAGCTCGGCATCGTCAAAATCAAGCAAAGGAAATGAATGAAAAGGAGCGATGTTTACTTGGGACTGTCCCAGGGCGGCGCGGGACCGCTAGCCTCCTACTTTCGCCAGCGCCGAACTCCCAGTCCCCCGAAACACAGAAGAAGGCTTCTTCGGCATTCTTACTTGAATCTTCCAAGGCCAGGACGAAGCCTCTTCGCTGCGGCTTCACCCGGAGATAATATTTCCCTTCCCCGGCCTTGCAGATATCGTAGGTGTCCTCGATGTCATGAACACCTATGTCGGTCCCCAGAATCTCATTCAGTTTCGCCGTGCCCATGATGACCTTATAGCCATTGGGCATCAGCTGGCACGGGGTAAGAGACCAGGTACTAAGGCAAGCTCTAAGCAGAGGGTGCAAGGGGAATCTGACCCCGCCCTCGATCACAGAGATCAGAGGGAACGGCATCCAGCCGCCGGACCAGCGCATCGTGGCATAGTCGACGGAGTCTGCCGGCTTGAGCAGGACTCGCTCCGGAATATCGAAGGCAGCCCTAAATCTGGCTATGCCCTCTTCGGTGTCTAAACTGAACCTAGGGGTGCCCATGTCCAGAAAGAAGGATACAGCGAAAGAAAAAACCCTAAAGACTGTTAAACCCTAGGAAAAAGCTACACAGAGGCGTGAAGCAACTTACAGAGACGAAAAGAGGCGACTCGAGTACAGATCCAGACACGCCCTATGGTCGTCCTCGCTAAAAGAAACCTTGAGCAGCAGAGCAGAAATCGAAGACGAAGGCGAAGACGAAAAGAAATCAGAAACGAGAAGAGAAGAAGACGACCCTATTTATGGATAAGAAACCCTCGGCGCGCGCTGCTTTCGAAATTCGAAAGGACGGATTTCGCGATCCGCGCCTATTCCATCAATAAGACAGCGCAATCAATGAAGAGGCGACGCGTGTTACCGTCGACTCGCTTCCCAGTACAGGCATGACAGAGCATTTATCGCTTCAGAGCAGTTGAAGCGACACCAGACGACGATCGCCGCATCCCCAGACGGATTCTTCTAACTTTCGACCACTAAGGGCTAGGGCGCTTAAGAGGTCAAAAGCTAGGGGCAATTGAGTGGGGAGATTTCCAGAACCACAGGATTACGCTAATCACAGCCATCAGATGAGACTAAGCACTCTCACGCGCCATCCGCGTGCCATCCACGTGGCGCCAAGCTCACCCCGGCTACCAGGACAGGAGGTCCGGCCGAAGTCAGGCAGCTCGGGGCCACTAGCGCCGAACTGGCCCACCCCGGGCGCCGTCTCGGCAGGGAGCTCCACTTCGGCTGGGCCACCCCGGATGCTGTTTCGGCAGAAAGCTCTACCTCGGCTGAAGAAGCCGGGACGGAAGCCGAAGCAAGAGAGAACCTTCACTTGCGCCCCTCATCCCCCACGTCATCAGGCACGTGGAGAAATAGGGGCACGAGCTAGCAAGACAGATGCGACATCCAGCCACTCACAATCTTCGCCATATCCTGACAGGGCGGCATCCAGCGGCTGAGGCCACATCAGGGTAAGGCCCGAGGGCAGATCCCACGATCCCCTATCGCCAAAGGCGTCCAACACGATCTGGCCCAACAAGACGCGCATTAAATGCGACGTGGGCTGATCCGACGCGCATTTAATGCAGAGTGGGCTGGATTGGACCGCATTTATGGCAACGTGGGCTGATCATGACTTCCCAGTCGAATCATGAGACCCACACCACGATATCTCCCAAAGATACATCCCAAACTCTATAAATAGAGGCTCAAACCACCATTAAAGGTACGCACAATTTCATTCACAGAGCCGTTACTCTGTCTCTCTTCTCCCCCTCCTTCCATTGTTCCAGTTCCCACACTGACTTTGGCATCGGAGAGCCTTGCGCCGCCCAGGCCAGGGTCCTTTGATCGTTTGTTCATCTCTTTCAGGCTTTCGGACGGTATCCAGTCATTCCCAGTCACCATCTTCTCGGATAAGTCCTCTAAGGCTCCTCCTTTTATTGTGGGTCATTATTTTCTGCACCTACATCTGAAATCCACGATTTTAAAGCAACTCAAGAAAATGCACATGCTAACAAGAAATCAGAGCAACAAATCAAAACAAAAACAGAGAAAAGAAAGAAAGAGATTCACCATATACATAACTATAAGAGAGCTCGAATGATGCCGATGGCAACCACTGCTACTACGTTCAAGCCCCTGCAAACGATCCAACGCATCTGAAGACTGAAGGAATTGGGGAGAGTGCCGCCGACGGAGAAGGAGAGCTCGTGGTATCTGTTGCAGAGCTGATGAGAAAAAAAGAAAAGAGAGAGAGCAGCAATGTTCTGCTGCTTAAATAGGCTCGAGCAGTCTCCGTTGCTGTCAGTTTGCAGGCTCATCGAAGGGTGTGGGCGTGATCGAGACAAAGGGAAAATCTCCAAATCCAACAAATTGAAAAGGGGAGGAGTTTTTTTCTGCAGCACCACCTAAAGCCTTACTGTCTGTGCATGCAGATGATGCCCAAACTCAGATGACCCAACTCAACCAAGAGACTTGAGGAGGGAGCAGCAGCAGCAACAGCAAGAGACCACGAGACTCTGGAGCTTACCGCATCACTTCTTCTGTGTACTTTGGAACCAAATAACCATCAATGATATGCTACGTTAGGGACGTGTGATATCTTACTCCAATACTCGCCTCCTTCTTTACACTTTTCCGTTACCAAAGGACAATCATCAATGACCAGTGTATCCAGTGTGAGAGGAAAGACATCAGGAAGCACCCTCAACTTAGGGCAATTCGAGATATCAATTTCACTAACATGGATGATATCACCTTCTAGGGCAGTCCATTCCTCCAGATCAGGCATAGACCAAAAGTTAAGCGTCTTCAATGATGGGAAACCTTTCACCATGCCATCGCCATAGACTTCACGCCCCACTTTCTCCAATCCATAAAGATCTACAAGAGATAGAGATTCAAGAGAAGGGAGCTGACCAAAAGGCGGGAGGAGACGGCATCTGCATTTGACCAAAGACAGAGAAACTAGTTTGGAGAAGCTTGAGTCCCCCAACCATGTTGGAAATCTGACACCACAGTAGCCACCAATCACTAGGCCTTCGAGGTTGGTATAAGGATGGAGGGCATTGAGTACCTCCTCCTCAATTCCTTCCTGTCGTGAATCCACGTCATGGGATTCCCATTCCAACATCAAGCGGTTAATTTTTTGCTTATTTTTCAACTCAGCCTCTTTGGCCTCCTCCACACTGATCACATTCTCAAGCTCTGAAATGTGAAGCAATCCTCGTAGGTGTATCATGTCCCGCAGCTCGTTGACCCTGTATCCAATCTCTCTTCCCACCTCGAAGTGCTTCAACTTTCGGAGACTTTTTAATCCCCCAAACGGGATAGAAGCAGAGCATCCCTCCAAAATTATCTTTCTTAGGTTGACTAGGTTTCTAAAGTCACTGGGTACCTGTAAACGGTCAGAGCAATATGCGAGTCCCAAGATTTGTAGATTGTAGAGTCTGGTCATTGATTTCGGTAACCTTTCAATCATAGTCCGAGACAAGTCAAGATACCGCAGCTGTATCAAATTTCCGATTGATTCTGGCAATTCAGTTATGTGATGTCCACTCAAATCCAAAATGCGTATATGCCTTAGATTTACGAACAAATCAGGTGGGATGGTAAGGACAGGATCTTTGGGGTCACATCTCATTAGGCCTCCTTGTATTTTAAGTGTGCGCAGACTTTTTAAGCAATAGAGATACTCGAAATTGAATGATCCCACACTAGACCTGGACAATGGAAATGATGCGTGGCATACCTTTTCAGCATTTTTATGAGACTTCCAGTCTCCTCCGATTTCCAAAATCTCATCTTCTGAAACAGACCGTGCAAGATCATGAATGAGGTCGTGCATTCCGTACATTGAATGTTCGAAATAAAGTAAAGACCTTGAAACCAAATCAGCGAGATATTCCTCGCCTATGTCTTCCATGTCCTTACTTCCTTTAGACTGAAGAAAACCTAGTGACATCCACAACAAAACTAATTGCTCGCCAAACATGCAATCGGAACCTTTAGGAAATACGGAACAAAACTCAAAACACCGCTTCAAATGTGCTGGCAAGTGATGATAACTTAATCTTAAAGCGGGCAAAATAGTCATTTCCTTCTTCTGGCAAATCCCATATCTCGCTTTGTAAGATTGATTTCCAGTCGACAACATCTACGTTAGAGCGTAACAGACCTCCGAGCGTCTTCACTGCCAAAGGCAACCCTTTGCACTTGTTTACAATTTCCTTGCCTCTCTTCACCAAGTCCGGATGTGCATCTGAATTCCCTTGTACAAATGCTCGTCTTTCGAACAAAGACCAGCAATCATCATCGGACAGACCCCGTAGGAAATGATGTGGGAACTGTTCCCATCACTGAGGAAACTCTTTGGCTTCTCGTTGTTACTAGAATTCTGCTTCCTCTTGCCCCAACCATCAATGGAGCTCGCAGGGCATCCCAATCATTGCAGTTTTCATGCCAAACATCGTCCAACACAAGCAAGAACTTCTTCTCTTGCAGAGCGCTCTGAATACTAACTTGAATTGCATCCAATTCCAAGTTGGTAAGAGGAGAAGCACTCTCAGGAAGAACCTTCACTGCAATGGCTTTTGTGAGCCTCATTAAATCAAAGTCTTCAGACACATAAACCCAGGCTTTTACCTCAAAATGTTTCACCACGCGTTCATCATTGTAGGCCAGTTGAGCAAGCGTCGTCTTCCCAAGTCCTCCCATACCACAAATGGGAATGACCTGGATACCCGAGTTGGCGACCGAAGAGGAGTCGTCCGATGTCAACAAACCAACCACCTTCTCTCTGTCAGTTTTTCTTCCGAATAAAATCGACCCATCTATGATGGAGCCAGTCGGAGGCCTCTTTCCAGGTACGAGCCTTTCAGACTTAAGTATCACTTTGAGGTGGAGGTGATTGCTTCTGCTTTCAATCTCTTCTAATCTCTCTCTCATCTCCTTCATTCGAGGACCCAAGTTAAGATTGGAAACAAAACAAGAGAATAAGTCGGATACCTGATCACGCTTCCTCTTTCTTGTTTGCATTGGTTCTTCTAGTTTGGATCGAAGGACTACGTATTCGACTTCATCGAGTATGTCCTCGGCGTCGTAGGCGGCATCCTTAAGTTCTCTCAGCCACAGGCTAATTAATTTGTCTTTGATTTGTCTGTCTTCTGCGTCGTTGAGAAGGGCTTGGATTCTCGAGAAGGCTGATTTGAGCTTCTCGGCCTCTCCTCCAACACCGAAGAGAAAGCCTAGGCTTTTGAGGAAAGGAGGGGCCAATTTATCGAAAATACTTTGGAAGAGGGAGCTTAAACCTGCATCTACCACCTTTAGAAATTGCAGAATCCATGGTTCCAGTAGCTGAGATAGATAGATAGATAGATGGGATGAGATGAAATGAAAGAGGGAGAGGTGAGCAAGGATGAATATAAAAATGCAAGTCAATAATCACGTCTTCAGAACAGCAGGGGTCGCCATGAGGTTTCTCTTTCATCCTCCCCCTAATGTGTCGCCTCCTGTTTGGACCAAACAGGGAATCCCATTTCCCTCCTCTCCAATCGAATTTTTTCATCTCAATAAATTAGAAGGTGGTGGACTCTATTAGAAACGAAAACCTAGACTATTAGGATACTCAAGAGATCAATCAAAATTGAGATCAATCACAAAATTAAAAAATGAAATCACTGGTCGAAATTAATTGGGCTCTGGTTAAAATTGAAATCAATTAGAAATTCGTAAGAACATAGAAGAAACTGAATCTATCTATTCCTCCCATCACACACATGGCCCAAATTAATAAGATCCAAACCGTCATCCCATATCCTCTACTAGTCATAAAGGCACGGCGCACTACGTTTTGAGCATAACTAAATATGGAAAAAACCAAACCTACACCGCCCATAATTTAACAAATTTAACCCAAATTTTCTATGTGGCCCATTGGATCAATCAGCTTCAAACACTACAAGAAATTTCATTTTTACCGGCGCTCAAAAAAACGCCGGCAAAGGTCAATAAATCGCCGGGAAAGGGCTTTCCTGGCGATTTCTGTTGCGCCGGCAATTCGCCGGTAATAATACGCCACTAATGCATTTTATCGGCTAAATAAAGCAACGCCGGGAAAGGAATACACATTGCCGGCGTTATTTGTCGCCGGAAAAAGAATTCATTTCGCCGGAAAATAGGTCTATTTTTTCAATAATAAAACTTTTAAAAACTTTTCCCGGCGTTTTTTTCACCGGTAAAGGACTTCGCGCGTTATTTTTTGCCGGAAAAAAGTCAATAATAGAATTTTTAAAACTCTTACCGGCGTTTTTTCCCTAGGAAAGAATTTTTAAAACTTTTTAAAACTTTTAGCGGCGATTTTTTGCGCCAGCAAAAAATTACCGGCGTTATTTTTCGCCGGGAAAAGAATTTTTAAAACTTTTAGAGGTGATTTTTTACGCCGGAAAAAAATTACCGGCGTTATTTTTCACCGGGAAAATAATTTTTAAAACTTTTAGCAGTAATTTTTTGCACCGGCAAATAATTACCGGTGTTATATTTCGCCGGGAAAATAATTTTTAAAACTTTTAGCGGCAATATTTTGCGCTGGCAAATAATTACCGGCGTTATTTTTCACCGGGAAAAGAATTTTTGAAAACTTTTACCGGCGTTTCCTTACACCGGCAAAAGATTCCCGGCAGTTTTTTTGCGCCGGGAAAAGGTAAATTTTTCAATAATAAATTAAGAAAAAATGTTTCCCGGCGTTATTTTTCGCCGATAAAATGGTTAATTTCGCTGGGCAAAGTCCTCTATTTTTTTCAATTATAAAATTTTAAGAACTTTTGCCGACGTTTTGAGGAGTCGGCAAAACATTAATATAATTTTTTAAAAATCTTTTGCCGGCAAAGCATTTATATTTAAAAAAATATATATAATTTTTAATATTTTTCCTGTACTTGTCGAGGCCCTTGTGCGCACAATTTCAAACGCAACAAACATTGCTTTTTGGACATTTCTAATGTCATTAGAATACCAAATAAAACATTAACTATTGCCATCTTTCCACAAATTTTACATTCTAATCTAATATTTTTTATGTAGGTAAGTTAACATGACTTGATATGAAGCCTTCCAATTGTTTGGACAATAAGCACCTTCCAATTGTGCTTTTTTCATTGCAGTCATCTAAATTTCAACTATGATTGCAGTAGCACTCAAGGATAGCCAAAAGTTCAAGATCACATACAAATAGAGCATTTCAAAAAAAGCACAAAAGATGATCCTAAATAACATATATGTCAGACACTCAGATCGACATGCTCCAAAATATAGGCGCACAGCAAATTAAAAAATCCAAGAAACACATGCCAAAATGTAGGATGAACAGAAAGTAACCCAATATGAAAAGAAACAAAAAGACATACCTGAAAAAAAAAAGATTGTAGGACATTTGCCAAACCATTCATCACCAAACAGAGAAAAGGAAATGAATTTATTAGTGCATTATATATAAGTATTACAATCCAACATAGATTAGAAAGATAGAATGGGTACAAAAAATGTAACATATTGTCCCATACATTTATCTATTTTCTTGAGATTAAGTCCTACAGAGATTACAAACAAGCAGTGATTAGTACATCTAAACCTGCAACTAAGTGAAAGCAAAAAAAGAGTGAAAGCATCATATTTTTAATATATAATTAGGAGGATATTAAGAATCTAAAATCATCTAAAGCGTTTGAACCATTTACCAAATTCCTTAATATGAGTGCGGTCCACATCCCTAACACTTATACGACCACCATGAGCATCCTTAATGATCTGCTTATGTGTCCTGCACCATAGGCACAAACATACATGAAACACTTGATCAAAAGAAAAAAATAAAAAAAACTAAAGAAAGATTTGCATATATAACATTTGCATATGTAAAATCCAATTTCCTATCCCAAGCATAAAAGGCAAACAACCCTAAAAGAAAGGTAATTGCAAGCAACGTCAATCAGGTCAATGGTGGTTGAACACCGGCAAAAGTTCTCAAGGAAGACCTGGTCCCTCGGGCATATAGGTGCAGCAATTATAGATGACACATGCACTTGCTTTCTAAGGTCCAGTTACATTGGAGATTTGGGACGCCCTGAGAGGAACTGGATTAAGATCTTTGCACTATTGAGCAGGTCCAAATACTCTAAGATGGTTTCAAAAGATCTGAAGTAGCATCTTGAGGATTGTCTGATGCTGTTATTAAGATAAGGCTGCTGCTGTCCACAGTTGATATCTCTTTTACGGTTTTATCCATATTCCAAGAAAATGGAACGTTGAAGTGGATTTAGTTACAAAAGCTGGAGTTCTGAGATCTCATTTTGTTTCAGGCAGTTTTATGGGTTTGTTACTTTGGTTTTTGTGGTGACTTTATGGGTGTCTACTGTCATAGTAGACCAGCTTACAGTCTATCTCTTGAAGATAACTTCTTTGTTGCTTTTTCAAAAGCAAAAGAGAAAAAGCAATGCTAGCCATTCTTCTATATTCTAAAAGTTGCTCAAAACTCTACTAAATCATTCAAAAGTAAGACATGGATCGGACAATTAACTTCCAAATGGCATGGCTTCTTTATTGTTCTCTCAAGAGATCCACAAATAGGATGGACTATTGATTTGTATTCCATCACCACAAATCACCAGCAATGACTGCTTGCTAAGTGCCACCAAAATGTGAGTTGGATCCTAATCAAATGTAAAAAAATTTAATGGTTAACAAACTAAAATGCTGTCACTAACTCATGGTCACGGGTGGAAAATGAGATTTATGTATGTATTTATTCTTTCCTTTGAGCTGGTTGAACAAATGATACTCAAAACAGTCATCATGTATGGGCATTCAAGGAAGTTCCTGTAACGAGGACAAGTGTTTGCTGTAAGGACAAGTGTTTGCTTACAGCAAAGAAGACCAGGCTAAAATACTTCCAGATGATTTCAAAAGGATTGGTCAGCCTCTTTGCTACCTGAAAGAAACAGACAGCATCATTTACATTGTGAAAAGAAAAAAAAAACTTACTACTTAGCTTTGATCATTACTTTGATGACATTCAGATGAAAATATCAGAAGGATACTAGCAAGGGATATCATATAATAGCAACAATAATTTCATAGGGATCTGAGAGAGTTATTAGCTACCATTAGATAATCTATATAGTTTATACCAAAGAGATTAAGCAGAGACACAGTCCATTAAGATAATGGACTTTACAGTTGAAAAAAGTTATTGATAACTGCTACATTAGTATGTCAATTAAAAGGTTCTATTGTGAAAACCAGAAAGCTAGAACACACCCTCCTTAAAACGAAACTGATTCACATTAGATCAATTTTCAGCAAATAAACATGTAAGGCTTCAGAGTTTTCTTTTTTTCCAAATCAGTAGATGAGTTTCCGGAGTTACCATGAGATTTTCTTTTTTCCAATCCCTTTTTTCTGCATATATAACATATGCAATATGCCAAACAGTCTATGTGTGTTCAGGAGAACAAATCTGTAAATGAATGCCCAGGAGAACAAAATGAATGCACAGATCAGATTTGTAAAAGGTCTAGTTTGATCTTTGGAGTAAAAAAACATGACTTGCTTGAGACGCTAACTATGAATGGCTCTTTCCTTCCTTATCTTTTCCTTTCAATTTTTCCATGTTCACCATTGTCAAATTTGTATTGGGATCAACAATGCACCCATTAGTCTTGTCCTCTACTTTGAACCAATCACAATAAAATAAATAAATAAATGATGGTATCATTTAAGTTAGAATAAAAACCAATGTTTAATGTAGAAAAAAAGAATTATGGAACACATCAGCGGGTTTGACTTGGATGCTTCATATAAGATTAATGCAAGGTGGGCAGAATATAGACAGACAAGAGGAGTGCTCTGTGATTGTTGGGTGCCACTTTCATTAAAGGTCATTTCCTTAATAAGGTGACAGCTCCATTATAGGATAAATGCAGGGTGGACAACGTATGGCCTTACAAGCTAGTGCGATTGATATGTAGAAGTGTTGTGCCACTTTGATTAAAGGGCATTTGTATTGGTTATCATCTATTTATTTAAGTGATGCAAGGTGATAGGACTTAATATAAACCATACCTCTTTTTTCTTGTCCCTTTTCCTCTTCACCTCACGAAATGGATCTGTGTAAATATAGACAGAACACATGAGCTACATGAAAAGCTCAGTAGCAAAACAAAGCAATACAGAGTAAGTTTCAATGTATACACACCTTCATGTGAAACACTGTAGCACAAACAAGGTAAGAAAACTATGACATTTCATAGAAAGCATCAAATAGCTTTCAATTGTTATCCAAATCTAATGTTAGAATTACATAGACCAAATACAGAATATGTTCTAGTTTAGGAGGAAGAAATTAAAATACCATCTGCAGTCTCTAGATTGAAGTAGATTTCCCATGTACATAGTGAGTCTAGTTCAGATATTACAATTAGAAAAGGAAGTGATGATTTTTCAATGCTTTTTTATCACTGTTGATTGCGTAATCATATATTGACCCCAAACCTTGTAGTCTTTTCCTACTAATGGATCTTTTGCTTGTTGTCTTCCTAATTATGGATCCCTTGCTTTCTGTATTTCTTGTTGATGTAGCGCTCATGGTGATCTTTAGAATAGTGTTTTTGTTATTGTGGGTTTTTTTTTTCCTGCTTCCTTCGTTTTGTTGTTCTTACAGAGTCTTTAGGATTGATAATTAACACAGAATCTCTAGGACAGTAATTCCTTATAAGACATACTTCCCATTGCGAATTGCGATTCTTGTATTATCTGATTGATCTACTGCACTACTGCAATCTTGTCCCACATGAGAAAAGACCACCACTGTAGGCTCACATAATTCCCTGATTTCATCATATGTACGAACCATCTGTGTCTTCTGTCCAACCCAAACAATCAAGTTTGAGGAGTTCCGCTCTGGAAAAAAAACTTGGCCCAAGCTGCCTCTCTATCATCCTTGGGTGCGGTGGTTCTACTTTGAATCCTTTTCTCCAACTGGCTGAAAAAGAAAAATAAGAAAGAAATTTGTTTCTTGATACCATCTGTAAGTACTCCAAGCCTAGATGCACATAAACTTTTTTTTCCCGGAAATTCATTTCACCAATGAAGCATGAATGACACAGGAAGTGTTAATAATCTCTCTTCAAAAGGGAAAAGGAAAAAAAAGAATGAATGTGGACTTGCCATTCATTTTTAAGTCATTTACCTGACACTTTTGTCATGTTTCTTGAACTTACTTTTTATCTGTTGAATCGCTTCTTAAACTGTCTGCGATTACTGTCTTCTTTTACTTCATTTACCGTTTAGAACATATCCTGACATAAATGAATCTTGATAGGTGTATTCCATTTAAGTACAGAGATTCTGATGAGATTAGTGATTCTAAACCTGAGAAGATGATTGAGGTTCTTATGATCAATTCACAAAGTGGTCCAGGACTTCTGTTCCCCAAGGTGTGACATTGTGTAATCATCCTTAATATTTTTTCTCATCTACTCATTTTATTTGGTTTAAGCAAGCACTATACAAGGTGAGATTGTATGTATGCATATTTGTACCGATAAAAAAAAATGTATGCATATTTGCACGCTGCATACCAGGAGTTGTCGTTATTGGGACTGCAAATTTCTAGCAAGGCACTACTTGCATCCCATATGCTAGACAATTTTGCTGAAAAGTTTTCATACTTTGCGAGACTAGTTGCAGATCGATTTTGCATACATTGGGTTAATCTTGTATGATTGTTACCTTGGGTATGGAAGTGATTATTTTCCTTGCTGTCTTGAATTTCTTTCCCTTGCACAGACGAGGTAACTGCTTTTTAATTTGAGTTTGTTTTTCTAGCTCTAATCCGACCCACCCCATGCTGTGAGGAGCTATGACATTTGATGAGAGTCATGACACTATAGTGTGTTCTGAAGAATAGTAAAAAAAGGTTGCCTAGGTGGAGGTTTTTCTGAAATATATGTTCTTTAATTCTTTTTATCTAAGATCTTAAAACTATAAGAAAGTATTTGTGAAAAACCTAATGTTTAGACTGGGAACTCTAAATATTCCAAAATCAAACACCTCAACATTGCTTCTGTCAACTTGTATGACATCATTAACTTCGTAATTGTTGGCTGAAATAAACTGGAAAGCTCTAGTCATTTCTTAATCTAATTCAGTATACTTTTTAGATTTTCAGTTTTTGCTCAAGTTATATTCTTTAAATTTTATTTTCTACCCTGATTCCATTAAAGTAAGACCTCAAAGTTATCAGAAAAATCTATGTTTAGACTGGCAACTCTAAAACTACTAAAATCAAACATCTCTACTTCGTACCCATAGACTTGTATGATGTGATTAACTTTGTAACTACTGGCTGAAATTGGCTGGAAAGCTCTAAGCTATTTGATATAAAAACCTCCCAACTTAGAACCATGAGGCTAGTTATGGTGATGGGTGTGTTGGCCAGTGGCCACCACTGTTCTACTGTTTCAGTCATTCATGCTTCCCTATTGAAGTTCTTCATGTTCTTAATTAAAATGTTGAAAATGTAATGCCATTCAATCTCAAGGAAGGTCAAGGCAATATAATTTCCACTTTTAAAGCCAATGCTATCTTCAGCCTGGAAAACAAAAACGAAAAGAAAAGAAAAGAAAAATGATTTGCAACAGGATCAGTTAAGACAATGAAATATAACAAAAACATTTTTGCTCCTTTTATAAGAGCAACATCATAGTTAGGATAAAAAAGATTGTATCAAGTAAAAATCCCTGCACTCACCGTGCACCACCTGCACACACCCTGCACGTACTCACCATTCACCACATGCACTCACCCTGAACTCACCCTGCACCACCTGCACCCACCCTGCACTCACCTGCACCACCTGCACACACCCTGCACACACCCTGCACTCACCCTGCACACACCCTGCACTCACCACTCACCCTGCACCACCTGCACCCACCCTGCACCCACCTGCACACACCCTGCACCAGCTGCACTCACCCCTGCACCACCTTCAGACACCATACACCAAAAAAGGGATATCTACACTGTGAGTATGATAGATCTAGTATTCTTCAATAGGCTAGACTACAAAATGCATTTTTACTACTGAAAAATTTGTGGCCATTCATCCACCTCATGCTCGTGGCCTATGGCATGCTAATCTGACCCTATACAATTGTTAGCCCCACATTGATGGAGAATAGATCGGAGCTTCTCTGATCATACAAATTTTGCCACCCAGTTTGAGAGAACGGCCAGGAGTGAAATGCCATAGATGAAAGTGGACAGTTAAGATCATCTTGAACAGCATGATTTTTGGGTGGCATCTGGATTTGTGTGCATGTATGCGGACTTGCCATGTGTATGGTGGAAGTTGCTTCATTTTGACATGTAGGCAATGCATTCAGTTGCCTGGTCACCTTCATTTAGCATATAACAGATTGCATCCAAGCTATTGCTAAAAGCCTATAGCAACTTTTAATTTTCTGTGGATATTATGTAGGGAGATACCATGGAAATCGTCATTGTTAATGCCGGGGACATTCGGCGTGAGTATACAGATCTCAGGAAAGATTAATCGCTTGATTGCTGCTGTGCGAAGGCTGAATCCAGAACCAACACATGAGAAGTGGTGGTGTAGTGTCATCCGGTGGATCTTTTGGTATTTCCAAGAACATCATGTACTGATTTTTAGTTACTTTAGGGAATGATGGCAAACAATTTCTCTGTTTTTTTTTAATATATATTTCTTTTCTATTTCTATGAGAATGTTGGCGTGAGCGCCTATTTGACATATTTGTGTTATTGTATGAACAATATACATTCAGATGCCTTGCCTTTTAAGGGATTTAGTGTGTCTTGAAGCACACTTTGTTTAATTGTTAAGGGAAGGCCATATATAGTTAGGTTCATGCCTTCTGTGTAACGCCCCAAAATCCGGGCGCCTCGAATCTCGGGGCGCTACGAGAAAGTACCTAAGAGATGCGGAAAATCCAATAATATAATCAAGTGTGAATCTCATATGAGCAGGTAAATGGACAAGGCCCTAAAATTTTGTTTCACTTTAAAAGATTACAAGGTACTTTCCATAATTAAACTAACTATTCAGTCCTAGGCCAACACGGCCAGCTACAAGAAAAGGAAAGAATAGAGATCTATATGATAGACGCCTCACGATGCACCAAATGCATCATTCTCTGAACCCTGCGGCAACGGATCAGTCGCCAAACAAACCACCAATCAAGAAAGCGGAAGAGAAGATACCTGAAAACACCAAGGATTGGGTCAGGCTCGATGAGCCAGGCAAATAGGCATGTTTAGATGGCAATACATTATATCATTAGATAGGGAAGAAGACCATACCTGATCCCAGCTGTACCTGCATGATTAGTATCTCGATAATAATATAAAATATCAGAGTGCAACATAAAACAGTGTAGAGTGTAGTGCATGAACGATAATCGAGATATTGATATAACAGATGTTTGATACAACATAACAAGTAGATAAGAGAAGCCATCATCATCAAAACATCAGATAAACCACACAAGCACATCAGAGTCACCAGTAGCAGAAGTAAACAGAGGGAGTAACATTACCATAGTCGTAACCATCGCATCCAGATCCAACCGTATTAACGACGGCAGTTAAAGACGATAAACAATGATATCCATAATATATAATATTCATACATCCAATATACATACATAGAAGCACACAAAGGTACGTCCACAGTTGAAGTACAAAGGACGTGGGGGGTCAGGGCCAGCCCATCGTCATCGTCCCAACAACTGTCGATAGACACCAACCATGGGGGTCATAGCCACCCACAGCTGCCGTCACGTCGAATAGGAGCGTACAAGAATCCATCAATGTCCATAGCCACAGCCAAGTCACAGCCATTGGTCTTACGTGCTATCTCAACCAACAATATCCATAGCCACGGCCAAAGTCCCAGTCATTGGACTTACGTGCTAGATCAATATCACCGTACATCCATACACCCGGTCCGAGCGCCGGCGGTCTCAGTACCCCACCCACACCTGGTACCTACTGTGTCAATCACATCACAATATCAAAGTCCATGCCGGCATCATAACCCTCGGCAGACTAATCAATATCAATGTCCATGCCGGCATCATAACCCTCGGCAGACTAATCGTACAACCACAAATCTACAGATCACTAGGTGGGGGTACTCCGAACTAGATAGCCTTATTATCCTTAATATGAGATGATAATAGTCAAGGGTACGAGACACGGAGTTCGGATATAGCTAGTCCATCCTTGTGGTTCCCAACAGTTAATAGTGCATACCCTTGTAAACTCCGCTTCTCTATACGCTTAATTAGTATTATCTCAATATACAGTCCGTTTATTAGTATCTATCGTTAAGTTCCCAATATTATCGGTCAGGACTTCAAGTGCCATGTCCTGACATCTCATCCAATACGGACCGTGATCATGTATCAGAGCCTAAGTGCAATGCCCTGATTTATAGTACCTCTCAAGGCCTACATCCAAGGTTCGGATCTACCAGCCAGCCTTAGTGTCCGTTTCATCAACATAGATACCACACATCCCAAATCCATCGATGATTGCTGCCCCTCTATTCAGGTCCAAGGTCCCACTCCACCTAAGACAGTGATCACGGAGTCCCAGATGCTTATTAAGTATCCTTGGTGCTCCTGTAGGTATTTAGCATCATAAGACATCCATAACCCTTGAATCAGGTTCCGTTTTACAACCCAAGACCCTACTTAGATGGCTACACGGGTCAAGGTTAAGCCCGGCCCTTGACTCGCGTTATAGCGTATCCCAAATAGTCCAAATGGAAGGTCAACGGGGCCCACACATGATCAAATCATAAAAGGGTACAAATCTGGGAAATGTCAATGTATACACTGAGCTCGGCCAACCTACTCTGAGCTCGGCCAACCAGACACTGAGCTCGGCCAAATGGTTCTAAGCTCGGCCAACCAGGCATTGAGCTCGGTCAACCAGGCAACTGAGCTCGACCAACTGTTCTGAGCTCGGCCAACTAGGGCACTGAGCTCGGCTAACCTGCTCTGAGCTCGGCCAACCAGGCACTGAGCTCGGCTAACCTGCTCTGAGCTCGGCCAACCAGGCACTGAGCTCGGCTAACCTGCTCTGAGCTCGGCCAACTAGGCACTGAGCTCGGCTAACCTGCTCTGAGCTCGGCTCAACCAGGGACTGAGCTCGGCTAACCTGCTCTGAGCTCGGCCAACTAGGCACTGAGCTCGGCTAACCTAGCTGAATGCTGTTGCAGGGTACCGTAATTCCTGGATTGCTCCCTTTTCATTCCAATATTCACCAAACACTTCCAAACATCAAACACATCTCCTATATCATGATCTCATCACAAGTGGGCCATTGATCTTCCAAATGGGGGATTCTCATCCATCAATGGCCAAATACACATAAAAAGAGCTTAGACTAACAATTCTATACATCTGATCATCCAATCAACCATCCAATACAGAAATCATGCCAAACATCCATAAAAGACAGTAATTACCAATCTAAGCATGTTAATCAATTTAATTAAAGAATCTAAGCATGTCTACTTGCCTTTCGTTGGAGATGCCCAAATCCAAAAGCACTAGCTCAAAGCCCAACAAATCAAACCTAAGGAATAATTAGCAAAGTAAAACTAAATTAAAACATAAATTAAAAGAAAGGGAAGCTCTAAGCTATCTTAACACAACTCCACACCCAAAGCACATAAACCAAACCTAGGGAAAGGGGAGCTTACCAAACAGAGAAAGGGAATGGAGTGGTGGCTTGCAAATTGGAGATGGGGAGCTCGCGGGGTCCACACAAAGATGATGGTGATCGGAGGTTGTGGGGCCCACTTGATTGGTGGCCCACTAAATTAGTGGTGATGATGGTGGCCCACTAGGATGCAAGAAGGAGAAGACAGAATAGAAGAAAGAAAGAATGGAGCAAGAAAAAGAGAGAACAGAGAGAGAGAATTAGAGAGAAAGAAAGAGAAGAGTGAGATGGGTGGAATGGGAGTTGACTCACGTCAGTGAGTGGAGTGGAGTGGAGTGGAGAGATGAGGGAAAAGAGTGAAACAGTGAAGGGGAAAATGGGGAAAACAGAGAGAGAAAGAAATGGAGAATTAGAGAGAAAAGAGTAAGACAGTGAAGGGGAAGAATGGGGAAAACACAGAGAGAGAGAGAGAGAGAGGGAAAGAAATGGAAAAATAGAGAGAAATGGAGGGGCTGGGTAATTTCGTTGGCTGGGAGGAGTGAGAGAGGATTAAGGGAGAAGGAGAAAACAGAGAAAGGAAACAGAGAAACAGGGAAGAAGAAGAAACGAAAAATGGAGAAAAGAGAGGTGGAGTGGCTGCCAGTGATCGAGGAGATCATCCACGGCGATGGCGATGGCGCCGTGCTCGGAGTCCGGCGGCAGTGGGCGGCAAGGGTTGGGAGAAGAAGAGATGGATGAGGGAGATGAGGGGATGGAGAAAGGAGAAGAGAGAGGAGAAGAGAGAAATGGAGATGGAGGGGCTGCTGTGTTGTGTTGGTGTGGAGTGAATGAGAAGAGAGGGGAAAGGGTCTCCATCGTGACCTAGAATAGGGAATGGGGAAAAAGGGGAAAATGAGATGGGGGGTGTGATGAGAGTGAGATGAGTGAGGTGGGGCTCACATGGGATTAAGGTGGGGTAGGTTTTGACTAAAGTGCCCTCTTAATTAATGGGTAATGGGTCATGCCACGGGTAGTTGGGTCATCCTAAGGTTAAATTCACAATTCTCCAAGGGAAGCCCATCTGTAATTAGGATATCCTATGATTGACTTGGTCAAATTGGGTCCCATTAGGTATGTCTAGGGATGGGTCCTCACATTCTGTAAGATGCTGCAAATTTTAGAGACAATTACCATGAGGGGCATTACTGAATGCTGTGGAAACAAACATTGGGTTGCATTATTTCTGGCCTCTGTGGAGGACTCGAAGTCACACTCTCTTCGCGTGCGTGTGGGGGTCGGGGGCATTTGGTGTTGCTAACCAGTGGGGGTGGGGGGCACTTGGTTTTGTAACCAGCTGTGCTAAGGAGATATGTCTGGCTTCTCATTTGGATGGCCACCAATGTCACAGAAATGTTGCAATATTAGGCTTTATATATATATATATAGAATATGAGATTATTATGGTAGAATATCCTATAAATGGGGAATATCAAAGCCCAACCCCAAACCCCATCCCTGTTTTTGTGTTTTTTTTTTCTCTAGTGGTGCCAATAGTTTCTAATGTAATTTTTTCTTTACCAAAAAAACAAAAAAGAGAGACTAAATGGGCTTTGCAAGGACCTGTGACACCAATCTCTAATTGGCTCTAATTAACTTAAGCTTCTATCATCCATTGAGAGCCCTTGAAAGTGGGGTCTGTCTTGTCAACTTGGAATAATGAAAATGTCAACCACACCAGCTGAAAAATGGTAAATCCAAACACAACTATAAAGACCCAAATCAATTCCAGTTCTAGTAGTAAATCCAAACACAACTATAAAACCCATGAAAGATAAGATTTCATTACCATAAATTTGGTTCCTTTCTTCCTCCCCCTGCCTCCCCTGCACACACCCTGCATCACCTGCACACAGCCCCATGTAGATCATTTTTCACCATAAAAGGACGGCCACAAATTCAATGTTTATTTAAAATAAAAGCATTTTTCATATGGAACTAACAACTCTGGAGATCACACTGGAAAATGATCTGCAGGGGCTGTGTGCAGGTAGTGCAGGTGAGGTATCACATTTAAAAAACAGATAAAAGCATTTTTCAGATGTCATTTCCAATTTAAAAACAGATGACATGGGAGGTATGACCTAAAAACTGAGGAAATGATGCATCTTCTGGAGTTACCTCCTTATTTTTCTTGTAGATTCGCTTGGTTACTATGTTCTTGGATTCATCATTAATCGACATGAACCTTGCACATCTCAGCCCGGTATTCATCATAATGAGGCTCCCATTTCTTCAAACAAGCGGCTGGAACTTCTTCACTGAAGCAAGGCAGCTGAGATATCTCTACATGCAAAAAAAAATTGAAGAAATTATAAGTCAACAACAGAGTTTGGTAGAAGGCACACATGGTGTAATAATGAAATGAATAAATCCTCACCCTCTGATGACAAATCTTTCAATTTAGATGAATTCACCGTATCATAGATTGATCCAAGGATAGATTTTGAAACATATGAATTATGCCTCTCCAAAAAATGTGGGAACTTCTCTGCTTTTAAATCATCTCCCTACCACATCTCCTTGCACAGCCTCCCCTCATTTGACAAGAATAAAATACAAGACAAAACATGGTAATTTGCAAGATGATCTATAGTGGTCTTTTAGAAAAGCCTATGCACAGTTAAATGAAGTATAGGGACAATTAGAACAGTTGGTTGACTCAATTGTTGAACCATTCATGTTTATTGAGGAACTGACTCAGAACCCAAAGACACCCATGAAGAACAGTTACACGATGCATAGGAACACTCTAAAATCTAAATATAATCAGCAACACAGATAAGCTGAATGTATAACAGAAAAAAATCCATATAAATAGTCAAAAATTTTGTTTCATCTGGGAGAAAATGACCAAAACTTAGCATTCTGATAAATCATGGCTTTCACTACGTTTTTCACTAAGTTCGGAGAAATCAATATTAAGTGCGCGTTGTCTTCTAACAATTATATAAAGTCAATATTTATATAAGCATTCCTTACCTGAAACTGATATTCCCAGATGTAAACACTTCCAGAATAAATACTTTCCAAGATCCTGCAAGAAGGAATAATTTGCAGATTAAATGCATTCACAAAAAAAAAAAAAAAAAAAACTGCTAAGTTGGTCTAGGTAGAACAAAATCAAATAAAATAAAGAAGTTTTTAAGCACCTGAACTCTCATAGTTGCACCGTAGCACCGCATGAACCCAATGCCAGTTCTTTCCTCCACCTACACACCCTGCTCACATCCTTTCTCCCATTTCTTTTCCAAAACCATCAAGAAATGAAACAAGAACATTCATGCCACTTCATATTAACATTCAACTGTCCTTACAATATTAAAAGCACCTTACCATTACTATTGCAAAATAAAAATTGATGTTAACATTCTACTATGTACCAACATTCAAATGCCAGTAAAAATTTAAATATTCAAATATCCTTACAACACACTTTACCATTACCATTACAAAATATAAATCCATGCTAACATTCTACTATGACATTCCAACATTTGCAATGTTGTTTAAAAAAACTCCATGCATCCCATTTTAATATATAGCAATCTGTTACTCTGCATCCATTTTGGTCTTCATGTTAGCTGCATCTTTCCTGCATGGAATCTTTCAACAAAACTTTATCATCAATGTTCATTCAATCCCGCATAAAAAAAAAATAGAGAGAGAGAGAGAGCAAGATTAACATACAATAAAGAAATGAAAGGCTGGAAATATCAGTGAAAGAAATGACTAATCCTGTTTCTTTTCCTTTAAATTTAACAAGATCCACAATTTAACAAGAAAGGCTGGAAATATCAGTGAAAAAAATGATAGGTTTGAGTTACATGTAGGAAATAGAATTAAAACATAGTAGGCAAAGTCCTCTACATTCTTTTTAACAATCCAACTTCTCTCGCAATTGCCCACAAAATCAGGTGGAACCATGTAGTGGCCGTCTCCATTGGTATTGATTATCATGGATACAAACAGCCTTATGTACATTTCTTATCCGATCTTGTCATTTTTCTGTTTTTCAATGTTCTTATTTCTTTCAGTTCAAGTAAATTCTCTCTCTATGTGATGTATTAACTGAACCTGAAATGCCATGTGTCTAGTCCAACTATAACTAGCTTTACAGTAATATAGCAGATCACTCTCCTCCTCTAGCAGTAAAAAATCCAAAAAAAAAAAAAACTGTTTGTACTATTCTTGCTTAAGGGCAAAGTATAACATTAAAGGAGAAAATAATAGAAAGGCCAAGGCATTATAAGCTGATAAGAAGCAACAAAAAACAAGTCCTAAAGCTGATAAGAGTAGTCATATACAAACCTGGAGAAGTCCCATGCTGATCTCCACCTTCACCATCCACACCAGCAACTGTGTTTGGATCTATGCCTGCACGATGAGCTAACTGGAGGACCAAGCTCTCCAAGAAAATGGTTCTCTGGGAAAACTCAGCAACCTGCTGCCTCAATTTTTGTACCTCAGAATCAGGGCCTGTCCGATTCTGGCTTGAAGCTAAAGAAGACTTCGTCCGGATGCCAAAACCCTTTAGGTATCCCGATCTATGCCCAAGCACTTGAACGGATATCTGTTGCTCTGTCAATGGAGATGTTATGGAGGGTTGGGATTGTTCGACGCTAACTCGTACTAATTCCTCCTGCCATTTTTAAACATGTAAAAATCAAATAAAGTGATTTAAGAAATGTATAAAAGTATATTTGTATTGATATATAAAACATGACTTAGGCATCAGTACATGTGTCTTCTGAGCTGCCTCATTTATCCACTTTTTCTGCCCATGCATATAGTGGGTGTCATGGTAGAAATCGGGAAAAGCCTGTGCCTGCCCATCATTATGTGCCATCTGTTACGACATTAGAAATTTCGTTAATAGAATAACTTTAATTTTCATAACTTAGTCAAATGGCATAAATTCTTAAATCTGCACTTACAATTAAAGAACTAAGTGCTAGGAACGATCTAGAGCCGCTCGTATGATTCCATGGCATCTTCGATCGGCTAACTCTTGTTTTCTTTGACTTCTCCTACACAGATAAATAAAAAATAAGGTATTAGTAGAAACAAAATTTAACTACTGCAATGATCTTGATCAATAATTGAGGCAGATATATATACAAAACCATTAAAAGTTACCTTCCACTCCATAGTCTTCCACAAATTGTCGATCATCCAGGCCCAGTCATCTGCATTACAAGGTTTTAGTGGGTGGCTCTTTGGATTGGGCACCCCTGCCTCCAAAAGGGACAAATAGTGGGTATGCAATTCATGCTTCCAGTCCCTGTACAACTCCTTGCACTTCACATCAACAGCATCCCTGATGATCAGATCGTTCACATAGTCCCCGAAGTCAAAAGTTTGCTGTAATTGCAAACATAAACATGTTATGTGAGACAACAAATAAATATTAATGAGTCTAAATGAATCTACATCAAGTTATCGCAAATGAAATTACCTGAACTCGCTTTACCACCAAATTCTTGATCACCTCAGGAACAGACTTCCAGCCTTCTTTCCGAACATGTGCCTCAACTCGAATCACTTGCCCAAGAAAGTTCGCAAAAACAGTGGCAAATTCACCCTCTGGCGCATGGCTCGAAGCTGGGATCGGAATTGGTATGGCATGGCCAAGTTGCCGCCTCAATTTTTGCACCTTCAGCCCCCGTGTCTTGCCCCGTACAGGGCGGGAGCCCTCGCCTAAGCCTGATGCTGTCACGATCAAAATATTAATTTTGTTACTAAGCATATAAAATTAAAAGAATATAAATCTTAAACGTAAGTAATTCTAAATTTCTCACCAACACTACTGCTTGGAGTACGCTGACTCAAAACCTGGTTAGGCTGGCTAGAAAACACGGCAATCCCTGTAGGAACCATCGGTCTAGAATTGGTCGCCACCTCAAGCATGCTATCCGCACGAGAAGGTCGTGTCTCTTGAGGCTGTGCCGGTCTAGCTACGGCCGCCCCATCGGGCTTGCTCTCTGCTCGAGAAGACCGTGTGACTTAAGGCTGTGTCAGTGTAGCTTGGGCCGCCCCTTCGGGCGTGCGGTCTGCACGAGAAGACTGTGTGACTTGAGGTAGTGCCGGTATAGCCTGGGACAGTGCAACTGCTACAACGGAAGCATGTCTACTTTGCTTCCCTCGAGTCATATCAGTAACCTGTCACGCCACAACAGTGAAGTATTAGTACTGAAGTACATAATAAAGTGGATGAAAGATGTTTACAACTAGAATGGCTTGTCATAAATCAATAGACACAAACTACCATATTCGCATGATCAGACCCAGAAGACTCATCATCCCCGTCATCACCTGTATCTTCATCTGAATAAACCAACCCAAAATCACACTGGGGCGGTCGATACTCCTCATCATCGTCATCTTCACCCGATTTTCTATTTCCCACTCCACTTTTCGTTCCTCCCGTTTGACTCAATCCAAAAACAGTGCTGGCTATTTGCTTTACCCCCAAAGCACGACATTTCTCGTCTCTTTCCATGATGTTCTTATTTCTCACCTTCTCGTATTCTGTCAACTTTGCCTGTTTGGCCACCCAGCCAGGCCTGACATATGTTTTACCTCCCTTGGGCATTTTTGAGAACTATATCTGACACACATGAGAATGAGGGCGAATAAAATGAAATAAAATGAGATATATATAAAATGAGTCATGAAATGTAAACGAACAACTTTATTAATTTAGAACACTTGTCCATACAGAAATTAGAAAACAAAAACTACACATCCTAGTCTACGTCAGGATCGATATCCGGATCGGACTGGCTATGCAGATTGCCTTCATCATCATCCTCGTCTATATACTCCGCCATAGTTTCATCTTCGCCATCGCTATGCTCCGCCATTGGCTCCTCACCATTAACTATATCTGGCGGAATGTCATCTCTACAGTAATTCAAATCGTTATCTTCGACACAGATTGGGACAACATCACTTGCTTCGTGCTGTTGGAAGGCCTCGTTAGGCACATCATCAACTTTTGGTACATCCCAGACCCCTCGATGCTTGACTCGTTCTACGATTCTCCAGTTGTTGCCTTTGCAGGTATCAATAACATAGAAAACTTGCTTCACTTGACTTGGTAGGACAAATGGATCATCTTTATACCACCGATCAGTAACATCAATGCTTGTTATGTGTTGATCGGTATATACTTTGTTTCTGGTACCGGTGTTGTACCATTCACATTGGAATAACACCACCCTACCCCCATGCATGTATGTCAATTCCCAGACTTTGCACAAGTACCCGTAGAAGTCAATTGTCTTCCCGAGATGCTCCCCTTGCACGACCAAACCACTATTTTGGCACGAACGCCGATTCTCGCGATCTCTGGTGTGGAATCGGACACCATTGAATATGCACCCTGAATACATATATACTATCGAACCGGGACCATTTGATAACGACCACATTTCATCGATTGCTTTTGGCGACCCTTGGTTTTGTAAATCATTCATCTACATGAGCAACATGCAACGTAATTTATTGAGTTAATGTCAATTCAGGCCCAATTAGATCATGTTTACCGTGCAAATAGGGGATCATGTATCTTACACGTTGCTTGAACCATTTTGAAAATTGATCTCGCTGTATTTGACTGAGGTCATGCCCTTCTGGATTTTGTATTGTGTTCCTGTGTTCCCTACGTAAGGAAATGAAATTCATAAGCAATTAAACGTAGATGAAGGATCAACAAGGACACAATCTATGCAAACATGTAGTTAAGCCAAAGCACTTACTCAAGATATGGCTCTAACTCGGGACTATTATGCAAAACAAACCAGTGAGCCATGTTGCGTTCATTCTGAACCGGATTTGGTGCCCTTGTGATCGGTGCAAAGGGGCGGACATTTTGTGTGAAGATCTCCATTCCGGGACCACGCACACCACCATCATCATTTCGTTCATCTTGATCAGTCCCTTTTAGGTACATTGAGCAGAAAGTTAAACACTCTTTGAAAATGTAGGCCTCGGCGATCGAGCCTTCGGGTTGTGCTCGGTTAGTAACGTAACCTTTTAAAGTCCCTAGAAACCTTCAAATAAAGAGACATTAGTATTAAGGTTACTTATACAAGACAATCACATTACTACACGAACAACACTTGACAACTTGGTAACGGTTACCTTTCAATGGCGTACATCCACCGATATTGTACCGGTCCAGCAAGCATGGCCTCACGGGGCAAGTGAACAGCCAAATGGACCATTACATCAAAGAATGCCGGAGGAAAAATCTTCTCGAGCTTGCAAAGTATGAACACTCCCCATTCCTCTAATTTTTTTTAAATCACTCTGTTTCAATGTTTTCGAGCAGAGGTCCTGGAAGAACCTGCCAAACTCAAATAGAGTTGTACTTAACTCCTTATCAACATAACCACGTAGGCCAACCGGAAGTAGACGTTGTAGGAGCACATGATAGTCGTGACTCTTCATACCCAATAATTTGCCATTTTTCGAGGTCACACACCTCGAGAGGTTTGCTGTATAGCCATCCGGGTACTTGATTGATTTCAAGAATTCAAAAAAACCCTCCTTCTATTTCGGGTCCAACGTGTAGGATGCATGGGGTTTCACAATGGATCATTCTTCATTCCTCTGCAGATGCAATTGCGGCCTGATGCCCATATCCTTTAAATCATCATGCGCTTTATCTGTGTCCTTATTCTTCTTATCTATGCCTACCACTGTCCCAACAACATTTTCACAGATGTTCTTCTCTACGTGCATGACATCAAGGTTATGCCTAAGGTTTAACTTCTTCCAGTATGGTAGCTCATACATGATGCTTTTCTTTGTCCAATTTAATAGTGTAGGCTCACGAGGTCTTTTCCTGCTGTTGGGGCCCTTCCCGAACCTAACTTCTGGTAGTCGATCCAACTGATCAAGTACCCTTTGCACCGGTAAATCCAAGGATTTTATTTTATGCTCTGGCTTACCATTGAACTTCTTGCTCCTTCTCCAGAGGTGGTTCTCAGACAAGTAAGCTCGATGTCCAACCCACCCAATCTTACTTCTCAACTTACACGATAATGAATCTCGTTGCAATGGGGACAAGCCAAATAACCTTTTGTGCTCCAACCAGACAAGTTACCATACGCGGGAAAGTCATTAATGGTCCACATCAAAGCCGCATGCATTCGGAAGGTCTGTTCACATGGGCATCGTAAGTCATGACACCAATTTCCCACAACTCCTTCAACTCATCAACCAAGGGCCTTAGGAACACATCGATCTCCTTCCCAGGAGCCTGCGGCCCAGGAATAAGTAAGGACATCATGAAAAATGGGTCCTTCATGCACATCCAAGGTGGAAGGTTATAAGGCATAAGTACGACGGGCCACATGCTGTAAGAAGTGCTCATGTTGCTGAAGGGGTTAAACCCATCGGTGGCCAATCCTAACCTCACATTGCGGATCTCCCGTGCAAACTCTGGAAATTTCAAATCAAATTCCTTCCATTCCTTATAGTCGGCCGGATGCCTACCCAGATCGCCATCCATGCTATTCTCATGGTGCCATCTCATCTCTTTGGCCGTCATCCTGGACATGTATAATCTCCGTAGCCTAGGTATCAATGGGAAGTAACGCAATATCTTATGAGCGATCTGCTTACCCTTGCCATCATTGACCTTGTACCTATGCTCCCCACATTCCGGACACTTATCCAGGTGAGCATTCTCCTTCCAAAAAAGTATGCAATCATTCTTGCAGGACTCAATGTGCTCGTATCACAAGCCCAAGTCACGCAGTAGCTTCTTGGCCTCATAAACGGACGCGGGAACCACATTACCTTCTGGTAGGACATCCCTAAATATCTCCAAGACCTCGTCAAATGACTTGTTGCTACACCTGTACTGTACCTTCACATGTAGCATCCTAATGACGAACGTGTTGGGATTGGTGTATGCCCTAAAGCCCACTAGTTGCACTCTCATCTTTTGTTACTGGATATTTACTGGTTATTTAATGGAAAGACTCTTTTATGCTTAAACATGTATATATGTATGGTTGTGTAAGGCCCATTGTTTCTAATAAATGAATTAGGTGTGTAGTGTCTACGCACAGATAGGTTTAATTCATGGACAACTGGAAACATCATATTTGTTCATAACTGAAAGATGGAGCTGGGCACTTCATCTTGGTAGAAGTTATAATGAGAGACTCTCTTGTATTCATGGTGACTTACCTAAGTCATGGGAGGGCTTTCCCGGATTCATCTCATTAGTGCATATGCAATGCATTGAACAGGACCATGGTAGGTGTGATCTCTAAAATAGTACTATCACAGAGAGAGATCAAGTCACCTCATGCTACTGAGTGACCGGTGCTCTTAATCTTGAGCATTTGTGGATAAACTGACGAAGTCAAGTTCTTATGCTTAAATTCACTATGGGTGAGATTCTTTTCATGGGTCAACAACTCTGTGTTTTGGGTACTCGGACTTGATCAGTTGGGACGTGCAGATGCAATATAGAATCTATGCCATCTGATGATGGACTAATCGTCCCCTTAGAATTATCCGATTAATCATCAAAATCTAAGATCTTAGTATATGGATGTTCCATATGGATATTGAACTTGTGGGTCGCTCCCTGGATCAAGAGAATGATATTCGAATGATGATTATGTTAAGGATATGAAGTTCTAAGGTTTAGATGTAATCGGGAAGGTTGATAGTACAATTGATAACCTGACTCGATTATGGATGTTACATAGAGGGGCATTCAGGTCATTACACTTAGTAGGTCGAAGACAACCGTCATTTTATGACGAGCTTATTATATTATATATTTGTCCTTGGAGTTCAACCATAACTCTTTAGTGGAATGAGTTGAGGTTAAAATGGTCTTAATGTTGCTATGGGTTTAGCATGGACATTTTGGTCATTTTGGGAGCCAATGGCAAATATGTCTTTTGGTCCCTTCTCTAGTCACTTACCAAGATTGGCATGGTTTCCTAAAATGTTTAGATAACATAAGGATGAATTATTTTAGTGGAAAAATAATTTTGAGTTTAAATTCAAATAGGCCTTTGATGGCATACATGAATTTAACTCTAGATAAATTGTATGTGGGCCATGGTGTGCATTATCATGAGGGACGTCCATAATAGGATTTCCATGGGTAAGGTTTCCAATTTTAAGTAGGTCTCTCTACTTGGAAAGTTGGACTCTTCTTCGGATAAGTATTCCTATGAGAAAGTTTCCTTTTTGGATTAGGAACTTAAATTAGTAAGTGTTCTACAACTAGGATTACTAATTGCATGGGAAGTTCCTTAAAGTTTCCTTTTCTAATTGGATTGTATCTAAAAGGAAATAAGTCTTAAGATTATACTTTCCTTTTAGGACATCTTTAAGAATGAGGAGAGATAAACTTTTAGGAAAGGTTTCCTCAAAGTTTCTATAAAAGAAACTACATACCCCTTGGACGTCCAACATAGAAAAGAGAGTGCAAGAGTGCCACACGTCCAGCCCTTTGGAGGTTTTCTTCTTCATTGAAGAAGGCTTAAGGTCTGAGATTTTTCCTTGGAGAAATAGTTTTCAATTCCTAGATTAAGATCCCACCATCTTAGCCAATCAGATTTGGAAGTGAGATAGAGGAGAAGATCAAAGGCAATACTAGTGCAGAAAATTCCAGCAACTTGTTTACTAATTGCAAGTCTGAGTTCGGGCCTTTGGATCTATTTTTTCAGAGATTTGAAGTCTACAAATCTTCGAGGTAATAGTCTTCTTCATTCTCCTTTAATTACACACTTGTTGGTCATGAATTCATGGAGTTCTCATGCGATTACTATGGCTGATTTATGCTGTCCAAATCAGAATTTTTAAAATCTGTCATGTTTCAAATTAGCTATGAATGTCTTCCGCTAATTCAGATCTGAATCGCAGTTTCTTTCAGTGGTATCAGAGCCACTCCATGTGAAATCATGATCCCATGTTGTGTATAATTAATCCTAGATTGATTATGGGTATGGTGGCACCCTATTAAAGTTATGTTGTGATGCATGTTGTGTGCAAGTTTCATTAACATTGCTGGAATTTATTTTCCAGATTTGTTTAATGATGCATATAGTGTGTTTGCATGCACTAACCTCTTTGTTTGTAGCCGTATATTGCATCCTTGATGGTTCGTATGATTGTTATGTGGATTTGGATGTTTTTTCAATAGTTGGAAAGTGTACGATTGCGCGTTTAGCAATCATAGGAAGTTGTAATTCTTTCTTTACTTTTATTCCAACTAGTCTTGATGTAAGCTTTCTTGAAAAGCATAGGTATCTCCAATGTAATTTGGGTTTTTGCTTTTTATGGGTTTGCTTGTATAGATTTAATTTATTGGAACAAGCAAGAAGAAGAAAGTTTCAAGAAAGGTTGCAAGTAACCGGATTTCTTAGTGGTGGAGGAGACAACACTTCTTGGTGAAAGATGAGATCTATTCTTGATGTCCTAGTTCGATAAGGATTGGAAGTCCGAAGAGCAAGGAGCCATCAAGGATTGCATACTTTTATTTGCTTTTATATATGGAATGCATGGATGAATGCTTTATATAATTGCTATAATTGTCACCTAGAAACATGGCCACCATTAGGTTCTAAAATTGGCATCTTTTTGTATTAGATTGTTTTTAGTTTGGCAAATTGTTTTAAACGGAACTTAGACCAGCGCCTTCTATTTTGTCTAAGGTTTAAAATTGGATAGGGATTAGTTTATCTTGGTGCCCTTGGTTTCCAAAGAAGGCTAAACTAAAATCTAATTAGATGCTACCTATGGGTTTTCATAACCCAAGATAGGTTTTTGACTCTTTGAAGGGATTTGCTCAAATGTTTTAAAGCAAAGGTTATTTAATTTTAAGATGACTTAAGTCATAAATTTAATTAACCAAGTTTGCTAGATTTAAAAAGAGCTTTTGAGTAAAACAATGTAAAGGTCAAAAAGTATAAACCCTAGCGATAAATAATCAAGTGGGAGAGGGGTTTTAGGAAAGACCCCACGGCCTTCCATTTTCGGTTCATGTTATCTCATTAAGGTGTTAGTAGGAGCAGCCACCCCTTCGGTGGAGTTCTTTACTAAAGACCGCTTTGATGGGTTAATGGGTGAACTAATGTGAATATTCATAATGAGGTGTTAGTAGGAGCGGCCATCCCTTCGGTGGAGTTCTTTACTAAAGATCACTTCTATAGAATGTCAATGAAGTGTTGGTGGGAGCGGCCATCCCTTCGGTGGAGCTCTTTACTAAAGTTCACTTCTAGAAAGGATAAAAGTCTCTTCCCTCCGGAAGACTTAATCATGGACATTCTGGGAAATTTCATAAGAGATGGTTATACACTTGACATAAGACGGTAATGACCTCTCCCTAGGAGTTAAAGGTTATTTGTCATATGAGGCCAAACCAATCAGTGATTGGACTACCACTGGATGTGTATCCAGATAGTGATAATCCAAATAAGTATGCCTTAATTCAACGTGACTGTAGGCTCGGCCATCCCTTTGATGGAGGGTCTATGAGGAGGTTGAAACACTAATACATTATGATTGGGGTTTAATAATGTAAAAAGTTTTGTGCTTTGTTTTTCCTTTTATAACAAGCACCATATGCATATTACATATATACTGCATGTCTAATTATAAACCGTTTTATATCCAGAGAGAGATGGGTAAAGATTCTTTTAGTCCGCTGATGTGCATTCTTCGTGAGAACAAACTGACTGGCCCTAACTACGTAGATTGGAAGAGAAATCTTGACATAGTACTCACTGCTGAGGAGTACAAGTATGTCTTGCTGGAAAACTGTCCCGATATTGATGCTAATTCTATTGATGACCAGCGAGAGGCTGAGAGGAAATGGAAGAAAGCGAATAGCATGGCTAAATGCTACATGCTCGTTTCCATGTGGACACAGCCTATGAAATCATGATGTCCTTATCTGAGATGTTTGCAGACAAGAGCAGGCCATCTGCTATGAGGACTATCATGAATGCTAGGATGGCTGAAGGAACACCTGTCAGAGAGCATATGCTCAAGCTGATGGATTGTTTCAATGAAGCTGAGATTCTAGGGGCTGAGATTGATGCAGGGAGTCAAACTGACATGATTCTCGAAACTCTGCCGGACTCTTTCAATCAGTTCAAGGTCAATTTCAATATGAGCAAGATGGACATGACTCTACCTGAGTTAATGAAAGAACTCCAGGCGGCAGAGGCCATCATGAAGCCTAAAGCCCAAGCTCATTTTTTCCAGTCTTCCTCTAAACTAAACCCGAAAGGGAAGAAGTTCAAGAAGAAGCAGAATAAGGGAAAAGGGCATAAAAAGGACAATGCTGGTAATAAGAAGGACAAGGGTACAGATGGAAAGCCCAAAGGGAAATGCTTCAAGTGTGGCCTCAAAGGTCATTGGAAGAAAGATTGTCCCAAGTTCCTGGCCTCAGTTAAGAAAGGTACATCTTTTTCATACTACATTGAAACTTGTCTAGTGGTTGATTCTACTGACTCATGGATAGTAGACTCAGGAGCCACTAATCATATCTGCAATTCATTACAGGGGTTTCAAATAACGCAGAGAATTGAGAAAGGAGAGTTTGCCTTTAGAGTCGAAACTGGAGCTAAAGTTTGGGCAGTTGCAGTAGGAGTTGTTACCTTACATTTTCCATGTGATAGGATATTAGTTTTAAATAATATTTTCTATGTTCCGGACATGAGGAAGAATTTAATTTCAGTTTCCAAATTAATTGAATTTAATTATTCAGTTTCTTTCCATTCTGGTATTGATATCAGTAGAGATGGAAATATTATATGTTCCGGTAGAATACATGACAACTTATTTTATATATATCCTATTGCTCCCACACTGCATAATGTACAACAAGAAAGCTCAACTTCTCTTAAGAGAAAGGTATCTTCAATCAATGACACATATCTTTGGCACTTACGTTTGGGTCACATTAACCTAAAACGGATTCAGAGGTTGGTAGAAGATGGGCCTTTAAGCTCATTAGATTTCGAACCTTTTCCTCAGTGCGAATCTTGTCTCAAGGGAAAGATGACCAAACGGTCACTCTCTGGAAAGGGACTAAAGTCAAAGGAGTTGCTAGAATTGATTCACACTGATGTGTGTGGTCCTATGAATAAACCGGCTCGAGGAGGGTATGAGTATTACATCACCTTCACCGATGATTACTCTAGGTATGGATATGTATACTTAATGCAACGCAAGTCTGAGGCGTTTGATAAGTTCAAGCAATTCAAGGCTGAGGCGGAGCTACAACTAGGGAAACATATCAAAGCCCTTCGATCTGATCGAGGTGGCGAGTACCTCCTGGGTGAGTTCAAGGAGTACCTCACACAACATGGGATTGTGTCTCAGTTGTCTGCACCGGGTACACCCCAGCAAAATGGTGTAGCAGAGAGAATAAACCATACCCTTCTTGATATGGTAAGGTCCATGATGAGTCATGCAACCCTACCGATATCTTTTTGGGGATATGCCCTAGAAGCAGCAACATACATTTTAAATCTGGTACCTTCTAAATCAGTACCTAGGACACCCCAAGAAATGTGGACAAGTCGAAAACCTAGTTTGAGACATATTCACATTTGGGGTTGTCCAGCCTATGTACTAAATGATAAAGCTACCAAGCTGGAACCCAGATCAGAAATGTGCTACTTCATTGGGTATCCTAAGGGAACGAGAGGTGGCATCTTTTATCATCCAAAGGAGCAAAAAGTGCTCATCAGCACTCATGCTAGGTACTTGGAGGATGATTGTATGATGCACCAAGAGCTTAGTTGTAAAGAAACCCTTGAGGAGATTCTTCCGGGATCTCCTATAACATCTGTACCAGATCCTGAGACATTAGATAAACAAGATATTCCTTTAAACACTCCGGAGCCTCGTCAAAGTGGGAGAATTTCTAGACAGCCAGAAAGATATCTAGGAGTGTCTTTTAAGACAGACTCTGAAGATCTGGTTGAGGATCCTACTAGTTATGACGAAGCAGTAACGGATATAGATGCTGACATGTGGCAGCAAGCGATGAAATCTGAAATGGATTCTTTGTATTCCAATCAAGTCTGGGAACTTGTAGATGCACCTGAAGGGATTAAACCCAAGTGGGTCTACAAGAGAAAGAGAGGAGTGGATGGGAAGGTGGAAACCTTCAAAGCAAGACTGGTGGCGAAAGGATATACTCAGAAAGAGGGTATCGATTATGAGGAAACCTTTTCACCAGTGGCTATGCTTAAGTCCATAAGGATTCTCTTGGCCATCGCATGTCATTATGACTACGAGATATGGCAGATGGATGTCAAGACAGCTTTTCTTAATGGAAGTCTTGACGAATGCATCTATATGATGCAACCAGAGGGCTTCATTGCTGGTGGCCAAGATAACATGGTTTGTAAACTTAAGAAGTCCATTTATGGACTTAAGCAAGCATCTAGAGCATGGAACATCAAGTTTAATCAGGCAGTCAAATCCTTTGGCTTTGATCAAAACATTGATGAACCATGTATGTATAAGAAAGGAAATGGGAAAGCAGTTGCATTTTTGGTTCTGTATGTAGATGACATATTACTCGTAGGAAATGATGTAGGTTTATTGTCATCCACAAAGGTTTGGTTATCCTCTCAATTTCAGATGAAGGATTTGGGTGAGGCCAGCTATATCTTAGGGACCAAGCTTTTGCGTGATCGCAAGAATAAGATGTTAGCCTTATCCCAATCTTCATATATTGAGAAGATATTGGTCAAGTTTAACATGCATGACTCCAAGAAGGGCCTCCTACCTTCTAGACATGGAGTACCACTGTCTCGAGATCAATGTCCAAAGACATCTGAAGAGATAGAGAGCATGAGGAGGTTTCCATATGCGTCCGCTGTTGGAAGCCTCATGTATGCTATGTTATGTACTAGACCAGATATTTGCTTTGCCGTTGGCATGGTTAGCAGATATCAGTCAAACCCTGGACCTATGCATTGGACAGCTGTTAAGCATATATTCAAGTATCTTCGGAGAACGAAAGATTATATGCTAACCTTTCGAGCAGATGATCTAACGCCATTGGCGAATACAGACTCTGATTTCCAATCTGATAGTGATGCCAGAAAGTCTACCTCAGGGTACGTCTTTACTCTGTCAGGAGGGGCTATATCATGGAGAAGTGTCAAGCAATCCTGTATAGCTAATTCTACCATGGAAGCAGAGTATGTGGCGGCATCGGAAGCTGCGAAGGAAGCGGTATGGCTCAGACAATTCCTATTGGAATTGGGAGTTGTTCCTGCAGTGCATAAACCGATTGTCATGTACTGCGATAACACTGGTGCTGTAGCACAGTGCAAAGAGCCCGGGAATCACAAGAAAGGCAAGCACATTCAGAGAAAGTACCACTTGATCCGGGAATTCATTCAGGATGGACAGATAGTGGTGGAGCATATTGCTTCAGGAAATAACTTAGCTGACCCATTCACTAAGACTCTTACTGAGAAAGTCTTCACTTCTCATGTTGAGTCTATGGGTGTTAGGTTAGGAAGTAGTGATCTTTAGTGCAAGTGGGAGTTTGTTGGGATTGGTGTATGCCCTAAAGCCCACTAGCTGCACTCTCATCTTTTGTTACTGGATATTTACTGGTTATTTAATGGAAAGACTCTTTTATGCTTAAACATGTATATATGTATGGTTGTGTAAGGCCCATTGTTTCTAGTAAATGAATTAGGTGTGTAGTGTCTACGCACAGATAGGTCTAATTCATGGACAACTGGAAACATCATATTTGTTCATAACTGAAAGATGGAGCTGGGCACTTCATCTTGGTAGAAGTTATAATGAGAGACTCTCCTGTATTCAGGGTGACTTACCTAAGTCATGGGAGGGCTTTCCCGGATTCATCTCATTAGTGCATATGCAATGCATTGAACAGGACCATGGTAGGTGTGATCTCTAAAATAGTACTATCACAGAGAGAGATCAAGTCACCTCATGCTACTGAGTGACCGGTGCTCTTAATCTTGAGCATTTGTGGATGAACTGACGAAGTCAAGTCTTGTGCTTTAATTCACTATGGGTGAGATTCTTTTCATGGGTCAACAGCTCTGTGTTTTGGGTACTCGGACTTGATCAGTTGGGACGTGCAGATGCAATATAGAATCTATGCCATCTGATGATGGAATAATCGTCCCCTTAGAATTATCCGATTAATCATCAAAATCTAAGATCTTAGTATATGGATGTTCCATAGGATATTGAACTTGTGGGTCGCTCCCTGGATCAAGAGAATGATATTCGAATGATGATTATGTTAAGGATATGAAGTTCTAAGGTTTAGATGTAATCGGGAAGGTTGATAGTACAATTGATAACCTGACTCGATTACGAATGTTACATAGAGGGGCATTCAGGTCATTACACTTAGTAGGTCGAAGACAACCGTCATTTTATGACGAGCATATTATATTATATATTTGTCCTTGGAGTTCAACCATAACTCTTTAGTGGAATGAGTTGAGGTTAAAATGGTCTTAATGTTGCTATGGGTTTAGCATGGACATTTTGGTCATTTTGGGAGCCAATGGCAAATATGTCTTTTGGTCCCTTCTCTAGTCACTTACCAAGACTGGCATGGTTTCCTAAAATGTTTAGATAACATAAGGATGAATTATTTTAGTGAAAAAATAATTTTGAGTTTAAATTCAAATAGGCCTTTGATGGCATACATGAATTTAACTCTAGATAAATTGTATGTGGGCCATGGTGTGCATTATCATGAGGGACGTCCATAATAGGATTTCCATGGGTAAGGTTTCCAATTTTAAGTAGGTCTCTCTACTTGGAAAGTTGGACTCTTCTTCGGATAAGTATTCCTATGAGAAAGTTTCCTTTTTGGATTAGGAACTTAAATTAGTAAGTGTTCTACAACTAGGATTACTAATTGCATGGGAAGTTCCTTAAAGTTTCCTTTTCTAATTGGATTGTATCTAAAAGGAAATAAGCCTTTAGATTATACTTTCCTTTTAGGACATCTTTAAGAATGAGGAGAGATAAACTTTTAGGAAAGGTTTCCTCAAAGTTTCTATAAAAGAAACTACATACCCCTTGGACGTCCAACATAGAAAAGAGAGTGCAAGAGTGCCACACGTCCAGCCCTTTGGAGGTTTTCTTCTTCATTGAAGAAGGCTTAAGGTCTGAGATTTTTCCTTGGAGAAATAGTTTTCAATTCCTAGATTAAGATCCCACCATCTTAGCCAATCAGATTTGGAAGTGAGATAGAGGAGAAGATCAAAGGCAATACTAGTGCAGAAAATTCCAGCAACTTGTTTGCTAATTGCAAGTCTGAGTTCGGGCCTTTGGATCTATTTTTTCAGAGATTTGAAGTCTACAAATCTTCGAGGTAATAGTCTTCTTCATTCTCCTTTAATTATACACTTGTTGGTCATGAATTCATGGAGTTCTCATGCGATTACTATGGATGATTTATGCTGTCCAAATTAGAATTTTTAAAATTTGTCATGTTTCAAATTAGCCATGAATGTCTTCCGCTAATTCAGATCTAAATCGCAGTTTCTTTCAGAACGCTAACAGCGTTTCTGAATCTTTACAACCAGGGTACAAACCACGCTGGGAAGCCTCCAACATAATTTCAAAGTTTCGCACATCATCTATCCCTAGGGTATCATCCATCATGTAAGTCCCCCTGCCATGGTCCTCTAGTAACTCATTATATCCATCCCGGTCCTCATCCGATTCATCCTCGCTATCATCCGATTCATCGGATTGTGCAAGTTCCCCATGCTGCAACCAGGTGTCGTAGGATACCAACATCCCACGTACGAGTAGATGGTTTCTCACAATCTCATAATCATGGTCAAAACTATTGCAGTAATAGTTACGTGGGCACTTGATCACTCTACTCCCACATGAATTTGCCTTTGCAAATTCAATAAAAGAATTCACCCCGTCTATATACGGCTGACTGAATCTATTATGATACAGTAGCATCCAACTCTTGTCCATATCTGTTCATATATATGTAAGGTGGTGGTTAACTCAAACTCAACCATTAGATGGTATAAAAATAAAATGTAAAAAAGAAATGAATGATAAGATATCCATTAAACTCAAATTTGGGTTGCATCAACATATCTTCTCCCTGAATCTAATTTTTCTATGCAACTCAAATCTCAGCATTCATGAATCTCGCCCCATGCCCATATGATATGCATGTTTTTCACAATCAATCTACACATTTATTTTACTCAATCCATTCAACTAATTTCCCATCTACAATCATAAGAAACAATGTTTCTTTCAAACAGAGGAATTAAGATTCAAATGAGATACCTGCTCGCACATAGTGATAGGATTCCTCTGCTGCTACTCTCAAAGCTCCAACCTAACAAGAGAAAAAAAAAAAGGAAATCAGATTCTGGGTTGAAGCTAAAGTGGATTTCGTCCGTATTTTGCACCAAATGGAAACTAACACAGCTTCAAAAGGGGAAAAATCGAGCTTTAATTTATCATACACAATGAAAGCCTTAAGGCAGTTCGCTGAGACCAGCTAATGTGCCAAAAGTAGTGCATAGTATGAAAAATTCATTTATGTTATACATCAAGCTTTGCTTCTAAAAAAAAAATTCACATGAATGCACAGAAGGCCAAATTAAGAAACACTGGACTCATTATGCTAAGAGAAAACCTTTTGCTAACAATATCTACATGTCCTTTTGTGATAGAGGGAATTGAAGTGTTAAATTGTGATAGAGAGAGAAGATGAAGATGAAGATGAACAAAGGGTGCAAAGGCCCCAACCAGGAAACTCTAGTTTTATGTTTGTTAGTGTTTGGAACCCCATGAACATGTCGTCTGATTAAATGCACAAGACCTTGAAGAACTTGAATATTTGCAGCCGACTTGTGATGCCAACAGCTTACCAAAAAGATATTGTTGATTCTTCAATGCACAAAGGCCTCAAAGCTGGAATCCACATGTGGGCTGTCAGTAGTAACTACATTATACAAGTTTATTTGGGGAAAAAGACAGAATATGAAATCTTTAGCTGTTTTGATTCACTATACATCTTCATTATATTCTTAATCATCATCATTGATTTTACTCATCAATCTGAGGTTGATTTATGCACCACTGTGCATTTCCCAACTTTGCTGCAAGTCTGTACAAGTAAGGCATGTGTGAGTTACCAAACCATTGATTGGTTGCAAAATTAAAACTAATATAAATTAAGAATTAAGAGATTTTTCATGGTCATAAAAATACAACATCAGTACCAATTATTTTATACAGGCTTAGACCTGATTATGGTTTTGTCCAATACCTGTCCAATTCAGCTCAACTTATGTCAACAGACTGATTTGGAGCAAATACTTGGGAATTCAGAGAAAGGGCTTTATGAAAGGAGCGTTGAAGGGGTTATTTTGGTCTTATATTTATCACAAGTTAGAATCAGTCATCGCATCATGCAATGGATGCCAAGACCTAGGGTTATCAATGTACCAAGTTGAGCCGAGCTTCACTTTGATGTGTGATGAGATGAACATGAAACGTATTTAGTGTTTGTGATGTGGAACACAAATTCTTGTATCTGCCCCTTTTTTAGTAGTCTTGTTTTCATGATTGGAAAGAACAAAAATCTAAGAAAAAAAAAATCTCTTCAACAATTTTTTTAAGCCATGTGAAAACCAATAAGCCAATAGATAGTTGATACCAATTATCAATCTAGACTATATAACCATCATGAATTGGTCATTTGCAATGTTCTCGTATCAAGGAAAAGGAGGAGAGTTGGATCACAATGACAAAAAAAAAAAAATACATGTTTGTATGGCTACTTTTCTAAAAGAAAAAGGTGTGTGGAAAGCCAAAATACTTTTCCACAAGTTATTAATTTTGTGCTGCCCATATCTTAATGAGATTTCTGGACAAAATTACAGCTGTGTGAGATCTGAATGACTGAGCTTGAAACTCATAAAAATATAAAAATGTCTTCCTATTTTTCAGATCAAATGGCCAAAACACTTAATTTTCCAGACCTTTGACCAGATCTACCCTCGTATAAGAACCAAAAATACAGCTGTCATGACGGCAACCTTTAGAACATGGTAGCAAGTCATTAACGATAATGAAAGATCTGGTGCAATTAAAGATTCTGACGGCAATACCTTCTTTATAGACAATAGTCTGACAAGTATATCCGTGTTAATCAAAGGTTATGCCAGAACAGAAATTCCAACAGCCACAATTACTGTGACAAGGATGGATGACTGAAATACAGACCAAACAGTTTACCACAAACCATACAAGGTCTTCCCAGTAAACATGCAAACGAAGGGAGTTTTAAACGGACTGAGCCAAGGTGGGTAGAAACAAAAGGAGTTTTAAGTAAGGGTAGAACACACACCCACCCACCTACACAAGTTTTTTTGAGAACTCTCCTTTTACATAGGGTCCGCTTAGAACTTTTTTTATTTACATGGTGGCCCATGAAGAACTTCCAAGTAGTAACATCCTAGAAGTACCTATATAACAAGGAAACAATATCAAGAAATTAAGATGCTAGGCTTTGAGACAAGTTGATTCAGCCATATATGTTAATGAACTTAGTCATTGTGCACCCCTAATATGTATACATTTCATAGTGGTATGTCAGGCATATGGATGTCATTGAGTTAAAAGGTCTTGGTGAAAGAAAAAGATAAAAGGATGAGCTGATGGAATTGTATAATGTTAACATTTAAACACATAATATGCAGGGGAAGTACATCAAGAGTTGAGTAGCAAAACATCTAAAATATATGTACTAAAGACACAAAAGCAAAGATGAGGGAAAGTAGCATATACCTATGAAAATATGGGTAATGATCGGAATAGTGGGCTTAATGTTTCATGCTAGTGGCTTGGTTCCAATTTAGGGAAAAGGTTCCTAATAAAGAGATGCTTGTTTTGACTTCTCATGAATTGAGAGACACTACCTCCAAGATACACTATGTGGTGAGATGCCTAGGATTTGTTTGCAAGAGGGGTACGTGCAATTACCAAAAGAAACCCTAAAACCGCAATCAGTGGCAAAGACATTAATTACATATAAATTCAATCCTCTTCATCTCAGAGAAATGAATTTAAATAACTCCTTTAACGAGTATAAATCCCACTAATGATAATTACAGCCCATAAGCCATAAAACAAGTTTATCAAATAATCTTAGCCATTAATTAGTGGGCACTAGACCAACATAAATAAATCTATAAAACTTTTAGATTTGATGGATATGATTGGGGTAGATATATCCAAATTAAAATCATCACCACTACCATCATGGCATTATCATAGTCATGGTCATCATAACATAAATATCATTAAGGTTAAGGTGATGCTAAGCTGGTATTAATTTAGAAAACCTGCTAAAAGAAGACAAAAGAGGTTGTCTTCTTTTTCTTCTTCTAGCAGTTAATAGCGTGGTCCCTAGATCCAAGATTTCCTGAAATGTAAGGAATTTCTGTTTCTGGTGGTCAGAGTAGAAGAGAAACAAAGAGAAAAGGTTGCTTAAGTGGGTGATTCTTGTTTCTTCAATTGGGTCTCTCACTTCTCAATCAGACATTCCTTTATGTCAATCTCTTACTCATTTCTCTTTGTATGTGTTTTTGCTTTGATTCCTCTACATTGATTCTCTCTCCCTCTCATTCTCATGCCCTTTTTTGGGGTTACTGTGACTTTGTTTACCAAAACTGCTTCTTTTAATTTCAAAGACAGAGAAGTGGGTTTTTCTGCTTTTGGGTTTTGATGTTTGTGGATCTTTATAAGGATGGGAAGGTTTTCTTTTCTTTTCTTTTTCTTATTTTTTTTCTGGGGTTTGATGTTATGTTTTTCTCAGAGCTTTTTCTGGGTTTTTTAAGGTGACAGGTTTTGTTGGTTTTGATGTTCACACATTAATGAGAGAGAAAGTCCAAACATTCTTAGTTAATTTAAAAATGATCACAAACATATGAAAAAGATCCAGCCCGTAGATCATGATGCATGCAAGGGGACTAAGCTCAACTAATCCCTGGTGGGATTAACAGTGTTACAACAAATGTGTTTCATGTTTTAATTGAATGCTTAGGATCAAGATCCTCTGGTTTAATAAATTATAATTATGTGCTAAACCTTGTTATTGCTTTTACATTTCTCTTGTAGAAAAAACTAAGTTATCACAAATCCTAACATTTTTAATAATCCAATTATCCTTTTTTTTTGCTAAATGGTAAATTGGTATTAAATTGGTATTAAAAGCAAAAATGCTACATACAAAAAAAAAAAAAAAAAACTCTTTCCAAAAAAAAGGAAGGGCCCAAAAAATAAGAGGGAGAGAAAGATAACCACTGAGCACAACTCCAGAGAGCACCAAAAAAAAAAAAAAAACACCAGCTGATAGGAGAACAAAACAAACAGCAGACATCATAGTGACTGCACAACAGTAACGGCGACTGGAAAATCGGGGCTGTAGCTGGAACTCAAACAATGCAGAAGGGAGATAATTTCTTCCATAGGGAGATAACAAGCTGTGAGAATGCTGCCATCTCTAATCTGTATTTGAGATACTCAAGTTGGCCCTTAAGCCACTCATTTCTAAGTTTTCATGGGAAATTAACAAATTGCAAATGATGTGAAGATGGTTAGGTCAACTAAACTGTGACTCCTTAAGGTAGTATAGATGCCAACTTGTGGCAGCTTATTCACCATACACATGCTGTAAATGAATGCCCATCTATGTTTTCGAATTGTTGAGCCCCATCATTAAGAGTTCTAATTCATTTACCATACACTTGCAATACATTATGCCAGTCTAGAATGTCCAAATAGGAGGTGCCACTTTGAATTAGATCCTAACCATCTAATTGGTGCCCATTGATTAAGTTGTTTAAAAGAAATCTGGGGTTCACGATCTTTAGAAAAGATAGAATATATGATTGTTCTGACCTTTGGGACTAATTAGAAGGTAAAAAAAAAGAAAAGAAGATGGGATCCATGATTGGACGATCTGGATTGGCATGCATATATAACTTTTGTATAATAAGCGAGTTGTGACTACATTCTGCTTTGTGGAAGGAAATCTTTTCGTATACAATCAACTAGATTTTAGTTGCATGGAACCTGATGCTGTTATTATTTTGCCTATGCATTGTTTGTTGTTGATGCAGGTTGCTCAAAGGATTGGTGTGCAGGTCTAAGGAAGAACTAACATGCATAATAATCTCCTTGGGAGAGGGTTCTCATGTTGCATAGGTTCTCGACTGTAGACTTTAGTTATGCCTGTAGTTGTATATTACAAAATTAGAAAAATGATAGTAAGAAGAGGATCTGTCCCAAAGTGTCTTATATAAGTGGTGTGCCATTGATATTTGTTGCATCATTGGCACAAGAGCTGGTATCCAAGGTTTAAATAACTAAGCTGTTCTATGTTTCTTTTCTTCTACAACCTTTTAAAAGTACAAGCTAATGCCAGCAAAGCTATATGCTCTGTGGTCCAGGACGTGGACTGAGATAGGCTTAACCATAGCAGACACAACTTCTTGTTTGGAACTTTGAAAACTGAGTGTAGGTTAAATTTGGGTTTAGACAAATAGTGTCATGCGTGGATAACCTGAGATACCTACAAGTTGAAGTAGTTCTGTTCTTTGACATGGCTTGAGTTTCAAAGATCTGTTCAGGGCCAGGGGTTTGATGAAGATATCCGTGTCAAGTCTCAGAGTCACAGAGCCATTTATTTGAGCAGACAATGATGAGTCTTGGTCAGCAGACAATGCTCAATCGCTTATTGGCTAAACATCTCAATGAGAAGAGAGGTCTGGCCGGCCTGCCTCCGGACTAAACAGAGATGACAAAAGAAAGAAACCCATCCTTTGCTAAACAAGAAGAAGAAATAATCCAATTATCTAAATCTCACTTCTTATCTATGGACTTCTTCTCCTCTTTTCCTCTTAGATTAAGGTAAGATTAATGCAAAAATTGCAGAGGAGAGAGAGATAGAGAATGGAAATCAACTGCTTTTCATTCTATTTTGCATTGTTGACACTTTTTCGCTTCTCAAAACCCCAAATCACAAAAAACCCAACACAGTTCCACTTTTATAATCCACGAAGATACTCAAATCTTCACATACACAAACACCCAAAAATTATATGTACACAGACGATCTCAAAACGAAAAGGGAATTCAACCATGTACTATCAATTCCACACCATATCAAACCCATAACGAAAATGAAACAAAATTAAGAAATGAAAGAAAAAGGAGGTAGCAACAAAACCCCAATGACAAGAACCCAGTTTTGCTCTATAACCACTACCCCATATCATTGCAATGATGAAAGGAGAAGAAAAATATTCGCCTTTATTTCATTCCAGATCTAAAAACAAATGAAAACAAAGAAGAAGAGAGAGAGAGAAAAAAGAAGAGAGAGGGAGAGGGAGACAGACCTATTTGGATTTTGAGGATGGAAGGGGAGAGACGGTTAGCTGAATGTGTGAGTGATGGCTGCTGCCGCTACGAGGAAGATGGAGAGGGCGAGTGATGGCTGCTGCCGCTGCGAGGAAGATGGAAAGGGCGAGTGATGGCTGCTGCCGCTGCAAGGAAAATGGAGAGGAGAAGATCGATGATGGGAGGGTCGAGATGGGTCTGGCGATGGAGCAGAGAGAACCTGCGCTGAAGTGGGGTGGGCGCTGCCTGAGAGAGAGAATCCGGGAAGAGGAAGAGAGGGATGGGAGAGAGCGAGACAGGGATGGGGATGAGCGATCGAGGGAGAGAGCGTGAGAGGAATGAGGGAATCGAAATGAAATGGGACGTTAATATCAGAGGGGGGGAAATAAAATGTAGGCGCCAAAGGAAAAGGCGTTTGGCGGGGGAATTAAATTACCTTTGACGGCGAAAAAAGAAGAACGCCGGGAAAACTAGGAAATTTTCCTGCGAAGGCAGAATACACGCCGGGAAAGGAAGATATTTGCCAGCGAAAATTATAAAATGCCGGGATAAACATGACATTTGCCGGTGAGTAAATTTCGCTAGCAAGATTATACTATTGCCGCGCAAAATCGGATTTCACCGGGGAAAATTATACTTTTCCCGGCATAATAAGAAAACGCCGGGGAAAAACGCCGGGAAAAGTGCATTTTGTTGTAGTGAAATCAAGCCCGGCCGATTTTTTTTTTAGGTAAAATAGCCTAGCCAATTAGACTCTTGTTTAACCACTATTGAAAGCCACAGTGGCCCACTAGTATAAATAGTCTAGTTCAATTGCATGCAATCACGTTTGCATCTGCTACCAAAACAATCCAAGTTAGTTCAGATTCCACATTCTGTGAAAAACAGCATATATATGTGAAGGGGCAAATTGGTAAGTTGTGGGCCCAAATTCCACATCGTTCAATCACTCAGTTGCAATCATAGCCGTGTATTTAATCATATCTTTACTTGCATGGAAGTTTTGAAAAAATAATGGCACGTTTCGTAATTTCACAAAAAACCAAGGGCACTCCCATATCCTCTTGGAAAAGATAATGACACGTTTTGTAATTTCACATAAAACCAAAGGCACTCCCAGATCCTCTTGTCCTTTGTAATAGGATCTTGAATATCTTCTCAGCCTAAATCCAAGGGTCCAAAATATCCAAAGATTCAAAAACTGAGCTCCCTTATTATATAGATTGTAGCGATTACACACTTCAGCGGCAATGAGACTCCAAACTCCACTATGGGGCCTATAAAATGATAATCTTGATTGTCCAAGATGAATGTCATCCCCTCTTAAGATATATTCTTAAATCTCTATTCAATGGGAGTGGGGCCATTATCCCATTGAGCACATGATTGAAACATGATTAATGCCACATTTTCAATTGTGAGTTCAATCTGACAATAGGACTTCTATTGAGCTGGAATTTGAGGATATATCATGGGGGAGACTTCATCTTGGATTATCTTGATTATCATTACGTGGACACCACGGTAGAGTTTTGGAAACCTATTTTACTGGAAGCATGTAATATCTGTGATATAGGATTGGCTTGGCATGATACACAACATGCGATCCGTCTATCATATGATTTTTACGAATTATGACCATTCAAAATAAGTAGTTGGTGGGCAAATTTACCACAAACAAGTTCTTAACACTATGAAAATGTCGAGGCAAAGAGGATCGGCTCAAGGGGATTCCAACTTCCAACCAACATGACATTTTTAAATTGAACCAATCGTATCATTATATTTTGAGCTTTATGTGTATACCCCCCTAAGGTTTGTATGACTTGTATATAGGCCCCTGAGGTTTTAGTATTTATAAATAGGCCCTTGCCTTTTCTTTTTAATACTTTTCATGTCCCCAAAATCAATATTTCCAACAAGAATGGGCAGCGACCATGAGATTTGTGTTGGATTTTTATTTAAATGAAAGTTTTTTCCTTAAATCCATTAAATAAAAATGAGTATATTATTATTTATAAAAATATCAATATTTTATCTAAAATCCTAACGGTTTCTCTCAATGACACTCTCATGCACATGACCAGGGGTAGACCCAGGTACAAGGGCATGGGGACTACAGCCCCCACCAATATTATGAGAAAAGTTTAAAATCCCCCCCCCCCCCCACAGATTCTAAAAATTAATATGTTTTCTTTACATTTGCACCTCCCCCAATATTCTTTTACAAAGATCCAAACATCCCCCTCGTAAATTCTAAAAACTATTTTTTTTTTTTTGCATTTGCCCGTTCCACCAATATTTCTTTTACACCCCCTACACATGAAGCATAATCATATATTTTAAAACTTTCATCAATCCAATGGTGGGTCATGTATGGATTGGATAAATCATAATCATTTATAAGTACAGGTGTTGATTGTTGTCATGGTCAATTTGTATTTAATGAAATGAGCCCTGTTTTGATAAGAAAAGGTGAATTTATGTATGGTTATTCTCTCCCACTAAGTGCAATTGTTAATGTTACATGCTTTATAAAAAAAAATGAGTCCAAGCTTTTGAAATTATGCATATAAGGATAAAAGAGATGGACAAAATGTCATTTCGCTCTAAAAAACTATGGTGGTTGGAAGACTATTGATTTTGGAGACACGAGATGTATTAAAATGGAAATGCAGGAGCCTATTTATAAATACTAAAACCTCAGGGGGCTATTTACAAATCCTACAAATCTGACGGAGCTATATACATAAAAATCTTATATTTTTATACCATTCTCATGCCCTAACTCGTTAGCAACAACGACTTGAGCTAAAGAAAGAAAGAAATTATATAAATTTATGAGATGTCATAAAAATCAAATTAATAGCTACGATCATTATATATTATATAAACCAACTATCACAGTAGTGCCCAACTCAGCATGATATTGTCCGCCCTTGCACGAGTATGCTTAACTTCGTAGTTCTTATGGGATCCAGGGCTAAATGACTTTAAAACGTGTCATGTCGAATTAAAATGGGTTCAACTTATAAGCTCAAGGTCATTACTTGAACAGTTCATCACTGTGGGTTCTCCTTTTGGGGTCACCCTTATTCCTGTGGATTTTCCTTTCTTGGCTCACGGGGTAACTTGACCTGATATTGCATTAAAGGGATTAGACAGGAGGACTGAGGTTTCACAATATGAATAAAAATAATAAAAAGCCTCTATACAAATCCCTGTTGAAAGTAAAAGATATCTATTCCTCTATATGTCTTGATTCCTTAATGTAATTAGTAATGGTAAATGATTTGTGAATGAGAGAGTTTTGTATGCAGAGTTGATGCTTACAGGGTTTATATCTCTTTTGGTCACTATCTACAAGGCCGGGCTATATTCATTTTGCTTTTTGAAGGATACGGTGATACTAAATGCCCTACGGTAACATTGAATACTTATGAAGAAAATGTTCTTTTAGGGTGAAACCTACATAAAATTTAGAAAATGTTTTTTTAGGGTGAAACTACATAAAAGATGATAGTTGTAATAGCAAATATAACAATTATACCATACAAAGATTATACATTTTATGTATAAATCATGACTTCGAGATATAATGTTTGAAAATCAGCTAGATTATTCATTTTATATATAAATTTGGAGCAATGGTCATTTTGTTGAGTGAATATCTGTTTTTACCTGTAAAAAATGTCTAAAACGTGTTAATTGATTTAGCATAGAACATAATATTGGCAGCTAAATTCCATAAACGCAAGGGACTTATCCTTGGTTTGTTTCAAAATTTCAAAAGGTTATAAAACTTTGGTTTATCCTTCAAAAAGTAAATGAAGATTTGAATATTTAAAAAAAATTATGATTTTTTTTTGAAAATTTTGAGAAATGAGAAAAAAACTCTTATGTCAATTTTCAAAATCTTCGTTCACAATCACAAATCATTTAAGAAAAATGATCAAGTCCAACTGAAATAACCTAGTGGGTGTATGGATGGTTTAAAAAAGGGATTTCAACCTTCTAAAAACTAGTTATATTAAATGGTTATGATCATAAAAGCAAAATGGTTGGTTTTAGGAAGGGCATTTTTTTTTGTCATTTTTCAACAAAATTTATAGGACTTGTTGTTGCTTAAGAAATTGTGAAATATGGAGAAAGATTCACGATTAGAGACTTGCAGATAATACGAGAAAGGATAGTTTGCATGTAAAAGAGTCGCGCTTCCATTCCTTTCTCTAATTTATTTTCACATGGGTTCGAGTCTTCAAAAATTGAAAAAAAAAAAAATTTATCATTCCTCGCAGGTGCAAGTTGTTTTTATGACATATTATATATCTACAACTAAATGAAAAGAATTCAGAAAATACATGAAATAAGCAGAAAATGGGATAGACCACCGACTGTAGTTTTGCGTGTCAGCATAAAAAAAAAAACCCTTCAAAGACTTTCAAAATTATGGTGTAGAGATTATGGGTTTTTTTACGTCATTTAAGCAGTCCTTTAAGCAATTTTTTAAATTTATCACTTGTTTTTCGAGTATGCAAAGTGAAAATCCAAGAGTAGTTTTTTCTTTTTTTCCAATCTTATCTCTATTGGAATGTGGTTTGCCTTCGGTTAACCACAAGCCTCCAAACTACAAATCCTAATTTTTTTAAATACATCAGAACAATTGTCAATATCTCCATCCATTCCAAGTCTCCTCTCTCTCCACTCTCCACTCTCCTCTCTCCTCTCTCTCTCCACTATCCTCTCTCTAAACTAACTGAACTCATAACTTCCTCAAAAAAAAAAAAAACAAACTTCCCACTTGTAACTGCTCTCCTATCTCCTAGTCCAATTACATAGAATATGAAAAAAAATAAAAGACTGGGAGCAAAGGAGGAGAAGGAGAGAGATTTAGCTTTCTTCAATTCGTTGCTACACTTCAAGGGTTGGCTCTCTGCACATCAACTATTTTGGCTCTGTAGGAGAGAAGATTTTCGTCCTTCTATAATATATTGAGTACATTCATTGTATTTAATATTTGTTTCCTCTATCTTTATGTCTAACTAAAGCCATGGGTTCTGTAGAATGTGATTTTGCTAAGGAGACTGTTTGGGATTTAGAAAGGGGTTGAGATTTTTTTGTGTTCTGTTTATCTATTCCAATCTGTTTTTCCATCTTTTGGATTGAGGTCACAGGCATTGTGAACGAAAATGTGAAATTGTGAATTGAGTGGCCAAAAACCTTTTGAATTTAGTTCACCTGACATATTGCATATTCTGTTTCCATGTTCGGGCTAAGCCATAATTGCAAATGGGTTGAAAATCAGCCCGATGCAAGGGGCTTTGGCCGGAGATCTCTCAAAGCATGACTTTGTTGCAAACAGTCCATAAAAAAAAGTCATGTAACCAAAGGTCCTCTAATACATTCTCATACCTGAAATGTCTAATTTATCCTTTCTTTAAATCATATCCCATGATTGGTGGGATATCCCATTAATAATGGCCAACTACCATTTAATTGGCCACGAATAATGGAATCCCATTAATGAGATTTTCAAATAAACTCTAAAAACATACAAATAAGGGGTTTTGACCGTACAGGGTATAAAATACCCTGTATTCCTTGAAATGGTGTTGACCAAAAGTATATCCCAAATATGGGTATCATACAGAGAGCCTCTTTTTTTTTTTTCCACTTTTACCCTTTCTGTGCGATATCGCAAATATTTGCGATATCGCATAAACTGAAGAGTCATTATATGAGATGCTCGTTTTCCCTCCATATTTTTCCTCCATTTGCAGCAAAAAGCAAGTCATTTTCCTTCATTATTTTCATGTGGCTGTCTTCATCTTTCATATCTTTTGTACATCTAATACGAAAGGGCAAAAGCAAAGAAAGAAGAGTGAAAGCCATCCCGTTTCCAGCGTGTGTTTGTTTCCGATTATGAGTTCGGACTGGAATAAAAGCAAGCCCGTGTAATGGTTGAAGGTAGCTCTCGCCTATTCAGCCACAAAGACCTCTTTTGAAAAAGGATTCTAGTTCCCAATTCAAGGGACCCTTTGTAGGAGAGAGACGGAAAGTCAAGCTGGCCAAACGCCACACGAAAGAAGTGTTTCTATTAGTGCACAAAAGCCCTCAAAGTAATAAAGAATCGCACTGTCCTTCTAGTGAGGAGGAGTCCTAGGGGAGAAAACTAATAAGTGGATTGAAAGGTTAGTATGGAATGATTCCCAGAGCAGGGGAGAGATCAAGCACAGAAAGAAGCTCGTTCCAGTCTTGGTTCAATTGCATGTGCCAGAGCTTTGGAAAGGCTCCTTTCATTTTCATGGTTGAATTCATAGTGAAAGGTCAATCTTGTCGGCCCGCTTGATTGAATTGAGTACCTTACTGGATAGCTTGCTTTACTTCCGTTGATAATGGCGTGCTGGCCGACAAAGAAGGAAGACCTCAATGCCAGGTCCGAAAAAATTGGATGGAAAACGAGCATCTCATATAATGACTCTTCAGTTTATGCGATATCGCAAATATTTGCGATATCGCACAAAAAGGGTAAAAGTGGAAAAAAAAAGGCTCTCTGTATGATATCCATATTTGGGATATACTTTTGGTCAACACCATTTCAAGAAATACAAGATATTTTATATCCTGTACAGTCAAAACCCCTATAAATAAATTTCATAATAACGCAAATAAATTTAAAAAAATATAATAAATTAAAAAAAAGTAATAAATTTCAAAAGAACGCAGCTAAATTTAAAAAGATGCAAATAAATTATAAAAGATCCAAATAAATTTTAGAAAATATAAATAAATTTTAAAAGATCCAAAGAAAATTCAAAAAATGTAAATAAATTTCAAAAGACGTAAATTAATTTTAATAGATGCAAATAAAATCCAAAAATACAAATAAATTTACCAAAACTAAGGTAAATCAATTTTCCATATTTTTGAAAAATTTGCCAAAAACTCAAGTATTTTTTCCAAAACTCAGTTAAATTTATTTTTAAAAATACAAATAAATTTGAAAAGACGTAAATAAATTTTAAAATACACAAATAAAATTAAAAAACACAAATAGATTTCAAAAAATGTAAATAAATTTTCTAAGAAACTCAGATAAATTTAAAAAAAAACTCAAATAAATTTGTCAAAAACACAGAAATTTGACAGAAGACAGATAAATTTGATAAAAACTCAGATAAGTTTTACAAAAACTTAGATAAACTTTACAAAAACTCAGACATCATCAAACTTGGCTTCCCTCTCAAACGACTTTGATGCACGAATCGCGAAATCCAACCCCTTGTTTGCGCTCTCCCTCGACGCGATCGTGTCTCGCGCCATCTTCAGCAGGAAAGGTCCACACTGATCGGGTTTCAGGCAGAAACTCAAAACAAAGAAGGATTGTGACTGGGTTCGAATTGCTGGTGTAGTTTACAGAGGATCTGGCCGGTTCGTCTTAATCGGAGATGAACAACCGGGCCAAATATCCGATTGATATTGTGCTCACCCCCAAGACCACGTCCAGACCCATTGGTCCCACTCCCACAAAGGTCTCTTAATTGTCATGCATCAAAAGCGGATAAGAAAAATCCAGCATCTTTGCTTTTGAAACTAAAGTACACTTTCATGGTAACATCTTCTTCCAAAACAATTTCGAATGACGTATGCAAATTGAGGCTTTTGATGAGAAAAACAATAAATAAACAAGAATTGTTGCTTTTTGCTTTTCATGTTGCTTTCCTATTTCGATTTATGTGCCCAACAAGAACACATCAGCTCGTCTTCTTCATTCCCACTAGTTGTAGAGAAACGAAGGATAAACTAGGGCTTGAAAATAAACAAAGGATGGTGGTGTTTTAGATTTGTCCATGTTCGGATTAAAGAAGAGGAAGAGCATGAGGTGGCGTATCTAGGGACCTCTCGCCGAAATATGTCCAAGCTACATGGACTACAAGCCTTAGGGGAAAAGTTGATGGACTGAAGGCCTTACAAGACCTCTATGAGAGACCTTTCGCTAATTATCTCATTATAATAATCCTAGACAAACAGCCCATAAATCGAATCCTCTCAACCAAACACCCTGGAATAATAAGAACCAAACGCAAATAAATTCAAACCCCAGTCAACAAACAACTTGGGTCCTCATATCCAAACAAGCTGAACAACTGTAAAACTGAATGAGCTTAAAATCTGCCCAAACAATGATTGAAACTTGACTAGATTTTATCTCAAACAATTACTGAAATTGGGATGGGTTACAGCCAGATTTCGACAGCAAATGGGTTGAGAGTTTGGTCAAGTCTAGAGCTCTAATTGGGTCAAGAACCACCCCAAATAGATAGATGTGTTGGGCTGAAACACATACTAAAAGAGAGTCCTAAATGGACTGAAAACCGGCCTAGCAAACTACTATGAAAAAGCTAAAAATCAGTTCTATGAATAGACTTAAAATTACTCCACAGTTTGGCTACAAATAGGAATTAGTTATAGTGGATTGGCTAAAAAAAAATGTTTTTAATGAATATAGGCCTGAACCCTTGACCAAGCAGGCTAAAAAAAAGGGCCAAATAAAAATGGGTTGAGCTTAAAGACTCAACCCATGTTTGTCCTTAGAAAGGGGTTAAAATTAGCCAATGTAATTTATAATACTCGGTCACGTATAATGTTCGGTGAAAGAAGTTAAATTAGTAAACAATATGACGTAATGGGCATAAAAGTCATGACCCACCTGTGGAGCAACGGGCCCATTCACATGAAATGTGGGTCCCAACCGCATAAAAATGCATTCCCATCCCATCCATCACATGAATGAAGGCAATAATAACCCATCTGAGAAGGAGTCATAGCATCTGACTTTCCTTCGGACATTAAGTATGCAGGTCTTCCAGACGAAAAACTTTATTAACCAAGAATTAATGAATATAAATTTTATCAAAAAAAGGTTTTTCCAAACAGAACCTGCGTTATAAAAAAAAAAGTTTTAGAAAGTGGGGATTCAAAATGGGCGCAAAAAGGGGATTTATTACAGAATTATTGGGTTAGCTATTTGTGTTTTCGGTCAACTGTTTGAATCAGTCTGAACAACGGATTACATTTGCGTAGTTACCGTTCTGAAGTCAGGGATTGAGTTTTGACTTATTTACTCTATAACTTTAACCTCCATTTGTCTTGAGATTTTGAGGAGACATTCTCTTGTGTTTGACTTGTTTTGAATGCTGACTCATGACTTGGCCTTCAGAGTTAACCTCAAGGTAGTATATGTTGCAGACAACGTTAGCTTGAATCAGGCACTGGTGTGGAGATCTATGACTGTCTACGAGAGATCAGTCACATATGATTCACTCTTCAAGATCCAAGGGCAATGATAGACACCCTGGATGTAGAAAATGATGATGGGGAATTGGAGATCTAGTGGAAGGAAGATGAATTGTTGAAGTAAAACCCAACTAATATCTCTCATGTCTATATATAGCCCTTTGGCTAATGGGTGATAAGATCTCTATTCAAATTCGAATTGAGAGATGAGAGATGATTATGATAAAGTATTAGATCAATATCTCTAAATTTGAATTTGAATGTAGATATGATAAAGAGATAGAGAGTAAGATAAAACTCAGGCTATTCTTATCCATATCACCATGAGACTCCTTGTGAGGGGTGTATCTTTGTGAGTGGAGTCCACCTACATGTAAACACAAGTGGGCCTCATCACAAATGCCAACATAACCCAATCAATTTAAGTTGTTGATTGGCTGTCCTCCATCTTGTTTCTAACTTGATCGTTGTAATTAATTTTCGCATACCAACATTTAATTGAAAGAATCGTAAAAAACTTTTATATTTTTTTATAAAATTCAAAACTTCATGTACTTTTTCTAAAATGACCAAAAGTTTATACCTTTTTGAAAATTTTCATTTGTATTTGTACTTCTTTAAGATGGCCCTCGGGCATTGCAATATTATACAACTTATATTTAGAATTTATTTTTATGGATAAAATCATTATTGTTATTAATTAAAATAAAATAGAAAAGAAATTGGAAACACAAAAAAAATAGTTAAACTTTTTGATGCAGATGGACCTCAGGCCACATGCGTAGGGCTCAAGTAGAGTATGATTATTTTAATTTATAATTATATATTAATTTCTAAATTTATTGTAATCAGGATTATGTTTCCAATATTATTTAGTTTCCTAATTTAATTAGGTTTCTTAAGCTGTAAGTTATGTTTTTTATTTATATGGTATTGTATAGAAGAAATTCTTAGTTTTGAATGATTGAATTGGATTTTTCCATTGAGGTGCGTCCTCGTTATCATCTGTCTCCGAACACGTGCTTGGGCGCTCCACGCGATCACTTTTACTGCCTAATTGTTTTAAATCATTTATTTACATGTAGTTTTCCAAGTAATTATTAGCATGGTTGCTAAATTTGATTTGGAGAAAAAACTCAGTTAAATGATATCACATTACAATGAGTGGAATGGATATACCAAAAACCCCAAGCAACCATATTGTTTGAATTATTACTAGTGGTGGATACGTGCGTAGCACGTAGTGGTTATTAAAAGGGATAAATGCAGAATACCTACCTGTACTTTGCACGTATTTTAGACTACCCCTTGAAGTTTGGTATTTTTTATTAAACTTATTTAAAGTTGTAATTAACATGCAAAAGTGATGGATTCTGTTAGTATTAACGGCGTAAATGTATAAATGGCTTGTAGGGCAGACTGGCGGCAACTTACTCTTCCAAATGATTTTAGAACGAGACTTTTTTGCCCCTGAACCTACCCTATAAAAAATGGATAGAAAGATTGAGTTTGTTTGCTATAGCCATGAGTTTATGAGCAGCTCTCGGTCGTCTTTTTCACCCATCAAGAGGGGAGCATCTGTTAGTCATCTTCTTCAGCCATATCAAATGCCTTCCTCTTCAAACTCATATACCCAGTTTTCTCGTGGTCAAAGCTCTCAATTTGATGGTGAAATTCGTTATTGTTACTGCGGGCATAGGGCTGCTTTGAGAACTTCCCGAACACAGCGAAACATGGGGAGGAGGTTTCTTGGCTGTGCACTATATGGGGTTACGCTTTGATCCATCTGTTTGATCTTCTTCATGTCAGGTCAACCATGGTATTATTATTGTATTTTTTTTCATTTTATTCTCAAATCCAGCCAGCGTATGGATTTTTTGAATGGGTTGATGGAGAAATAGAGCTTGTGCCGAAGCTATTGGATAGGATAGATCTGTTGGAGAGGGAACTGAAGTCAGCTTGTGGAAGGGAAAGATGTTACCTACATGTGCTGCTGGGGACATGGGCTGGAATTGTATTTGTGTTGTTCATTTGTTACCTACTGATATCTTGGACTCCTGTAGATTTGTTGGAATTACCATGAGCTTATGTATCAATTGGAATATAATAGAAAATGGGTTTGTGTTGTTTGTTTGTCAATGACTCTACTTTTTTGTTGAACTTTAATTAACCTGCAATAAGAAAACACTAAAAAAAATTTGCAACTTGACAGGAATACAATGAACAATCAGTTGCTGGGAACATCATCATTCTTCCAGTAACAAAAGAATAGAAACATAATCATCCAAAAAGTAACAAAAAAAAAACTGGAAACATCATCATCCAAACAGTAACTAAAAATCTATAAACATCATTATCCAAACATTAAGAAAGATCATCCAAATCCCAACAGTCATCCAAAGAAGAGTTGTTTAAAACAGTCATCAGTGACACAACATCATCCTAGAAAAATAGTGGATGTTGTCATCAACAAGTTGAGCTCCGTTTTCCTTCTCCGATCCGCCCTCTACCACTTGCTGATGGATTTGGATAAGAGGAAGCTTGTCTGACTCTCCCCTGACCAATCAAGATTTGAAGAACTTAGTGAGTAAATGCATATACTATAGTTAGAAGTAAAAAATCAAAAGGGTGAAAGCATGCATATACTCTAGTTAGAAGTAAAAAAATCAAAAGGGTGAAAACATGCATATACAGTACCCTGTGTGGTGGCATGGTATGAGAAGCTGGCATGGGTCGAGAAGCTGGCTGAGGCTGTGATGCAGAACTAAAGAGTATTGGGATGCACTGGTTCCTTGCAAGACATAGCATTATGGCCTGTTTTCAAGCATCTGTCACATGTTATTGTTCTATTCATTCTAGAAACTTTACTGGAATTGGGTAACTCATCTGCTTTCCTCCCCAACTTCATTGGCCTACTTGTAGGTCTTCTATGTTAAGGATTTTGTGTATTGCAATTTGATGGATGCATTAACATTCTAATCATCATTTGAATTTTCACACATGCATTGATTTTGAAATATTTGAAATCTTGATTTACACATGCATTATTTTTAAATCTTGTAAATCATATGTTTCATGCATGATTTGGTTTTAATCTTGGATGCATTTAAATTTGAAAAAGAAGTTTTACAAATCAAGCTTGCCTATGGTTTTAAAAAAAGTTTCAAATCATCTTAGGCATTTTAGGTTTCATGATTTTAAACCTTTTAGAATGATTTAATTCATGTTTCCAAGCTTGATATAGTGGCCCAAAGATCGCATAAAGAAATCTCTTTAAATATGCAAAAAAATGGGTTTTTTGGTCCTAGGGCTCGGGTCGACCCACAGTGTGGTCGGTAGACCGACCCCATGCTTTCGGTCGACCGAACACGCAGTGGGTCGACCGAAAAAGAGACCGTTGCAGAAATTTTCAAACGGTTATATTTTTGTCCGTTAAGGGTAGGTCGACCGAGCACAAGAGTAGGTCGACCGAAGACACGCTAGAACTCAACTTTTGAATATAAATATGAGTCCCATGAGAAAAAGGTTGAATATTTTAGAACTCTTAAGCCTTCTTTGAGGTGTTTGGAGACAAGGAAAAGGGGATGAACCAAGAGAGACCAAAGGGACTATAGGAAACCTAAAGCTTGGAAATCATGATGTTAAATCTCTAAGTAAGTTTTAGTTTTCTTAATCATATATTTCATGCTTTGTTTGAATCTTTGGTAAATGATTTTTAGCATGATAACTATGATGTATCATTACTTTTATTCTATCTTTGATTTAAGTTGTGATGGATTCTTTACCTTGATTCAACCAAGTTTGTTTTAAAATTTTATTAATCATGCTTAGCCAAAATCTTTGATTTCTTTTATAGCATGATTCATTAACTTGTTTGAATCTTTCTTTGATGTTTTCAATCTCTTTAGAACTTTAGTTAAACCTTTGTTTTTGAAAACAACATTGCACATGCATCACTTGATTAATCTTAAATATTTTTATACAACTTGTGATCTTTAGATTTTCATATCATTCACAAGTTTGTAATTGTTCAAGTGATTTGCATTACACTTCAATCATATCTTTTTATGTGCATTAAACTTTTAAATGCTATTAGCATAAATTGATTGAGCTTTCATTTTTAACTTGATTGAAGTTTTCGCACACATACACTTCATGAGCATTCATCTTTGCATTCATAGTGTTGTGTGAGTTGATTTAAACTTTCTTATCCGCCTATTTAAGAGGCAATTTTATTGAGCTTAATTATAATATCTTTTAGTGTTTTTGAATACACTTCTTTAAGAGAGAAAATCATTTGATTGTAAAGGTTATTGCTAAGCCTAAGAAAAGCATTGTGTATAGGTTGTTGTTTAGCCTAAAAAAATAACATTGTAAAGTTATTGCTTATCCTTGGAAAGCATATTGTAGAGGTTATTGCTTAGCCTTTTTGAAAAGCATATTAGTGGAAATCCGGTGGGGTGTTGAGTCACAAGCCGGTAGTGGATGTAGGCATTGAGGCCGAACCACTATAAATCTTGTGTTGTGGTGATTGCATTGTGTTGATTGTGTTTGCTTAAGGTTCCGCATTTTGTATGTTAATCATCACATGTGACTAGATTATTTTAATTAAGTTAAAATTAGTCATAATTAGTCATTAAGCATAGCTCACCCTATTCACCCCCCTCTAGGGTTAGGATCTCATGGACTTTCAATTTGGTATCAGAGCCTCGTGCTCTATATTTAGGATCAAGTGTTTGGAACTCTTGATTAGGTGTAAAAACCTAGAGTTAAAACTCTAATGTTGTGCTTCCATGAAAATCATTAGAATGGATTCCACTATTTTAGATTGTGTAGATTCTTTGGTAGATTCTTCTAGACCCCTCCTTCTTCCATCAAATGGAGATTCAAACATTGAAATTAATAAATCTAAAGTTGAATTAAAAGAAGAAGAAAATGATGAAAATGAAATTGACATTGAATAAGCTTATGAAGAATTATATACATTATCCTTAAAGCTTGATAAGAATAATAAAAAATTAAAAGAACAATCTAAAATACTAAACAAAGAATTAGTCTCTTCAAAAGATGAACTTAGAGAAAAAGAAGAATTAATAAATTGTGTAGACTCTAAGTTTATGATCTCTTTGCATAACCTATATAATGCTCAAGATGAACTAAGAGATTTAAAGATAGGTTGTGATAATCTTAATAAAGAAAATTTAAAACTAAGAGATCAATTACAAAAGCAAGATGAAAACATTAACAACCAAGAATCCAAGTTGAAAATTTCTTTAGTACAATATGAAGTGGGGCTCAAGATTTCTTTAGTACTGGCTGATTTTTTAAAATTGTTTTAGACTGCTATAATGAGTCCTCATAGAGCTTGGACTTGGATGGGAGAATTTAGTTGCATACACGTGGGCCACATGTGGGACCATCTGTCACTTATATAGCTTTAAGGTGGTCATTAGAAGAGGTAACAAAAATATATAAGTAGGTCCGAGGGGAGGAAGGAATGGGGCAGATGTGGGACCATCTCTCATTTATATAGTTTTCAAGATGGTGGTACTACTAGAATGTCAAAAGCCCGCCAGTCAACGGGCCGTGGCCCGGGCCGGCCCGTGACGTGGGCCGTGCTGGGCCGAGGCTCCCTAGCCCGTTGGCCAGGCCTGCCTGGCACGTGGGGCTGGCCCCTGCGGCCAGCTAGGCACGGCCCGCCCAAAAATGGGTATTTTTTTTTAAAAAATTATCCATTTTACACCCCCCCCCCCCCCCCCAACAGCATTAAATGGTCATATAAGGGGTATGTGTATCATTTTTTACAAAGTCTATAAATTTTCTAACCCTCCCATTCTTCTCAGTGGAGTATGTCGAGTTTGACTGAACCATTTAAATGGTACGACAAGACTATCAAATATATTGGATTGAAAGTTTGAAGGCAACTTACCAATCTCACACCCTAAGCATTTTGTTCGTTTAGTTTTGAACCGTTTTTGTGAATTTAAACAACTAGGGTCGAATATAAACTCCACCAAACTTAATACGAGAAAAATTAGACAACATCTTAAAATGAAATGGATACATTAAATGCTTTTTTAATTATTTAAAAACTTTAAAAATGAAATTTGAAATTGATTTTAACAATTTGCATTCCTTTGAACCAACTAAAAGTCTTATAGGGGCTCCAATTTCGGCATTAACTATTTAATATAAATTTTCATATATTGGTTAATCTAATAGTGTACATTAATTAGTTGGAACTTGGAATGCTAACTATTCAATAGAAAGGGTGCAATTGTATCAATAAAAAGTAGGCCACATATAATTGAAAATCATCTTGATTCTCTTACAAATTTAAATAAATTTAGTTCAGATAGGATTTATAAATATAATAATAAATATCCATATTAGGATTTATTATTTTTTTATACTGAGAATCAACTTGGTAGTGGAAAAAACCTAGGTTGAGTTGAAACTTGGGGATATCCCATAAATAGTATTGATGTTTGTCTCAATGATTGTGAATTTAATAGGTGGGGTCTATCGTAGTGTTTTACACCTTTTACATAATTCACGATTTATAAGAGTCAAAGCCATACAAAAAAAATAAATAAAAGAAATCAAGCTCTACCCTTTCTCCCTCGGCAGGTATGCATGGTAGCACATCAATTACATGAAAAGTTTCCCCCTCTTCGTCAGTTCTACATTGTTAGTGTGGATTTATCTTTATTCAATAATGTTGTTATTTTTTAATAAATTATAATAACTTATTATTTTTATTAATCAATTACGTATATTATATATTCATTTGGGTTTAACTTTATTGCATCATGATTATCATAAAAATAAAAGCTTGACCACAATGCTTAATGTACAACACATAAGTACGAAAAAATAATAATTACAGTATCTATAGTATGAAAATATAGTTACTTTTATAAATACCTCATGGCTAAAGTCTAACTACTTTAGGTTCTCATCCTCATCTAAAGTGGTTATGTTCTCATCCTCATCTAACCAGTTTAATATTGTTTGGATAAATATTTGTATACAATAGTTAGTTGGTTTTGTTTACCTCTCAAATTCCAGTGGTTGTGAGATTGAGTTCACTTAGCACACATATTTTACTTATTTTTAAAAGTACATACAAATTACGCAGGTTGGGCCAACCCAACCTGACTCCAAGCACCAAAGAGGAGAGGCCATGTCGTGGTAGGGTTTTTCCCTGGTGGGTCGTGCCGGGCCGTTTGACATGCCTAGGTACTACTTTTTTTTTATGGTAACAAACTTCATTAAAGGAGGTCCCACATGCCAGACTGTGGTACCACATGTCATCTATATAGCTTTAAGGCAGTAGTTAAAATGGCAAAAGAAAAATCTAAGTGGGCCCCACAAGGGGAGGAAGGAACCTCCGGAGACATGGAGATGGAATTGTTGTTTTTATTTATATATATATAAAAGGTCCCACAAACATAGAAGCTAAATAGGAGGAGGAAGTAGCTACAGCAAGAGAAGCAAACAGGAGTAAGCAGACTGAGGCATGTAGGTGGAACTCCCGTTTTTTATTTTGAGCTTTTTGTATAGACCCCCGTAAGGTTTCTAGGATTTGTAAATAGGCCTCTGAGGTTTTAGTATTTGTAAATAGGCCCCTGCTCTTTCTTTTTAATATCTTTCATACCCCCAAAATCAATATTCCTAACAAGAATGGGCATATACAATGAGATTTGTGTTAGATTTTTATATAAATGACAGTTTTGCCCTTATATTCATTAAAAAAAATGAATATACTTTATTTGAAAATGTATCATTATTTTATCTCAAGTTACAATGGCTTCTCTCATTAATAACCTTCTCATGCACATGACCCGGGGTGGACCCAGGTACAAGCGCCTCGGGACTTAAGCCCATATCCATATTTGAGAAAAGTTTAAAACTACCCCTCTCCCAGCACATTCTAAAATTTAATATATTTTTTTAACATTTGCTCCTCCCCGCAATATTTCTTTTACATAGAGCCAAACACCACCCCCCCTCACAGATTCTAAAATTTAATATTTTCTTTACATTTGCCCACCCCCCAATATTTTTTTTACACCCTCTGCATATGATGCATAATCATATATTTTGAAACTTTCAACAAATTCAAAGGTGGGTCATGTATGGATTGAAAAATCATAACTAGTAATAAGTACAGGTGTTATTATAGTCATAATCAATGTGGATTTATTGAAATGCACCCCGTATTTATAAAATATATATATAGGGTTACTCTCCCACTAGGTACAATTGTTAATGTAATATGCTTTATAAAAAGAAATGAGTTCAACCTTTTGAAATTATACATATAAGGATAAAAGAGATGGACAAAAGTGTCATTTCACTCTAAAGACCTATGGTGGTTGGAAGACTATTGATTTTGGGGACACATAAGGTATTGAAATAAAAATGCAGGGGCTTATTTGTAAATACTAAAACATCAGGGGCCTATTTACAAATCTTACAAACCTTAGGAGGGTATATACAAAAAGCCCTTTTATTTATGGTATAGAAAATGAGAAAACTTTCAAATAAGGCCTTTAAGTTTTTGCCTTATTTTTAAAAGGGACACAAGTTTCAAAAGTTTTTAAATTAGTCCTTAAGCTTTTCAGTAAGTTTTCAATTAAGTACATCCGGCCGTTTAAAGGTATTTTCTGGCGACTTTGTTTTCTCAATTTTCTTAAAATACCCAAATTTCCCTTCATTTAAACTCATGACATGGTTCGGACAACCATTACATGCAGCCGATCATGCGGGTACACTGATTGTCCTTGATCATAGTAAAGACGCCCATGAAGAAAATGAGGAGAATATTAGAGAAAGTGACGGAGGGTTTTATTTCAATGAAAAGTAATTTGAGTGTTTTGAAAAAATCGACAAGATAGTTGCTAAAAAATAGCTTTAAATTGACAAATGTCCTTAATTGAAGACTTTCAAGAAAACTTACGGGCTAATTTGAGAAGTTTTGAAACTTGTATACTTTTTTTACTTAAGCCCTTATTTAATGTTCTCCCTATTAAAATCAAATTGTTAATTTCTTCAATTGAACTAGTTTGCAGTTTGAATACAAGTATATAAATAGTGATGATAGAAAAGATGTATGACAATAAGTATTTTGGGAATATTTTACTTTGAGAACAATAAGTAACTAATGATATTTCTTTAGCTTGAGAACCGTTTGTAATTTAATGATATCTTTATAGCTTTAGGCCTATTTGTTTAGATTGGAACCAGTGTGAGAGGCCCGTGTTCAAAAACAAAACGTTAAAAAAAGATTTGTAGAGGAAGCAAGATTAGAGGAGGGAAAGTTACAAGATTAGGTGTGCCCATGATGATATAGTGCTAGCATGGTGGCCAGGAATAAAAGAAATTATCAACACTAAACTATAGAAAACTTTTTGGGACGTCGGGCCCAACCCGGGCCCACAGGATTGATATGCCAAGTTCAGAACCCAAATCTTTTTATTTCAATGCAAGATAACTAAAATTTAAAATCAACTGCAACGTAACTATATGAAAACATGTAACTTGGGTAGGATGTGGTCCCTTACCGATAATATTCCAATAAACAGAAAATGGAATATAAAATAAAATATATATATGAACAATATTCTATAAAGGGTAATATTCAGGTGAGAACTAGTTCTCACATATTATATGAGAACTTTTTTGTGGGGCCCAATTCTGGGCCCCATTTGGGGATGGGACCCGGGGGGATGGAAAGATCTATGTGAGGCCACCCTAAGTATCAAGTTTGACCCCAAACCGATGCCCCTAACCCCTTCATCCGTGGCCCACAAGTTTAATGGCTTCATATTCAAAAAAATATTCAACCCTCGATCCAATGGTTCAGTCCATTCGGATGTGTGTCAATCCTTGGGATTAGTGACTATTAGGGGGTTCCCTATTAGTTGCTAGGTTTGGATGGGTTGCTAGTTGGGCCCCGCAAAAAAGTTCTCATATAATAGGTGAGAACTATTTCTCACTTGAATATTTCCCTTCTATAAAAATGGCAGAATATCATATTAGTAAATGGGTCCCATGAATATTTCATGGTCATAAACCACCTTTTTTTGGGTAGAGTGGTCATAAAACACTTTATTTTAATTGAAATGTTTTTATGGGGATTAGCGTGGATCCCATAAATGAGGGGTCTAAGTGCTCGATGATAAAAAAAAAAATTAAGTGAGCCAACTTTTATGGAGTGAGATTTGATTTGGATTCATAAAAATGATGCCATTATTTTGATTGGTTTAGATATCTTTTAGAAGTGAGCCCAATGATGACACATAGAAGATGAGTCGATTTAGGAGTATAATGGATTTTTTTATTGATCCATTGAGTGCTAGGTTATGAAAATCTTAAGTGGGCCAAACTTTTATTGAGTGAATTTTGATTGGACCCATAAAATATGGGGCCGTTTATTTTTATTGGATCGGGTTTTTTAATGGGCCCAATGAGGAGTGTTTTGAGAAAAAATCCTTTTGTGATGTTTTTAGTTTTAAGAAGTAAAGTATTGGGGGTGAATATATTTGGAATGGATGAGTATGAAGAGATTTGAATTAAGGATTAACATTATCAATAGATTTGAGTAAGGAAATATTTTGGGTAAGTCACGTCCTATAAGGAAATATTTTGGGTAAGTCATGTCCTACTGCACTCATAACAACATTTCTTACATTAAAATATTAAATGAAGAAAGAGTTTAAGGAAACATTTCTTACCTTAAAATATTAAATGAAGAAAATATTTAGAAAAATAATCAATTTTTGGGGAGAGAATTGATAAGTCCCTAAAAATGCATAATTTCATCATCATTTTAGAATAATTAAGGACTTATTCTTCAAATCATGCACTGTTTTAGTAGGAAAATCATGATTTTATGTTTTGAGCATCAAAGTTCAAATTCAAGTCAAAATTTATTGAAAAATTGCATTTTTACATACAATCATGAATTTCTATATTTTTGGCATTGGAAGTCATAAAATTCCTCATAACTTTTTGTTCACACATAAAATGATGAATTTTCTTTACACCATTGATTTAATTAAAGAATATTTTTTTTAATAAAATGGTGACATTTTAAGCATCCATGTAGTGTGAATTGGGTGGACCCGCATATTGCATCATTCCCTACCTTTATGATTAGAGTATTCTTTAATCCTTGTTTTTATTTTTTTTGTAGGGAATTTCATAAATTGGGACCCGCGAGAGAGAGAAATCAATTGAAGAATTAAAGATGACATCCAAGAGAAGATTGCACACACAAGTGGGGCCCATCATGTGTTCCAATTGATAATACAAATCTGAATCTCAGATTTGGAATTATTTAAGCCAAGATGGAAGAAGTCCAAGCTCAAACAAATTAAGGAGATGCATGCTCACAACCATGGCCCACCTCCTTTGCAACTTGGAATGAAATTAAAATTCAACTCCAAGGTGGGACCATGTCAAGGATAATTTTCCAGCCATGAAGAGTTCAAAAGAATAGAAGATCTTGCTTAGCAATCCAAGTTGGAAACAAATTAGAAGAGTGCAAGATTTTAGCACCAAGTTGTTAAAGTTAACTCCAAGAAGATAAGCCTCAAGATTTGAAGTTTGCAACCCAAGATTTATCCAAACAAGCATCACACGTGCATATCTCTCCATCCCAAGTTTCACACGTTGAAACACCTCTTTCCAAAGCATTTCACACGTCCAAGATGAGGGACCACAAGCATCCAAGATTTGTTTCAAATCTGAAATTTCAGATTTGAATTGATTCTTAGCCAAAGTGGGCCCAAGAGAGGAAGTTGCATGAGATAAGAAGAATCCTATTTTCACTAGGATTGTGGGCCAATCCCTTGAAACTCTTTCAAAACCCTCCTAATCCTAATCTAAATTGGACCCCACTATACTAATCCTTACCCAAACCAAAACCTTGCAACCCAAGCTATCAAAAAAACCATAAAAAGACCCCAATATGGAGATGCACGAGGATCCCATCCCCCCCTACTCTCTTGGACGACCAGCAACTCCATCTTCCCCTTTTCATTATTTTCCTCCATCTCTCCCTACTTCCATCACTACTTCATCCAAGGCCTTCCCTAAGGCACACCACCACTTGGATTTTTACGCCGTCGCTCCGCCGCCGTTGCTAGCGTTTCTCCATCACCAAACCAGCCATAAATCATCTTCTCTTGCTTGGATTTCAGATCGCAAAACGAGAGACGGTTGGATCGCCGTTCTAGACCGCGAGTCCTTCTCCTCCGTTTAGTGTTTCGGGTGTCTAAGGGTAAATTTGGATGAACATTATTTTAATTCAAACAATCTTGTAATGGCTATTTGCATGTAATGGGCCTTTCTTTAATGAATCAAGTTCATGAGGTCTTGGTTTTCACCAATGGGTCAACATCGAATGTTTGTGTGTAAGTGACAGTACACACTGGGTACGGTGGTCTTGGTTTTTATTGATAACATTCAGCAAAATAGCTATTGCATTATTTTAGGATTAAAGTCCATCTTTTTATTCTCTGATTTTATTTTATTTTATTTTATTTTATTTTTATGTTTAGGTATTTAAATAATCACTACAAATTGGTTGTTCTAACAACTCTTATGGTGAATGCAGTAATTAGATTAGACTAAGTTTTTAGTTTAAGTTTTTTATTTCTAATTGTAATTAATATTTCAGACTTGTAATTAATTATTTATTACAAGTAGGATACTTGATTTGTATAGATTTTATTAGGCTAGTACTAGTTTTCAAATAGGACAGGTTTTATTTAAGTGATTACTCTCCCTGTGGATCGACCTCGGACTTCACCGAGTTATTTATTACTACAATCGCGGCCTTGCACTTGGGGCTGACGATCAAGTTTTTGGCGCCGTTGCCGGGGAGTTTTTTTTCTTCGCTTGAGGTATTTTTCCCAACCTATCTTTTTAATTGCTTTATGGGTGTGCCTTTACTATTCCGCAATCATTCTAGATCTAAGGGTAGCATGCATGGAATGTTTGGACCAGCCCTATTGCATTAAAAGTGGATTCTTAATCTCTGATTTTTGTTAAAATTGGAACTATTTCAGATCTGAAAAATTACTTTTTCTGATTTTTGAAAAAACACATCAATTTCGGAAAATTGCCTAGTTTACTTGTTCTAATTTGGACTAGTTTAGGTCAGTTTTTTTATTTGCTGGATAGGATTAATTAAGGTGTGTTAAATTTAGTTTTTTTTTTTTTTTTTTCATATTTTTAGGTTTTTATAGTTTCCAAAAAAATTCTGGAACTTTTCCTCACAAAGGCAAGTCTTAGATAGCGCAAATTCGGCTTTTTGGCCACAAAACTTGCCAAAATCTGAAAATTTCAGAACTTTCATTGGAAAATCAGTTGTTTTAGTTGTTTTTAAATTTTAAAGGACTCTTAAAAACTTGCTGGAATTTTTTTTAAGAAGGTTAGTTATTTCTTTGGAAAGTCGAACAAACTGCCTTTCTTGATTGGTTCGATGTCTAGGCAAGTCTTGTCCCATTAGATAAGGGAGACAAGTCTCTTGTTCTAGAAGGTGGTTTTTAAGCGGGACCCTTGCAACGCATCGCGACCCCACCATAGATCTGGGGGCTTACCTGGTCGGGCCAGTTTCATAGACTTGAGTTTGGGAACTTTCCCTAGAGATATTAAACTCTCTAAGATTAGTACTTGCAAGAATTTGAGAATCTTCTTTTAAATTTAAAAACGGACTTAGGTAGTTTTTCTTTCTAGGTTTCTTTATTTTAAAAAAAAAAAAATTTCAAAATTCCAAAAAAGAAAGAAAGACCCCCATCTTCTTGGCAGAGGGACACCTCAAATCGGTTAGAAAGGAAGGAATCACCTGTCAAGAGATTGATTGAATTCTACGAATCTAGATCTCCTGGTTCTCTAAGGATTTCCAATATGGCTGATGAGCATAGTGATAATGAAGAGATTGGGAATGGTAATGGGAATGGACCCAATAATAATGGGGAGGTGAATCAACCTCTTAGGAGTCTACGTGATTACCTTCACCCTACACGACAAGCCACACCGTCGTGCATGGTTATACCTGCAGGTGCGGGTCAATTTGATATCAAACCGGGAGTAATCCAACTTCTTCCCAAATTTCATGGACTTGAATCGGAAAGTGCATATTTGCACATAAAAGAGTTTGAAGAAGTGTGTGCAACACTACACTTCAATAATGTGAGGGAAGACCTTATCAAATTTCGTTTATTTCCATTTTCCCTCAAAGAAAAGGCCAAGGCATGGCTTCACTCCTTACAGCCCAATTCGATTGCTCTATGGTCCGACATGGTCCGGGAATTTTTGAAGAAATTTTTCCCATTACATAAGACCAACACCTTACGGAGAAATATTATGAATTTTAAACAAAAAGACAAGGAGTCTTATTATAGGTGTTGGGAACGATTTAATGAGCTACTCCTTGCATGTCCCCACCACGGATTTGAATTGCACAATACAATTGGTCACTTCTATGATGGACTTAGTCCTGAAACACGTCAATTCGTGGAGATGATGTGCAATGGGGAGTTCATGGCGAAGAACCCAAATCAAGCATGGACCTACCTTCAGTTTTTGGCAGATAGTGCACAAAATTGGGACACATCTGAAGGTATAGACCCCGTAAAGCAATCGAATCAGGCCAAAGGAGGGGGGCTATATGTATTAAAAGAAAAGGATGATATTCAAGCAAAAATTGCCTATCTTACAAGAGAAGTTGAGTCCTTGAAATTTGTGAAGAATAAGGAACCTGCTATAGTATGTGGCATTTGCGCTAGTGATTCACACATTTCTTCAGAGTGTCCAACACTCCCTGCTTTCCAAGAAGTGACTCACGAGCAAGCAAATGCCACTAACACATACAACCGGCAGTTCAATCATTCTTTGGGTAACACGTATAACCCTAATTGGAGGAATCACCCCAACTTTAGTTGGAGGAATGGCCCAAATGCTACTCCGCCCAATTTCAACCAAATGTCAAATCAATTTGGGGGTACTTCTGGTACATATGCTCAAAACACACAGCAAATGGCACCCCCTACAAATCAAACGACACCTTGGGATGAACTTGTGGCTAAGTTTATGATGAATCAAGAGTCCATCAATAAGAAACAAGATCGGAACTTTGAGAATTTACAGAACACCATGCAAAACCTCTGCAAATTGATTGAAGCACAAAATAAAGGGGTTTTTCCAGCCCAACCACAGCCCAATCCAAAAGGGCAATATGAGGTTCATCAAGGTGGTCCGTCAAATTCCAAGGAGCAGGTTCAAGCTGTTACTACTCTACGTAGTGGTAAAGAGATTGAAAAGCCTGATCTGGAAAAAGATAAACAACCTGCATCCTCCGATCATGAAGGGAAAGAAAAGGAAGCTTCTCCTATCAAGGAGAAAAGCCCAGTTCCTCCCGGATTCAAGCCCTTACCGCCTTTTCCCAATCGATTAGCTCCTCCCAAGCCATCTTTACAGAACCAGGAAATCTTGGATGTGCTTAAAGAGGTCAAAATTAACATCCCGCTGTTAGACGCAATCAAACAAGTCCCATCTTATGCAAAGTTTCTTAAGGAATTGTGCACGTTGAAGCGTAAGATACATGTACAAAAGAAAGCATTTCTCACTGAGCAAGCTAGTGCAATTCTAAAGCACGACACTCCCCCTAAATTCAAAGATCCAGGATGCCCCATAATTTCATGCATTATTGGAAATTATCAAATTGAACAAGCATTGCTTGATCTTGGGGCGAGTGTCAACTTACTACCTTACTCGGTTTATGTAAAATTGGGGCTGGGCGAACTCAAACCCACCCAGGTTACTCTGCAGCTCGCAGATCGATCGATCAAAAGACCGAGAGGGATAGTAGAGGATGTGCTTGTGCAAGTTGATAAGTTCTACTTTCCAGTAGACTTTATTGTGCTAGACACTCATCCTGTGGCAGATCCTCATGCTCAGATTCCGGTAATTTTGGGGAGACCATTTTTAGCCACATCCAATGCACTGATCAATTGCCGGAATGGAAAAATGACGCTATCTTTTGGTAACATGACATTAGAGCTAAATGTTTTTGACCTTTGCAAACAACCACGGGATGATAACATTGACCTTGAAGAAGTAGATTTGATCGGTGTTCTTACAGCAGAAACTTTTGAAAAATCGATCTCCGATTCCATTGAGTCAATTGAGGACCTGACCCTCTGTGAAGAAGCACATGATAGCACTGTTGAAATGGTCAACACTGTAGGCAAACCCTCTTTTGAAAAGCTGGTACCAACTGGTACTCCGTCTTTTCCATCTCAGGTGAGGCCGCCCAAACCTGAGTTGAAACCCTTGCCCTCTCACCTGAAATATGCATACCTTGGAGAAAATGAAACATTTCCTGTAGTCATTTCTGCACACCTTGACAAGGACCAAGAAGTCCAACTCTTAGAAGTGCTCAAACTGCACAAGGGTGCAATTGCTTGGACCGTGGCTGACATTAAGGGAATTAATCCCCTCGTGTGTACGCATCATATCTATTTGGAGGAGAATGCGAAACCCTCCCGTCAGATGCAACGCCGGTTAAACCCCACCATGCAGGAAGTGGTTAGGGCTGAAGTTTTGAAACTTCTAGACGTTGGTATCATCTATCCAATTTCGGATAGCCAATGGGTCAGCCCTACCCAAGTTGTACCTAAAAAGGCCGGCGTCACTGTAGTCCGTAATGCTAATGATGAGCTCGTCCCAACCCGTGTACCCACAGGTTGGCGAGTTTGTATCGACTACAGGAAGTTAAATGTTGTCACACGAAAGGATCATTTCCCCCTACCCTTTTTGGACCAGATTTTAGAACGGGTAGCTGGCCACGAGTATTATTGTTTCTTAGATGGATATTCCGGGTACAATCAGATAGAAATCGCCCCGGAAGACCAAGAGAAAACAACTTTCACATGCCCCTTTGGCACCTTTGCTTACCGACGAATGCCCTTTGGGCTGTGCAATGCTCCGGCAACCTTTCAAAGGTGCATGCTGAGTATTTTTAGCGATATGGTGGAACATTTTCTCGAAGTCTTCATGGACGATTTTTCAGTTTTTGGAGAGTCATTCCAAGATTGTTTGAGCAACTTAACTAAGGTCCTCTCTAGGTGTGAAGAAAAGAACTTAGTACTTAATTGGGAAAAATGTCATTTTATGGTACGACAAGGAATTGTCCTTGGCCACATTGTATCATCTAAAGGATTGGAAGTGGACAAAGCCAAAATAGACTTAATTTCCAATTTGCCCACCCCAAAAACCGTAAGAGATATAAGATCTTTCTTAGGGCATGCCGGATTCTACAGAAGGTTCATTAAAGGTTTCAGTGTCATTTCTAGACCATTATGCAACCTTCTGCTAAAGGAAGCAGAATTTGAGTGGACAGAGGCATGTCAATTGGCTTTTACCAAGCTTAAGGACATGTTGACGACCGCTCCAATTATGCAACCTCCAGATTGGAGCCTACCATTTGAAATCATGTGCGATGCTAGTGATTATGCGGTTGGGGCAGTTCTTGGGCAACGTAGAGACAAAAAGCCATTTGTGATTTACTATGCTAGCAGGACTTTAAACAGTGCACAGATCAATTATTCAACAACAGAGAAAGAATTATTGGCTGTGGTCTATGCACTGGATAAATTCCGTTCCTACTTAATTGGATCCAAAATTGTGATATTTACTGACCATTCTGCGCTGAAGTATCTTCTTTCTAAGAAAGATGCCAAGCCTAGACTGATCAGATGGATCCTTCTACTCCAAGAGTTTGATATTGAAATCAAGGATAAGAAAGGAGTAGAAAACGTGGTGGCCGATCATCTTTCTAGGCTTGTCCTTTCCAAAACTTTAGAACCCTTACCAATCCAGGACACTTTCCCTGATGAGCATTTATTTGCCACATTTTCCCATTCTCCATGGTATGCAGACATTGCTAATTATCTAGCTTCGGGTGAAATTCCAAAAGAATGGACGCAGCAAGATAAAAACAAGTTTTTCTCTGAGGTGAAACTGTTTTTCTGGGATGAACCATACCTTTTTAAATACTGCCCAGACCAAATTATTAGGAGATGCATTCCTGACCATGAAATCAATAGTGTTATATCTTTTTGCCACTCGCATGTTTGTGGTGGCCATTTTTCTGCTAAAAAGACCGCTCACAAAATTTTACAATCTGGATTTTACTGGCCCACTTTATTTAAAGATGCACATGATTTATGTAAGACATGTGAGCGGTGCCAAAAATTGGGTTCCATTTCCAAAAGGAATATGATGCCTTTAAACCCAATTTTGGTCGTCGAGTTATTCGATGTTTGGGGTATAGACTTTATGGGACCTTTTCCACCGAGCTATGGTTTTCATTATATCCTCGTTGCAGTTGATTATGTGTCCAAATGGATTGAAGCAATCCCATGTAGGAATAATGATGCTAAAACGGTCAAAAAGTTTATCTTGGACAATATCTTTTCCCGTTTCGGAACTCCACGTGCCATCATTAGTGATGGGGGCACTCACTTTTGTAACCGCATCATTGAGAGTTTGTTTAAAAATTACGGTGTTACACATAAAGTGGCTACCCCCTATCACCCTCAAACAAGTGGGCAAGTTGAGGTCTCAAATAGGGAAATCAAACGAATTTTGGAGACCACGGTAAAACCAAATCGTAAGGATTGGTCAATACGGCTAAATGATGCCTTGTGGGCTTATAGAACTGCGTATAAGACCCCAATTGGGATGTCTCCATACCGGCTTATATATGGGAAAGCTTGCCACCTTCCGGTGGAGCTGGAACATAAAGCTTATTGGGCCATAAAACAATTGAACGTTGACTTAGACAAGGCTGGGGAGAAAAGAGCCCTTGATCTAAATGAATTAGAAGAATTGAGAAACGAAGCCTATATGAACTCAAGAATTTACAAAGATAGGACTAAGGCCTTTCATGATAAACGGATATTAAGGAAGTCATTCCATCCGTCTCAAAAAGTCCTCTTGTACAATTCTCGACTTCATCTTTTCCCTGGAAAGTTAAGATCTCGTTGGACAGGCCCCTACATTGTTCAAGAAGTATTTCCATATGGGGCAGTGACCCTCATTGATCCATCGAATGGTACCTCTTTTAAAGTTAATGGACAACGTTTAAAACCATTCTTGGAGACTGTTCCTCCAGAGGAAAATGACATTCCTCTGATTGATCCTGTCTATCAGGATTGACGGGCACTGGATCTGACAGTGACCCATACCCTTGTATATTATGCATATATTTTCTTGCTTTTTCTTTTTGTGTTCTTTGTCTCACATTGGACAGGTTTCTACGTGAAAGCTTCATTACTCCAGGTGCTTTCTACCCATTCTTCTCCTTCTACATTTTCACCTCATGTTACATTCCATTTTGCATTTCATGTATGACATCGAGGACGTTGTCTAGTTTAGGTTGGGGGGTGGGAACAAGCACACTTGTCCAATTTTAGACATTTTTTTTCTCATTTTTGTGTAGTCTTTTTTTCAAAAAAAAAAAAAAAAAAAAAAAAAGAAGGGTTTCCAAAGGAACTTGATGATTCGAAGATGTCTAGAAATCTGGAATTTCAGAATTTTGAAAGGAAGTAAAATGAAGGTTCACAATTTTCTAAAAGATAAAAAGAATACTGAACTTTGGTTTTCACAGTAACACATGTACATCATTTCAAAAGTCTTGGATAAAAAGATTTAAGTGTCATTTTCAGAGTTCTTTCAAAAAAAAAAATAGGTATAACTTTCTGAAATTTGGCCATATGAGTTCTCCTGGTTCATCGGTAAGGTTAGGCCAACCAAAACCATTGAATTAATTCGGGTGAATTGAAAAGGGCTGCCTATTGTTGGGGACCGTTTAAAAAAAAAAAAAAGGGTGTTTAGTTATAATTCTTGAAAAGAATAAAAAGTTGTGTGACTAGTTTGGGTTCGTAGCCTTTTTAACCCGAGCTAGTAAGCCCATGGGGGTATTTATATACCTAGTGCCCTAAAGACATCTGTTTTGGGAGTCATTGGCCTAACACTCGTTACATGGGTTAATTAGAAAGCTTAAGGGACCTAGACATTGCACAGTCACATGTGTGTGTTAAAAAAAAAAAAAAAAAAAAAAAAAAAGCACCTCGCGGCCTTTAAAAAACAGTAGTGCGAAAGCCGTCATAGTAGCCTTGAGAGGAGACTTATATTTTCCCCGAATCTAGGAAAGTTGAAAATTCTGAGGAAGAATTTTGTTTTTATGGCATTATCATAGAACATTTAAAATTTTTGATTTGATGTATAGACTTGCACAAGGCACCCAAAGTTTTGGTATAATTTTTTTTGAAAAGAAAAATGTGAACTATATTTTGAAAAGTCCGAAATCTTGATTATTCAAGGATTCAAGGCATCCGATTTGACTCAATCGTCTTTTGAAAAACCTTCCGTTTAGGTAAATGAATTTTGTGGGCATATTCACTGCAAACCCTCACGAGGCACAACTCGTCCACTAGGGGTAACCTAGGGGTTTAAGGGCTTGCTGCATATGCTAAATGCAGCCGAGAGTACCAGCGAAAGTGGTGTTTTCCTTTTTGTCTTTGCATTTAGTTTATATTATATTAGGCAAGAACACTCTCATAGTTCGCATATTTTGCTCGGGACTAGCAAAATGCTGATTGGGGAGTGTGATAAGTCCCTAAAAATGCATAATTTCATCATCATTTTAGAATAATTAAGGACTTATTCTTCAAATCATGCACTGTTTTAGTAGGAAAATCATGATTTTATGTTTTGAGCATCAAAGTTCAAATTCAAGTCAAAATTTATTGAAAAATTGCATTTTTACATACAATCATGAATTTCTATATTTTTGGCATTGGAAGTCATAAAATTCCTCATAACTTTTTGTTCACACATAAAATGATGAATTTTCTTTACACCATTGATTTAATTAAAGAATATTTTTTTTAATAAAATGGTGACATTTTAAGCATCCATGTAGTGTGAATTGGGTGGACCCGCATATTGCATCATTCCCTACCTTTATGATTAGAGTATTCTTTAATCCTTGTTTTTATTTTTTTTGTAGGGAATTTCATAAATTGGGACCCGCGAGAGAGAGAAATCAATTGAAGAATTAAAGATGACATCCAAGAGAAGATTGCACACACAAGTGGGGCCCATCATGTGTTCCAATTGATAATACAAATCTGAATCTCAGATTTGGAATTATTTAAGCCAAGATGGAAGAAGTCCAAGCTCAAACAAATTAAGGAGATGCATGCTCACAACCATGGCCCACCTCCTTTGCAACTTGGAATGAAATTAAAATTCAACTCCAAGGTGGGACCATGTCAAGGATAATTTTCCAGCCATGAAGAGTTCAAAAGAATAGAAGATCTTGCTTAGCAATCCAAGTTGGAAACAAATTAGAAGAGTGCAAGATTTTAGCACCAAGTTGTTAAAGTTAACTCCAAGAAGATAAGCCTCAAGATTTGAAGTTTGCAACCCAAGATTTATCCAAACAAGCATCACACGTGCATATCTCTCCATCCCAAGTTTCACACGTTGAAACACCTCTTTCCAAAGCATTTCACACGTCCAAGATGAGGGACCACAAGCATCCAAGATTTGTTTCAAATCTGAAATTTCAGATTTGAATTGATTCTTAGCCAAAGTGGGCCCAAGAGAGGAAGTTGCATGAGATAAGAAGAATCCTATTTTCACTAGGATTGTGGGCCAATCCCTTGAAACTCTTTCAAAACCCTCCTAATCCTAATCTAAATTGGACCCCACTATACTAATCCTTACCCAAACCAAAACCTTGCAACCCAAGCTATCAAAAAAAACCATAAAAAGACCCCAATATGGAGATGCACGAGGATCCCATCCCCCCTACTCTCTTGGACGACCAGCAACTCCATCTTCCCCTTTTCATTATTTTCCTCCATCTCTCCCTACTTCCATCACTACTTCATCCAAGGTCTTCTCAAAGGCACACCACCACTTGGATTTTTACGCCGTCGCTCCGCCGCCGTTGCTAGCGTTTCTCCATCACCAAACCAGCCATAAATCATCTTCTCTTGCTTGGATTTCAGATCGCAAAACGAGAGACGGTTGGATCGCCGTTCTAGACCGCGAGTCCTTCTCCTCCGTTTAGTGTTTCGGGTGTCTAAGGGTAAGTTTGGATGAACATTATTTTAATTCAAACAATCTTGTAATGGCTATTTGCATGTAATGGGCCTTTCTTTAATGAATCAAGTTCATGAGGTCTTGGTTTTCACCAATGGGTCAACATCGAATGTTTGTGTGTAAGTGACAGTACACACTGGGTACGGTGGTCTTGGTTTTTATTGATAACATTCAGCAAAATAGCTATTGCATTATTTTAGGATTAAAGTCCATCTTTTTATTCTCTGATTTTATTTTATTTTATTTTATTTTTATGTTTAGGTATTTAAATAATCACTACAAATTGGTTGTTCTAACAACTCTTATGGTGAATGCAGTAATTAGATTAGACTAAGTTTTTAGTTTAAGTTTTTTATTTCTAATTGTAATTAATATTTCAGACTTGTAATTAATTATTTATTACAAGTAGGATACTTGATTTGTATAGATTTTATTAGGCTAGTACTAGTTTTCAAATAGGACAGGTTTTATTTAAGTGATTACTCTCCCTGTGGATCGACCTCGGACTTCACCGAGTTATTTATTACTACAATCGCGGCCTTGCACTTGGGGCTGACGATCAAGAATTATGTAGGAGAGAATGGTTGCGGCTCTCCTATATAGAAGGCTATTGCTTTAATATGTATAATAATAATATGATTTCATATTGTTAAGTGGTTGAGGGGCATTTGGCGACAAGTCCCTCGATATTGCGTTTTATAGCCTAGGGTCCATCATCCATCATACTTTCTCATAACGGTGGCAGTCCTCATTTAAAACTGAGACTGACAAAAATACCCCTCTATGTGCTATGCTCAAAACCGCTTCAAAACATACAGAGCGTCATTCAATCCGCAAATAATTCAGTTAAATTTATTTCAAAAGACGCAAATAAATTTGAAAAGACACAAATAAATTTCAAAATACACAAACAAAATTAAAAAAATACAAATAAATTTCAAAAAACGCAAAGAAATTTGTTAGACAACTCAGACAGATTTATTTAAAAACTCAATTAAAATTTTCAAAACGGAGATAAATTTGTTAGAAACTTAGATAAATTTTTCGGAAACTCAGATAAAGATAAATTTGCCAAAACTCAAATAAAGATAAACTTGCCAATTTATCTGAGTTTTTGGCAAGTTTATCTGAGTTTTTGTTCAGTTTATCAGAGTTTCTGTGAAATTTGTCTGAGTTTTTGGCAAATTTATCTGAATTTCTTAGAAACTTTGATAAATTATTTAAACTCATATAACTTTTTAGAAGAAGAAGATTGCTGCTAACAGGCAGAACAAAGCAACCTAGAAAACGAAACAGAAAAATCTCCTTCCAAACTACTTATTTTCAAAACTCTGATAAACTTTCAAAACTCAAATAAACTTTCAAAACTCAAATAGCAACAGTTTTATTGCAAGAAAAAGACAGACCCGATTTTTTGTTGTTATGATTGCGAGAGATAAACTCACACGAAACGAAAAAAGGAAAGAAAATGAAAAACAGCAACGGGTTTTTGAGTTATGCAGAACCAGTCGCCGGAGAAGGCCCGGACTGGTCGCGTTTCCATTGCCAGGCCATGGTCGCGTTTCCATTGCCAGGCCATCGACATTGTTGCTGGTGTAGTCGGAGATGACCGACTTCAATTTGAAGAGCTTTTTAGTGAAGTCCCTTGTTCCTAGAGAAGAAGACGGAAGGGGTTCTCCGGGACAACAGAAAATGAGAGAGAACTTGGCCTAGGAATGTGAGAATGGAATATTTTAACTTTTAAAATTCAAAGTTTTATACTCAAATTGTTGAAAGGGGCAAATTAGTCATGAAAATATATAATATGACATATTAGGGACCTCTCACCAAAATATCTCCAGCTGTATGGATTATAGACATTAGACAAAAAATTATTGGATCCAAGCCTTAGAAGACCGTGCTTAGGGACGCTAAGTCGACACCCCTTTCTTTCTTTCCCAATATTACTAATATACCCTTATAGAAAATCCCCAAACTACCCTCTCTCTCCCACCCTCTCCTTGCTCACCTCCTTCCACATCGCCGCCAGCTCTCCCTTCCCCTCTTTCTCTCTCTCGCTCCCTGGCTCTCCAAAAGTGCTGGCTGGGGTGATGGTAGTGTAGGTATAATGGGAGGCAGGCAAAGAAAAAATTGAAATCCTCACTCTTGAATGGTGGCAGAGAGGAGTGTGGAAAAAAAAAATTATGGGTGTTGATCTAGCAGCGCTCTTTTAAAAGATAAGATTCAAAATCACCAAAATAATTCAATGCTCACTTTTTTTAATAATCCTTTGAACAATAATCTAATCAATCAAGAGACAGAAACATGGAGTCCAACTTTGATCAGAGCAGGTGCAGAGAGTAGCATCTTTATCTTTAATAAAAAAAAAAAGAAAAAAAAAAGACTATCCACTAGATTTTTATGTTCAAGCATTCAACTCTTTTCATGAAGATTTATACAAAGAGGGACATACTCAACAATCAACATGCTACTTCCAATTCAACATCAAACAAAACAAGAAGATCTTCACCATTTCTACAGAATCTATCATTTCTTCCTTCCATTGCTATTTAAAGAAAAAACCATTCTTCCCAATGAGATGGAAATAGAAATACAGACTAAATCCTCTCATTGTCAAACAAGAAGCCCTAAAACTAACAACATTTCATGATAAAAAAGCACAATTTATATACAAACTTCAGCTAATATTGGCCGATCTTCCTCTTCTTCTTCTGTTTTCTCTTCATTTCTTTCAAACCATCCTCTTTCTTCTTCATCATCCTTTCCCTCAATCTCCTCCGGCAATCCATCCACACACGCTCTCCCTCTCCCTTCCTTCGGAACTTCCACACCGACCACTCTATCGGAAGCCTCTTCTCCGACTCCGATTACCTTACCTCCACAACTCTCCGGCAAGCTCTCTTTCACGGCCTCGGCGCTGCCGCAGGGCATCGGAGCCTCGGCGCCGACGAGGGAGTCGTGTAGATCCCCGTCGCTAGGGCCGGGATCTTCGACGCAATCTCGACCGTTGAAGGCAGATCGGACGGAGGCGGCGGCTTTGAGGAAGGCCTCTTTGATGGCTTCCGGTGGGAGAGCGCAGTCCTCCAGCCCTGCGTCTTCTAGCCTCGGAGGCCGTACGCTCCCAAGCAAAGATTTCCCTTCTTGAGCCTCCATTTGCTTTTCTCTTTTCTTTGTGATCTCCTGCAAATAGAAACCCTAACCCTAACCCTAATTCCTTATCTCTTCTTCTTGGTGCTGTTGTTTCTGGAAGTGTCTTTACTATTACGTTTTCAGGTCGTTGATTCTGTAAGATGATTTTGTAAGAGGGAGAGCTTTGCTTACCGAACCGGATTCCCCTTATTGGACCAATAAGAGGGCGACACATAAGGGGACGGATGAACCATAAGGGGGCGGATGAAGACACATAAGGGGACGGATGATATGTGTCGCCCTCAGGGAATCTGTTTCCCTTGCTTACTGCCTGAGTATATGAACACCAGGGATTATCGTATCCGTTCATTTATAACATACAATCAGACCGTGCAGATGCAATTAACACATTCTCCGATATGCCAAGGAGCCGAGGAGAGTTGTGACACTATGGCACTGAAACTTTTCTAGAATTTATCATTGGGCTCGTGAAGATCCAGGGCCGGCTCGAGATAATTGGAGGCCAAAATCGATTATATTTATAACCCTCTCCTCCTTCATAAAAAAAAAAAATATATCTTGAATCCGCCACTATTAGGGCTCGAAGCATTTTCACCTACGCACGGTGGGCATACGCACCATCAGTTAGGACCATCCAATATGGACTTCGGAGTTGTGCTCCATGTATTGGATGTTCCAGATGCACGGTGCTCATATGCACGATGCACAGTGGGCAAGTGAATAAATTCCGGCATGGATGGGCATTATTTATCTTGAGTTTTAAGATATTTTATTAGGGCTGGAATCCCATGTTATGGATCTATTACAACCACATCATGGATCAAATCTGAATGGGCCCCTATTGAAATAGGATATACAGAAATAATGAGAAATGCTTCTAAAGCAAATTCATGACTGAATGCATGGTTGAGATTTGATACACATGGACTGCTAGAAATATAATAGTGTGCTAAAATCAATTGAACTCCTAGCAATAGTAATATAAGGGGAAGATTTGAAAATATAATAGGCCATAAATGACACTTTAATGCCCAAAAAAGGGATGGGAGTTGATAAATTTGGTTTTTCAACATTTCAAAAGATGACAGCTGCTATTATGGGGCCTTTTTTGGGACTTAATTTTTGGGGCCTAAAGCAAAAGCTTTATTGGCCTTATGCAAGAGCCGGCCCTGGATCTGGCTCGCGTACAAATTTCTCTTTGAGTTGAAATTTGAAGATACATGATTGGGTGGGATGACATTCACCTTGAATAGTCCTGGTGGGCCCATTATAAAGTTTAACAAAAGTGTTGATTAGCCCATTTGGTAATTCAGTTGGTAAGTGAACCAAAAACACCTCTTCTTTTTCTAGGGGTTAAAATATACTCAAGAGTCACCCCTCTTCTTCTCTTGTCTATTTAGAGTGACCCTTCACTTTTAATTCACTTTACATTTGAACTTGCAAATGGGCAAGGACTATATAGATGATTAAGATCCAAGCTTTCTTTCCAAAAGCCACATCTAGGGTTTTTTTTTTTTTTTTTTTTTTTTTTGGTAAGGAGCCACAGCTATGGTAGGAGCTATCAATGGATGTAGGTCGGGCCTGAATATGATAATTAGGATTTAGATTTTCCCTTGAACCCAAAAGTAGTGTATTATTTAAGGATTTAGATTATCCCAACTCTACCGACAATAAATAACCGGGGGTTTCGGCCGGGGGTCCCTCAAAGCAAGACTTTGTTGCAAACAGTCCACAAAAAAAGTCATGTAGCCAAAGGTCCCTCTCACACTTATTCACACCTGAAATATCCAATTTGCCCATTCCTTCATTGTCGCCTGGCTCATATAACGCCAGCGAATAACACGTTTCGAAAAGGATAAAATCCAAACGTTTGGAATCTTCTTCCCAAACAAGAAAGAGACCTCCGAAGATAAAGGCGCATTTTCGCTCTGAGATTGCATGCAGCGAAGAAGAGCTGGTTAGGTCAATTTTTTGAAAACTTTCCATAGATTAACTGTTTCATTAGAAGTTAGAGTCTGCAGGGACGATATCTTCGACTTCGAAAAGAAGTTCTATAACGAAGAAGATATCCAAACCCTAATTGCAGGCGCCGGTTATTTCACTGCAGACGTGTTTGCAAATGCATAAGCGATACTTCAAACAACTGATTTCCACTGTAAGTTGAGTATTTCTTCAATTTCAAAACATCATCGTTTCGGAACCCTATCTCTGTGTTGATCGACATTTCGAATGTTTTTGCCTCGTTATCTCTCATTCATTTTCTAAATACAAAAACCTATTTAGGAAATGGTAAGACCAAAGTCTTCCATTCTTTCATAACAGCAAAAGCAACAGAAACAGGGAGAAGAATGGATAAAAACAGTTCTCTATTTCCCTTTTACTGTCTGTAATTCTTGAAGCATGCTTTTGTAGATTTTTAAAATGTTTAACCAATTGTCGCTCAATCATTGCTACTTTACAGATTTGAAATAAGTTTATCTGATTTGTTTCAGAAATTTTCCGTCCTTGTAATGTATATAATATGTATCCATGTAACTGAATCTATCTGAATTCTGGATGAATCTAAATCAATTACTGTTGACTTTAACTGATATTGCATAGTTACAATGCAACTGATTTTGGAATGAGAATTACTTGAAATCATAATGTAATTATGTCTGCCTGGGATGAATTTATCTGTTCTTGATGAATTTGACTGAATTTATTTTAATATTTCTATGAGTATGTTTTGGCTTTGCATTAAGTTTATTTTATTTTAAATGAGTTTGTGGTTTAATAACATAAATATATGTGTTTATTGCAGTTTGTAACCAGTTTCTAATATCTTTATCTGAGTTGTATACAAACCTTATCTGTTTTTTCTATCTCCATATAACTGAATCTATCTGAGTTCTGGATGAATTTAAATCAGTTTCTGTTGACTTGTTCTAAGATTGCAGCAAATTAATATAAGTTTCGAGTGAAAACTCCCAGAAATTATAATGTATTAATGTGTCTGTGATAAATTTATCTGTTCTTAATGAATTTGAATGAATTTATCTTAGTATCTAATTCAGTCTGTTTGGCTCTGCCTCATTTGATTTTAATTGAGATTGTGAGTTAATAACACAAATATAAGAGTTTATTGCAGTTTGTAACCAGTTCCTAATATATTTATCTCAGTTGTATACAAAAGTTATATGATTTTTTATTTAATTTATCTAAGTTTCTATCAAATGTATCTATGTGTATATGCAATTTATCTGAATGTTTATTCAATTTATCTGCATTTGTGTGCAATTTATCTGTCTTTGAATACACTTGTCTAAATTTTTAGATAATATGTATCTGAATTCTTTTACTGTATGCAGTAAGTAAACGAAACAAGAGAAAGAGGATACAGGATAAATAACAAAAGAACAAACCACTAAATAAAAAGGAGAAGGCTGAGAAGGGTACCAGCCATTACCAATTCAGATTGAACTTGGTGTCAATTGTGACACTAGTTCAAAGCATAAAGCATTTGGTGACTACATTGCATAAAGCTGAATTAAGGAAGACCCCTTTCTGGAGCCTCATAGAGTGCATGCTGGATGGCACAGTCTCAGAAAAGATGTGCAGGAAGTATGACAAGGACATTATGTTGAACCTTGATATATACAGCAGTCAGAGGAGGCAATCAGACTAGGAAAATCCTATGTACCATTCACTGCAAATGAAAAATCGCACATATTCGGCATACCGAATGGCACAAGAGCACTTGATCTGAAATATGCAAAGAGGAAAACATCTGAATTCATAAGATAATATGGTAGATAGCACTTGATCTGAAATATGCAAAGAGGAGATGTGTCACCCTAGCAGTTGACAAAGGAGAACACTTCCCTTGAAACACGTAATGTGATCACCGATAATACTGTAGAGGAGTCTTCTCGACTGTCAGCTCCCTCAAAGAGCAGCTGAAACATACTATGAGTGTATCGGATTTACAGTCCTCAAGAGCTGCAAAGTCTGAAAATGATGTGAACGATCTAAAGAACAAATTAATAAATATGGAATCAAACAACTTCAAACTGCAACAGCTCTTGAAGGAAATGACAATTAATTATGCAGAGAAGGGATTGGACTTGGCTGGAAAGACATTGGATGATATCTTCCAGCCTTAAAAAAAATAAATTCAAAACAAAAAGGATGGAGAATGGCACAGCAAGCAGCGGAAGGAGTTGCAGCTGATCAAGAAGTTGAAGGAAATGTTGATGAGGTAATTGAGTTACACATCCATGTTTGTTTAGATAATAATTCTTTGAGTTGAAATGCTATTTTACCTGGGCTTTTGTATGCAAATACATATGAGTTTCTCTTGCAAATTATCTGAATCTCTATCTAAACATGCAAATTTATCTGACTTCTGGGTGAACTTATAAGATTTTTCATAAAATTTATCTAATTTCTGTGTGATTTTAATTGACTTTCCTATCCATCAAAATTATCTGATGTAGGATTGAATTTATCTCACCTAGTATATATTATAATTTATTTAATCTATATTTGTTTATCTGAATTATTGATCAGATCATGTCCTTTGATGCACCATTGAAGCCGGATAAGGAGGTGAAACAGTCCTCCATGGTAAAAAGAATTAAAAAAAGAAGGGCGACGAGGAAAATGATCCAAACAGTTGCCCCCTTCAACCTGCCCAAAAATACAGTCACAAAGCAAATGACTATGTCCGACGTCGAAAAGCTCAAAAAGATTTATGAAGCGAAAGGCAATGCGTAAGTAACAGACCTATGCAACTAAGCAACACAGCTGTTATTGTAAAAAATATTAATCAAAATGACGACAAATTGAGCACTTTGTACAATTGCATTTGCAGAGCGCTGGCCTGGAGAGGTGAGCTGATACATGCTATATCTTACGAGAACATAATTACAATTCTCAACAAAGCATAACTGTCCCGCACTGTAAGCATCCAGAAACAGAAACATTGACAGACTATTGCTTCATTTTACACATATACACAAAATGGTCATATTCACATAAGATGCGTAACATTACCTGCTCAGAATGGAACATGTGATTGATTGCTACGCTGAGTTGTTATACAGAGAACAGGGAGAAATCGAAGAGCAACTCATGACAGTCCATCGGGAAGGACTGATGCCTCAAGAAAAATCATACTTCGTAACGAGTTTATGCTGTGTAAAAGACAATAAATTTAATAACCATGTCACATTTAACATTGTTTTAAAATTTCATAAACATTTACTAAACTCGTCTGAATGCATAAATTTGTTACAGCCCCCACATCAGAAATGAGGGAAAAGATTCTGCACCAACAATCTCCCCCAGCAGAAATGAGGGAAAAGATTCTGCGCCAACCACAGATTCGTGCAATTTCCGATGAATTCAAATGGAAAAACGAAGGATGTTGAGCCATTCCATTGGACACTGTTGGTGCTGGATCGGAAAGAAGGAGATAGGCTACATTACAACTCCGTAAGACCAAGATCAGTTAAAACAGTCAATCATTACTTTGAGGATGCACAAATTCTGGCATGTCTCATTGACCGAGTCAAAAATTAAATGAGAGTACCCATAACAGCAGACGCACAACCGCTAACTATAAGGATTTTATTTGATTCTGAAGAAACAGTATGCGGAGAACTACAACTATATAAATATTGAAGAAACACAGCCATATGGAGCTCCATTGATAACCGTGGAAGACGCCCCACAACAAAAAATGGGATCATAAGTATCATTGTGCCAATACACTTATTCAATTGATTTAAGGATATCAACAGGATGTTCTTTTGCAGTGTTGATTGCGGAGTCATCGTTTGCTATATTATGAGGCAACTTACTTATAAACAAGTAATTGCTTCGAAGCTAGCACAGACCTTCGTTGATGGTTTGAAGGCAGAGATAGTGAGCATGTTCCTAAATGACACGCATCACAACTGGACCATTGAAAACTTCCATGCCAGGCAACAAGGCACGATGATGATTTTGAAAAGTGAGAGCCAATTACAACCATGACAAAAATAACTTATTTTGAAAAAGTATTATGCCACAGCGAAGATGAACCAAGCTCATGTAAATCTCTATATATGAAAAGTGCCGGTGCAACAAACCTGTGAATGTATTTTTTTGGATCACATGAATGCTGAGGAGACATTTTTTTCAATGTAATTGTCACATTTGTAAAAAGGATGAATGAATCAAATTATGAATGGAAGTTTATGAGAACTACTTGGGAATGTATTTGTACGTGAGCGCTCTGAAATGATTTTATCTGCGTCCTGATATAATTTTAGCTGAAGTTGGTCACAAATTTATCTGATTTCTGCAGGATATTATCTGATTTTACATGAATTTATCTGAGTTCTGAAGCAAGTTATCTGAATTTTGAAGCAAATTATCTGAGTTCTGAAGCAAGTTATCTGAGTTTTCAATCCAATTATATGAGTTCTACTACAAATTTAATCTCAATTCTAATGCAAGTTTAATATCAATTTTTGAAAACACATTTTACATGATATAAAGACATTTGTAAGTAATTGCTTATACAAGTAACAACACATTAAACTGTATTTAAAGGAATGTTAATTTGACTTTTTATTCACTAATCAGAATTCATATTGTATTCTATATACATGCTAAGAATGGACAATATTACAGAAACTAAACTCAACATCTAATTCAATGAATTATCAAAGAATAGGCTCCTTGCAAGACTTCTTATTGTGACTGTCAATCCGACCACATCACCCACATTTTTTCTGCCGTGTGATCTCCCATCTTGACAATATCCTCTCTTTTTTTGGCCTGCCAGCTGGACGTTTAACCGCAGGTGGGAGGATAACAGCTTCAGCAACTGTTGGCTCCGGCATCCCCACAGTAGGAATTGGAAATATCTGCTCGTCATATGAGGCCCTATATGTATGAGTGTGAAAATAATGATCCACAAAAAGAGTCAGGCCCTTTCCACTCTTTTGAATCGCAGCACAAGCGTGAGCACACAGAAGCCATTGATCAACCACTGATAACAGGAACATATATGATTAAAAATGTCCACAGTCACTGACGGGTAAGAGTGAACATCATAAACAGTTTCACTAGAACGCTTGACAGTCCATGCCCAAGATGGATCGAAGCATCTAACCTCTTATCCATATCCGAGCAAATGACTGACTTCCATCTGCTGAAAACTTCTCTCCTAGTAGCCATCTGCTCCATTATTTGAACCCTTATTGTGTCCACCATCTTTGTAATTGGAAGATGGTGAGCTTCTCTAATCCAGGAGTTGAAAGATTTAGCTGCATTCGAACACATCTCACCATACCGCTGACCCTTAAAGTAGGCATTACTCCATCTTTCATGAGGCAATCCACAAAGAAATATGTCTACATTGCAGCCACCTTCACGCCTCAACGCCTGCAGTCTGGCATGGAATGAAGTTATGGTTGGGGCATATGCACATTCCCAAAGCATCATGTAAGGTCCGTGACCTTAATGGGTCAGTTAGGCCCAATAGCATGCCTATTAACCCGTTGAACTTGCTATTATTATAATTAATTATATTTTTAGATATTTAAGTGGGTTTAAATCATGAAAGAGTTTCTTTTAGAGTTAGAATAGTGTCTACGAAGTTTCGTACGATTCCGAGCTTGTTTGATCCTAACAGGAGGGGTAGTTTGCAATTTAAGAAAAATTGAGTGTTTTTCCGAAATATTCCAAACGCCGTGATTTTTGGGTTCGTTGGAAAGGTCTCGTCACGCTGATCACTTTTGTCTTCTGACTCGTCGTAATCCGAAGACCGAAAGCCCTTCAAGTGGTCCAATCCTTCACCGGAGCCACGTAAGAGCAAACTTGTCATTCTCTTATCTTCTTCGTAAGTAGGGATTAACCCTAAAATCCCCATTCGTTCTCTGTAACAAAGAAGTTCCAGCAGCCTTCTTCTTCTTTAGTTTCTCCAAGCTCCAGAACTCCTTCCTAGAGAGATCATCTCCGCAATCCAAACCGCAAAACTTCTTCTTCTCAATCTCCTCTTTCCCCTGGTATCAATTTAGTAAGCTTTCTCATACCTTCATCTTTCAATCTTCTTCTCTTTTGTTTAGATTAGGCCTGATCTTGATCTTCTTCCTTCCTTTTTTCTTCTTGGCATTTTAGATTGCGTTTCATCGGGTTAGATTGGGGATTTCGTGGTACAAGAGCTTCTCCTCAAGTTTTTCCAATTTCATCATCTTCTTCGTTGAGGCAAGTAGATTTGCATTGTACTTTTAAGCATGTATGTTTGTTTCCAATTGCTTAATTATCTTTCTTGTTAGATTTGAGATTTCTCCCAATTCCAAGCATGTTTTGGTATTGATTTGGGGATTCATATGCTAGGTTAGGTTTTTGAGGATTTGGGTTGGTAATTTGTAAATTGGTAACACTGGGTTGTTTCAAATTGCTAGAAATGATTAATTATGATTTAAAAATGATGGGAATGGATTGTTGGGAAAGCAGGAGGCTCAATTTCGTGCAAGTTATGATGCTTGTGAAGGTTAGTAGAAGAAACAGGGTGATTTCGGACATCTGGGGAGGGTTTCTACCTCCTGGCGTCTGGATGCTAGGGTTTGGGCGTCCAGAAGGCAGAAGCGCAGGGCGCCCATACTACTTTCGGGCGTCCGGACGCTGGGTTGCCAGGAACCCACAGGGACTAAAACGGACCATTTTGGAACGCCCATATCTTTTAATCCGCCCATTGGATTTCTACGTATAATATACTGTTGGAAAGCCCTTGAGACGTAGAATCGAATGGTTCTAGTTTTATCACGATCAGAGGTCGGAAAATGTTATAAATACTTGGATTATTGATACAACTCATGTTTTATTAGCAATGAGATCGGTAACCTAGGTTTGGGCCTTAGATGTTGGAAACCATGGATGTACTCTCACTTGACCATTAATGGGGATCGAAATCGAAGCACGTGGCTTGGTGTGCTTCGATGAGTTGTCTAGGTATTCGTATATTACATATGGTATAACCGAATGCGTATGTGTAACGCCCCAAAATCCGGGCGCCTCGAATCTCGGGGCGCTACGAGAAAGTACCTAAGAGATGCGGAAAATCCAATAATATAATCAAGTGTGAATCTCATATGAGCAGGTAAATGGACAAGGCCCTAAAATTTTATTTCACTTTAAAAGATTACAAGGTACTTTCCATAATTAAACTAACTATTCAGTCCTAGGCCAACACGGCCAGCTACAAGAAAAGGAAAGAATAGAGATCTATATGATAGACGCCTCACGATGCACCAAATGCATCATTCTCTGAACCCTGCGGCAACGGATCAGTCGCCAAACAAACCACCAATCAAGAAAGCGGAAGAGAAGATACCTGAAAACACCAAGGATTGGGTCAGGCTCGATGAGCCAGGCAAATAGGCATGTTTAGATGGCAATACATTATATAATTAGATAGGAAAGAGGACCATACCTGATCCCAGCTGTACCTGCACGATTAGTATCTCGATAATAATATAGAATATCAGAGTGCAACAGAAAACGGTGTAGAGTGTAGTGCATAAACGAAAATCGAGATATTGATATAACAGATGTTTGATACAACCTAACAAGTAGATAAGAGAAGCTATCAAAACATCAGATAAACCACACAAGCACATCAGAGTCATCAGTAGCAGAAGTAAACAGAGGAAGTGACATTACCAAAGTCGTATCCATCGCATCCAGATCCAACCGTATCAACGGCGGCAGTTAAAGACAATAAACAATGATATCCATAATATATAATATTCATACATCCAATATACATACATAGAAGCACACCAAGGTACGTCCACAGTTGAAGTACAAAGGACGTGGGGGTCAGAGCCAGCCCATCGTCATCGTCCCAACAACTGTCGGTGGACACCAACCATGGGGGTCATAGCCACCCGCAGTTGTCGTCACGTCGAATAAGAGCGTACAAGAATCCATCAATGTCCATAGCTACAGCCAAGTCACAGCCATTGGTCTTATGTGCTATCTCAACCAACAATATCCATAGCCACGGCCAAGTCCCAGTCATTGGACTTACGTGCTAGATCAATATCACCGTCCATCCATACACCCGGTCCGAGCGCCGGCGGTCTCAGTACCCCACCCACACCTGGTACCTACTGTGTCAATCACATCACAATATCAAAGTCCATGCCGGCATCATAACCCTCGGCAGACTAATCAATATCAATGTCCATGCCGGCATCATAACCCTCGGCAGACTAATCGTACAACCACAAATCTACAGATCACTAGGTGGGGGTACTCCGAACTAGATAGCCTTATTATCCTTAATATGAGATGATAATAGTCAAGGGTACGAGACACGAAGTTCGGGTATAGCTAGTCCATCCTTGTGGTTCCCAACAGTTAATAGTGCATACCCTTGTAAACTCCGCTTCTCTATACGATTAATTAGTATTATCTCAATATACAGTCCGTCTATTAGTATCTATCGTTAAGTTCCCAATATTATCGGTCAGGACTTCAAGTGCCATGTCCTGACATCTCATCCAATACGGACCGTGATCATGGATCAGAGCCTAAGTGCAATGCCCTGATTTATAGTACCTCTCAAGGCCTACATCCAAGGTTCGGATCTACCAGCTAGCCTTAGTGTCCGTTTCATCAACATAGATACCACACATCCCAAATCCATCGATGATTGCTGCCCCTCTATTCAGGTCCAAGGTCCCACTCCACCTAAGACAGTGATCACGGAGTCCCAGATGCTTATTAAGTATCCTTGGTGCTCCTGTAGGTATTTAGCATCATAAGACATCCATAACCCTTGAATCAGGTTCCGTTTTACAACCCAAGACCCTACTTAGATGGCTACACGGGTCAAGGTTAAGCCCGGCCCTTGACTCGTGTATAGCGTATCCCAAATAGTCCAAATGGAAGGTCAACGGGGCCCACACATGATCAAATCATAAAAGGGTACAAATCTGGGAAATGTCAATGTATACACTGAGCTCGGCCATCCTACTCTGAGCTCGGCCAACCAGACACTGAGCTCGGCCAAATTGTTCTGAGCTCGGCCAACCAGGCATTGAGCTCGGCCATCTAGGCACTGTGCTCGGCTAACCTGCTCTGAGCTCGGCAACTAGCGTAGCACTGAGCTCGGCCAAACTGCTCTGAGCTCGGCCAACCTGCTCTGAGCTCGGCCAACCTGCTATGCCTAGCTGAATACTGTTGCAAGTACCGTAATTCCTGGATTTCTCCCTTTTCATTCCAATATTCACCAAACACTTCCAAACATCAAACACATCTCCTATATCATGATCTCATCACAAGTGGGCCATTGATTTTCCAAATGAGGGATTCTCATCCATCAATGGCCAAATACACATAAAAAGAGCTTAGACTAATATTTTTATACATCTTATCATCCAATCAACCATCCAAATACAGAAATCATGCCAAACATCCATAAAAGACAGTAATTACCAATCTAAGCATGTTAATCAATTTAATTAAAGAATCTAAGCATGTCTACTTGCCTTTCGTTGGAGATGCCCAAATCCAAAAGCACTAGCTCAAAGCCCAACAAATCAAACCTAAGGAATAATTAGCAAAGTAAAACTAAATTAAAACATAAATTAAAAGAAAGGGAAGCTCTAAGCTATCTTAACACAACTCCACACCCCAAAGCACATAAACCAAACCTAGGGAAAGGGGAGCTTACCAAACAGAGAAGGGAATGGAGTGGTGGCTTGCAAATTAGAGATGGGAAGCTCGCGGGGTCCACACGAAGATGATGGTGATCGGAGGTTGTGGGGCCCACTTGATTGGTGGCCCACTAAATTAGTGGTGATGATGGTGGCCCACTAGGATGCAAGAAGGAGAAGACAGAATGGAAGAAAGAAAGAATGGAGCAAGAAAGAGAGAGAACAGAGAGAGAATTAAAGAGAGAAAGATAATGGTGAGATGGTGATGATGGGTGGTGCTCAGTCATGTGGGCAGTGAGTGAAGTGAGTGAGGGAGATGAGAGAAAAGAGTGAAACAGTGAAGGGGAAAAATGGGGAAAACCGAGAGAGAAAGAAATGGAGAATTAGAGAGAAAGAGTGAGACAGTGAAGGGGAAGAATGGGGAAAACAGAGAGAGAGAGAGAGGGAAAGAAATGGAAAATAGAGAGAAATGGAGGGGCTGGGTAATTTCGTTGGCTGGGAGGAGTGAGAGAGGATTAAGGGAGAAGGAGAAAACAGAGAAAGGAAACAGAGAAACAGGGAAGGGAAGAAGAAACGAAAAATGGAGAAAAGAGAGGTGGAGTGGCTGCCAGTGATCGAGGAGATCATCCACGGCGATGGCGATGGCGCCGTGCTCGGAGTCCGGCGGCAGTGGGCGGCAAGGGTTGGGAGAAGAAGAGATGGATGAGGGAGATGAGGGAAAGGAGAAAGGAGAAGAGAGAGGAGAAGAGAGGTGGCCGGCGTCGTGGCGGCGTGGTCCGGCGGCGAGAGGCAGCAAGCCGAGAGGGAGGGAGAGAGAACGAGAGAGATGAGAGGATGAGAGGAATGAGAGAAATGGAGATGGAGGGGCTGCTGTGTTGTGTTGTGTGGAGTGAATGAGAAGAGAGGGGAAAGGGTCTCCATCGTGACCTAGAATAGGGAATGGGGAAAAAGGGGAAAATGAGATGGGGGTGTGATGAGAGTGAGATGAGTGAGGTGGGGCTCACATGGGATTAAGGTGGGGTAGGGTTTGACTAAAGTGCCCTCTTAATTAATGGGTAATGGGTTAGGCCATGGGTAGTTGGGTCATCCTAAGGTTAAATTCATAATTCTCCAAGGGAAGCCCATCTGTAATTAGGATAACCTATGGTTGACTTGGTCAAATTGGGTCCCACCAGGTATGTCTAGGGACGGGTCCTCACAGTATGGAACTGAACCAACAGATGCTTAACATGATTGTACACCAAGGGATTTCCCTAGAAGCATCGTTGATCCAATTTCCACACGTACTCCATTAGAACAAGTGGGGTATAGGGATAACACCATTTGCCTAGGTTTGGATTGTAATTCCTTCTTGACTTGTAACTTGTATCCATTGATATCATTCCTTTTACACTCTCTTGGCATAACACCTAATTAATTATGAAATATAATCTTTGTAGAATTAGGAATTGGACCTGACTTAAAGCGTACCTTAGGAACCTGTGTCATATAATTGATAAACATGACTGGCTAGCATGTAAGGGATTATCACGTGGTTGATTGTCTTGTATTATCTCGAACAAGATAATCCCTACGAGTATGTCTTGTGTATTAGCTAGTCAGACTTGCTTGCCTTGGTTTTCCACTTGTGTTAACACCACTACATCACTATTTGCATATCATGGCCATCTACAATTTGGGATTTTATTGACGGACCGGTTACTCTGTCATCGGGGTGGGCAGTCGGCATAAGACGGCGTCCATGGCGTTGAATAGCTGGGAGCGGGCTAAGACCGTGCTGCTATTCCCAGGACCGGGAGCTAGGATCCCACTGGAGTCGGACTTTGGTATCATTAGTTTGATTGATTGTTACTGGTACCCCGGGAAGTGGCTAGGACATACTCGGAGTCTCCCTCTTGATTCTTTTATTGCATTGCATGGATAGTGGTTACTACTAAATGATTGCTAGGATTCCCGTTGTTGCTTCTGAATATTATTACTCTTGCTTTATACCTAGCTTCGCTTTCCTTGTATACACTTGATCAAATATACTCGCCATTATTCACATTCTTGATGCATGTCATGTTTCATGTATTTTGCTTTTCTATTGTTCAACATGTTGTTGACTCTGTTCCTTGGTGTGCAGACACCTCAGGTGACTACTTCTATGAGGAGCAGGCCGGTGAGGAGGTCCCAGAGGATCTCCAACCAGCTGAGGAGGAACGAGAGTGGCGTGCCGATGACGTAGAGTAGTGTCATCGTACCTGGCACTAGAGAGCTTCATTGGGATTTCACTATAGATTTATAATTATTCATTGATTATTCATTCGTTGGACCTTTCATTCTATGACTTGTAGTTCTTTTTAAATGGCCTTGATTACTGGGTGGCCATTGTAAGAAATTAACTTAATTGTCTAGTTTTATTTATATCCTTTTGTGCAACTTTAAATATTAAATGAAGTTATTATTCATAGTTTGATATTCCATATGCTTAGAGTTGTATGAATTCCGTAATTATTATATGACTTGAGGCTTGAAATATAATATCCTCACAACAGACTTACGATCCTTGGGCCTGAAGGACAAAATTTTAATTTGTTCTAAATTTCACTCCCCGGATCTGATTTATTCTGTAATTGGGTTTGGGGGACGTGATACATCATAACCATTCTCTCTCTAAATTCATTAGTGTATCCACCGGACAACTTGTCCCTCAGATTTGCCTTCAAGTGTTGGAGGCAAAACGCATGATGGCCATGGTGAAATTAATACACTTGAAACACCCTCTATGATACCTGGATTTCTATCGGAAATAAAAGTGCTATTGCGATCCGAAACAAGTACTTTCCTTAAATTCTGCAAAAACCATTTTCAACTGTCTTCCGTCTCTGAGTCCACAACAGCGAAAACAAGAGGAAACAAACTTGTTGCATCAATAAATAAAGTGTTATACTCCAAGTAATAAGAAAAATATAAAGAAATGGTAATCATTACTAAAAAATATGTCAATAATATAAGAATCGAAAGGAAGTGGCCTTACCTTGATTTTCATTCTTCCCTATTGCTGCCAACAAGTTTCCCTTGTATCTGCCTTTCAAAAAAGTATCATCCAAAAATAACAAAGGACGAACATGATTAAAACCAACAATTGAAGCATAGAATGACACAAAGAGAAGCTTAAAGCTCATAATTGATTGGTCATAATCTAGCACAAAAAGGCTTCCTGGATTCACTTCCTCTGCCACCTTAATATACCAACGAAGATGTTCAAAATAAAGTGATGAATCACCATACAACTTATTTTAAGCCCTTTTTCACCCCCCACCATGCGTGATGGTATGTAATGGTAAGTTCATAATTCACCTTAAAGTGGTACACAACATCAATCAGTCTAGTGAGCGGCTTCTCACGAATATGAACTATCATTAAATCAGCAACTGTCTCAAAGTTCATACTGTTGTTCTTCAATGTTCGGACTGCTGCACCACACGTATGCTCATTATCTAATGTCCTGATACAAAAATGGCCAGTCGACTTCTCAATCGATGCATGAACATGCCATCTACAACCCATCGAATGACTGCGAGAGCATTCAGCTGTCACCCTCACTTAATATCATTTTTCACTATACAAACTCAAAACCAACCTCAGTCGAATATCTGCAGAGCACACTTCTGAACTCCGCAACACCGCCTTCAAACCTCTGCCCCACTTCTCTAATACCACTTGCCTAGCCCGAAGACAGCAAAATCTTCTCTTTGTGTGTGCAGAACTGTGGAAGGAGATCTGTCTCCATATCTATGCCCTCATAACCCACTAATTCAAGGGCATCTTCAGTGAAATCATCACTGTTTTCCTCTTGATTATCATCCTCTAATTCCTGCAATTCTGATACAAAGACATCCGCTGTTCCCAACCCCATTGAAGACGCCAACATGGATAAACTCAACAAATCTGAGTCGTTGTCTAACAAGCACTTTGGGTGTCCATGCAATGCGTAAGTCAGACAAACCATATTTACTGCCAGTATCTTCCATTTGTTGCAAACTTGACGCATCAAATCATCATATCTCATGCCCCGACTCAAATGAATGACGGCAGTAAACATGCCATACTTACAGAGAAGCATTAACGGCTGTGCCATTTATAAATCTACAAAGTTCAAGGGACATCAAGGGTAATCAGCATGGAATAAAGTGTACATAAGGTAAAATACTCACATGATCCAAACAAATTTATCTGATTTATGTACAAATTTATCTGATTTCTGCACAAGTTTATATGAATTTCTATAAAAATTATCTGGATTTCTTCACTTGAACTCAGATAAATTTGATTCAGAAATCAGATAATTTCTACAGAACTCAGCTAATGTTGCATAAACTAAGATATGTATGTTAGAAAGATAGATAAATTTAATGCGAAAGTCACATATCTTTGATTACATGACTTCTTCCACAATACAGCTCTCAACAGAAATTCTAACTTTTAAATGAATTGATAACAAAGAAACTAAGTAATAAGATTGCTGATACATCATGCTCTAACTAATCTATATACATCAAGACCTACATCCCAATAAAAAAAGCAAATCTACATCATCTGATTCCATGCAAATCAAAATTTTACAAAACTATGAAAATCAAACAATAAAAAGTGACAAAAAGAAACAACAAATCTGCACATATAGATCAGAAACCTATACAATATAAATTGCTGGTAAAATCAAAATGACCATAAGTATAAAAAATATAGATATCTACACATTTAAATAAGAAATATTCCATACTGTCTACTATGAATGGAAGACCTCGCTTTTTACCTCACTAAATTTGGATCTACAATGTGCTTCGCAGTAGAACTGCAATTTGCTTCTAAAAAGATAGATCTGCAATCTGTTAGCAAGAATATCTGTCTTCAAAATTAGACCAAGTTGAAATTATCTTTGAAGTGAATCTGCAATCTGCTTCGCACTGAAACTGCAATCTTCTACTAAAATAATGGATCTGCAATTTGAATCACAGGCAATTAATATGAGATCTGCTAGTAAGAAGATCTTTCTTCACAATTAGACCGAGTTGAAATGATTTCTCTCAGAAGTTTTCTAGCTTCAGAATCAATATCAAGATCGATTGCAGTTTGAAATTTCAAAAAATAAGATTTGCGCTGAAATGCAGAGGCATATTAGTAACAAATGATCACTAATAATCTAAAGTCGAGGCTAACTAATCGTGACACATGTAGGGGCCACTTCATTACGCCTTGTAACAGTTACAGGGGAAATTTAGTCCAAAAAAACGAGAACGTGTGGAAGGAGGGACCTAAGGCTGGAAAAAGTCTAGCTGGGTGGACCAGATGCCTTAACAAGTTTTTTCTTAGACTGGAGGCTGGATATAATCCACTATAGGGACCTTTCGCTAATTTTGCCTAAATAAAAAGCAATCCTAATAGGAATTCACAACCCAAATATTAAAACTGTAAATAAACACAAATGCACGGACACGTTCTTGTGTAGTTTGCAATAGATCTATCTATCTACCAAACACTACATTCAAATAAATAGAAATGCATGGAACTCCGGCTACCCACTGCCTGAACCTCAAGCAGGCTACATCTCACCCAGGGGCTCCTTACCTCATCTGAGTTCTCCTTCTCTTGTCCAAGAACCCTCTCATTGACATGGGTTCGATGGATCTCCAGCCACTTAGTGGGAAAAAAAGTAGAAATAAACAAGGAATTTAATCCAATATCATAAGGCAATACAATTCTAGATGCCATGAATTTCAAAGCACTAAATATATAGAGTTTTAGGGCTTTTAGAGTTTCCCCATTTGGTTGAAGAACTCGAACCCCCAGCGAATCTTAGCAAGTTGGGAAAGCTGATGAGAAGAAATGGGCAGATCAAAATTATAGGAGTTTCTCCAAAAGACCCCCAAGGTTTGTACTAAATCTGAAAACACTCGGTGTTTAAATAATTTTAATCAAGATTCCCTTAGCTTTGAGAATATTTTTTAAAAACATCCTTGATAAAAAAAACTACCATTTCATGTCTTAGATAACTTCAAAGATAAGAGATTCCTTCACTTAGAATCTAAAATGATGATTGAACCCAAACAAAGCATTTTGTTCTTTCACTTGCTCAAAAAATATATATATAAATAAATAAATAAAAAATAAAAAGATGTTTTATAAAATGTATTCAAAGTCATGGACAATTAAAAGTTTTTAAATGTTACTGTGCTTTTGAGAAATAAAGCAATCCTATATATTTTTAGAAAAAGTCTCAAACATCATCAACAGACGAACAAAAAAAAAAGAATTAAAACGCATATAATTGAGTCTATGTGGCCCATTGGAAAAACTCTCAAGTCCGGTAGCTTGAGTTAGATAAGGTTAGTTTTTCTCTTCTTTTTGTTTTATTTTTTTCCCCCTCTCTAGGGTATACCTGATGTCTTTGACCCAACATGACTAATTTCATAGGTGGTGCTTGCTAAACCCATGCAAACACCGGCATACTGAATAAATATGGGCCACGTTTCAAACACAAGACGTGGGAGCAAACCCACGCCTTATGCCACTCCACCAACTCCCACATGGGAGATAAGGTCTAGTTAGGGTTCTTGATACTGAATGAATCAGGCTCTTATCTTAGTCCAATATTGTAACGCCCCGAAAACCTGGAGCTCTTCAGGTTTCGGAGCACTACTTAAGTAAAGTTAAATCACCACATAAATCAAATATTCCAAAGAATTGAGCAATGCTTCTATTTATTTGAGAGATCAATTAAATATTTCAAATCAATAAAATTCCTAATTTATAAAGAAAGAAAAAAAAAACAGTTCCAAATTATTGAAAGTAATGAATTCCATCTCTATAATTCTAATTCCAAATCCAATGTTTGTGACGCTCTCTTGTCAGCCACGCAAGTTGAAATCCAATGGCTGATCCCCATCGTTGCCAAGTTTTCCCAAATGATCCGTACCTGAAGTGGGGCAAACCACTTATCAGAAGACTGGTGAGCAATAATTTCAATACACAAGTCACATACTAACATGAAGCAGCATAAAACTAATAAGAGGAAGATATGAAAAATTAACAATTTTTCCTATAGCATTTCTTATGATTCAATGAGATTCCACATCCATCTCTTCCACATTAGTATATCCAATCTTCCCACTTATGGGTCCTTATAATTCAAAAGAACTCTATTTTAAGAGTTTCAGAGTTTCAAATTCTTTCCCATAAGGAAGTCCCTTCCATATATTATTCAAAACTATCTCCTAGGAGCTTGGTTCAATAGTCACTTATTCAATCCCTGTCCACCTTATTACTCCATACTAAAAGAATTCACTAATTAGATCAATGTCCAGAGTAAGGTCCTTACTGATGTTTCAAATACCATGCCACTGTCTCATGTGGTATTCATATATGAAAGAGAATCAATAGGAAGTGTTCAATAGTACTTTTATGTTCATTATGCATGCAATATAACATCATAGAACTATATACACTAATTGTTTTGATATAGGACTAGTCCCACATAATTGGGTTTACATATATGCCCCACCACCAGTCAAAAATTTAGTAGCCGGCTATGTGGCACTACCTTGATATCTTTAAATTCAAGTCCTCATTACTAGTTCAATCATATCTAAGGAATTCATGTCAGTTAAAGATTTGTCTCTTTGACTTAGATCTCTATTTCATAATCATGTGACATGAATTCAAGTTCATTAAACATATGCCTATAATATACACTCTAAGTTATATAATTCAATCAAGGTCCACACTAAAATTATAGGCCCATAACAAATTTGTAATGGTAATAATTAGTTTATAAAATCTGAATTAATCATAGGGTTTAATTGGAAATTTCTGTAACATAATTGCTATAAGTTCTGTAACATAAGTGGGTCTATACTTTCCCATATACCCCAGGGTCACCATACTAAAAGATACAACTCAGTATACATAACAGGGAATGATGAGCACTGTATCGTCACTTTCATAAACAAAATGGTTCTCATGCCCAATGCTATGGAGGAAAGAAAACAGTGGGTCCCTAGTGGCCAGATCCACATGGGTCCAGGGCCCTCCCGGTCGCCCATCAGAGACCAGGCAGGTGACTGGTCCTGATCATTGATCAGGTGGACCAGTGGGTTCCACAACTCCATTAATGAAAAAGCCTCAAACACCCAGACATAACCCCACTTGTGCCATCTAATGATCAACGGTCAGATGAAACCAAATCCTAAAAAGGACAACTACACCATGGTCGACCAACATAGTCCTAACCTATGTCTGGCCTTGATCTCTAATCAAGTGCTCCAGTGGGTCCCACAAACAGATCCACGAAATTCCCGATTTCAGCCCAAAATGACGCCAGGTTCTCAATCAAGTGTATGATCAAGGGTCAGATGAGACTCAAATCCAAAAGGGACAACTACACCCTGGTCGACCAATAGGGACTCATCTTATGATTGGCCTTGATGTCTGATCATGTGTCCCAGTGGGTCCCACAACCCCATCAACGAAAATCCCAATTTCAACCCACTGACGCCCCAGACACCTGATGTCTTTGGATCCATGCTTGGATGGGTTCCATTTCAAAAAAGGCCACCTACACCATGGTCGACCATGTGTTGGCTTCCAGATCCCTGGTTGTGATCCTTGATCACATGGATCTGTGGGTCCCACTACCAGATCTACCAAAAATCACAATTCCCTGCTATGTCCGATCTGGAATTTCCAACATGAAAAATTGAGGACTGATGAGACCCAATCCAATTGGATTATCCATCACTGAGATCGCCCCAAACGCCTACCCTCAGATCTCTGGATCAGATCAAGATTAGGTGGGGCCCATGATCATACTACCCAAATCATCAGATCCTTGTGTTTGATGATTTGGTATGAAATCTAGCCTCTGCATTGGGTTTCATTACTGCCTTTAATATTATCAATCCTTTATCAATTTGATGCGGAAATCACAGAGCAACATCTGATCAATAAAATACATATCAATCCTATGATATTATTTCTAAATGCACTTGAAAATATTACTCACCTCCTCGTATAGAAGACTGTGCTCGATCAATGTGAGACCTCGAGTATTGCATCCACTAGATCCTCTGGTTCTGCTTCTCTGAGATTCTTTTTGGTTGCTTCCCAAGATCAATTCCTCTGCACCCTCTTCTCTTCCTTTTTCTATAACCCAAGAATGGAAATGAGCTATTCGTAAGAAAGGAGATATAGCATTTCTGGTTATGGGATAGGGTAAAATCTCTAACCTTCGGAGATTTCCCTGGGTACCAAACAAATACTCCTCACAAGGAGGTATTGTTGCAACTACTTAACAAATAAAATGGGCTGAGATCAGGTACAAACATAACTAATGAAATCCAAGCCATCCCAAAGCCCAATGGGTCAAACAAAACTGGGCCCAACCTGGCCCAGGTTATTACATACTCCCCCCCTTAGGAAATTTGGTCCTCCAAATTCAATACATACCTGATGGAAAGAGGTGAGGATATCTCTTCCTGACTTCCGCTTCTGTCTCCCAAGTAGACTCAAGTTGTTTGTGATGCTCCCATAGAACTTTGACTAGTTTCACTATCCGGTTCCGCAAAGCTCTCTCAGTAGTTTCCAGGATTTTCACTGGCCGTTCCTCATAAGATAAATCTGGCTGCACTTGAATCGATTCATAGCTTATTATATGAGAAGGGTCGGGCTGATATTTCTTGAGCATGGACACATGAAACACATTGTGCACTCCGGCTAGTTGAGACGGTAATCCAAGAGCATAAGCATTACCATCACTAACACGTCCGATGATTTCAAATGGCCCGACATACCGTGGGCTCAGTTTCCCTTTCTTGCCAAAACGCATAACTCCTTTAGTCGGGGAAACTTTAAGAAAGACATAATCACCCACAGCAAATTCCAATTCCCGTCTGCGATTATCCGCATAACTTTTCTGTCTACTCTGAGCTGCCCGCATGCGGTCCCTAATCTTCTTAATATTAGCAGTGGAAGTTTGTACCCAATCAGGACCAAGAACTCTTCCATCACCAACTTCCTCCCAACAAATTGGAGATCGACAGTTTCGACCATAAAGTGCTTCGAACGGAGCCATCTTGATACTTGAATGGTAGCTGTTATTATATGCGAACTCAACAAGCGACAACTGTTCATCCCAACTGTCCTTAAAGTCCAAAGCACATGCTCTCAACATGTCTTCAAGAGTCTGATTCGTTCTTTCTGTTTGCCCATCGGTTTGTGGATGATAAGCGGTACTAAAACTCAACCTTGTACCCATCGCAGCTTGCAGCTTCTTCCAGAAATTCGATACGAACCTCGTATCCCTATCAGAGACAATAGAGGCCGGTACCCCATGCAATCTCACAATCTCCTTCACATATCTTTGTGCTAAGTTCTCCAAAGATGTTCGATTTCTAATGGGAATGAAGTGAGCTGATTTTGTCAACCGATCCACAATGACCCAAATAATTTCATTGTTTCTAAAGGTCTTTGGAAAGCCTGACACAAAGTCCATGGAGATATGTTCCCATTTCCATTCAGGAATCGGTAATGGTTGAAGTAACCCTCCAGGCTTCCTGTGATCGGCCTTGACTTGCCGACAGGTAAAACACTTACCCACAAATGCAGCAACATCATTCTTCATGCCAACCCACCAAAACCGTGTCCTTAAATTTTGGTACATTTTGGTGCTCCCCGGGTGGATGGTGTAACGTGTACAATGTGCCTCCTTCAAAATTTCATCTTTGATAGCCGGAATATTTGGAACACACAGTCGGTTCCTGTAGTACAATGTAGCACTCCGGATGGAAAAATCTGGCTTGTTATCAATTCTATTAAATATCGCCAACAATGTCGGGTCATCCTTGTGGCGGTCTTTGATTTTTTGAATCAATTCAGGCTGGACCCGGAATTTCCCTAACAACACCTTATTGCTGATCGACCAAAGGTTTACATTTAATTCTTGTTTACATTTAATTCTTCCACATCTTCCATCAACTTCTTCTCAGTTGTTAATGAAGCCATCTGAGCTGATTTCCTGCTTAAAGCATTAGCAACGACATTAGCTTTACCCGGATGGTAAAATATAGAGAAATCATAGTCCTTCAAGAATTCCATCCATCTCCTCTGTCGTAGATTCAAATCTTTTTGCGAGAACACATATTTCAGACTCTTATGATCTGTATAAACTTCAAATTCCTCACCATACAAGTAGTGCCGCCAAATCTTGAGTGCAAAGACAACTGCACCTAGTTCTAGATCATGAGTAGCATAATTCTGTTCATGAGGCTTCAACTGCCTGGATGCATAAGCTATCACTCTACCGTGTTGCATAAGCACACACCCTAAACCATGCAGTGATGCATCACAGAAAATCACAAAACCTCCACTGCCAGAAGGAAGGGCTAAAACTGGTGCTGTAGTCAGTTTATCTTTTAGCATCTGGAAACTTGTTTCGCATTTATCATTCCATATGAACGGCATATTCTTCCGAGTGAGCCTGGTCAACGGACCTGCTAAAGAGGAAAAACCTTGCACAAACCTTCTGTAGTAGCCAGCTAACCCCAGAAAACTACGGATCTCCGATGCATTCGCCGGTCTCTTCCAATTTGAAATAGCTTCAATCTTGCTAGAATCAACAGACAATCATTCACCTGAGATAATGTGACCTAAGAAACTCACCTGTTCTAACCAGAAGTCACACTTACTCAGCTTAGCATAAAGCCGATTTTCTCTCAACAATTGAAGGGAAGTACGCAGATGATCTCCATGTTCTTCCAATGACTTGGAATAGATTAGGATATCATCAATGAATACCACAACGAACTGATCCAGAAAGGGCTTAAAATTTTGATTCATAAGCGCCATGAATACCGCCGGTGCATTGGTTAACCCAAAAGGCATTACCAAGAATTCATAATGTCCGTACCTGGTCCAAAAAGCTGTCCTAGGTATATCTTCTTCTCTTACCCTTAGCTGATGGTATCCCGATCTGAGGTCGATCTTGGAGAAATACTTTGCACCCTGAAGCTGATCAAACAGTTCATCAATTCGTGGGAGCGGGTACTTATTCTTGATGGTTACTTGATTCAACTGACGATAGTCAATAGACATTCGTAATGACCCATCCTTCTTCTTGACGAATAAAACTGGCGCTCCCCACGGGGATACACTGGGTCTTATGAATCCTTTTTCTAGTAACTCCTGCAATTGTTCTTTGAGTTCTTTCAACTCGGCAGGTGCCATACGGTATGGAGCTTTAGATATTGGCGCAGTCCCTGGTACCAATTCTATAGCAAAATCCACTTCTCTGACTGGTGGCAGACCGGGCAGGTCATCCTGGAATACATCAGGAAATTCCCTAACTATGGGAGTGTCTTCCGGGCAGTGCATTCCTCTGTCTTATGGTTCTTTCCACATCGCTGGCATTTTATTCTTTTATCCAGTCTCTGCTTCTTTGAGGGCTCACGGTTATTCTGATAGTCTCTCTTGATTTCCGTCGTTCTCGCCGAGAATGTACTGTTCAATTCAGCAGTTGTTTCTTCCGATACGAATGCTCTTTTTAAGGCAGCTGCAAAGGTAGCCGGTTCGCCCAGTTTCACATCCTTTTTGATATCTGATCGTAATCCCTCGATGAATTTGTTCCGTTTCATCACATCAGTGGCTACCGGTTCCTCTGCAAAGTGGGACAACTCTGTAAATCTGTTGGAGTATTTTGCTACAGTCATACTCCCTTGCACCAAAGTCTGAAATTCCCTCTTCTTTTGTTCTCTGATATGCTCTGGAATAAATTTCAGAAAGAATTCCTTCTTAAAGAATGCCCAAGTGATTTCATTTTCCGGACCCTCGAAGGTTTTCTTAGCGGCTTTCCACCATTCTTTCGCATCTCCTTCAAGTTTGAAGGCAGCCAGAACTGCTTTCTGTCGGTCCGAGCATCCCATCACTTCGAATATTCCTTCCATATGTTCCACCCACTTGTTAGCATCCCAAGGATTGGTGGTTTCATCAAAGTACCTGGGTCGGAATTCATTGAACCTTTTGTAAAGAGTGTCCTTTTCTCTGTCTCTACCTCCAGGAGCATTCTCACCTCCTTCTCCGCTATGACCGGTGCGCAGATCATTGTTCCCACCCTGACGTGCTGCCAAGGTCGCGATCTGCTCCTATACCTGACTGTACGCCATCATGAATGAGGTGAACATCTGTCGAGCATATTCTGGTAGCTCAGCCTGGCCCCCAATAAGGTTAGGGTTATTGCCTTGATTGCCATCTAGGTTCGCATTCTCATTCTGGTTATCATTGGCATTCTGAGCGTTCTCCTGGTTGTTCATATTTCTATTCCTACAAAAGATTCACAACTTAGTACACAATCATAGAGAATGTATATCTATCATACTATTCTTTCCCTTACACGTCCTCACCACATATCCTAGGAGTTGCTAAATCTTTTATATTGCCCAAGACCATGCTCTGATACCACTTTGTAACGCCCCGAAAACCTGGAGCTCTTCAGGTTTCGGAGCACTACTTAAGTAAAGTTAAATCACCACATAAATCAAATATGCCAAAGAATTGAGCAATGCTTCTATTTATTGGCATATTTGATTTATGTGGTGATTTAACTTTACTTAAGTAGTGCTCCGAAACCTGAAGAGCTCCAGGTTTTCGGGTCGTTACAAATATAGACATACTGACACCCAAGCCATTTTCAACCCTAGATCTCGTTGCCATTTTGTGATACCACTCAAGCCATTCGATTAGTCCTCAAATAGTTTAATGTTTTGTTCTGATTTGCACCTGCTCACTTGAGTTAAATTCAGCTTGATAAGCCACTAAGACACATGAATTAACATGTTTAGCGAGCCTGACCAAGTACTCAGCCGGACGTGGTCATGTTAATCGGGTCATTGCAGGCTTGTAATCAATTTTGCTCTTCAGCAGTCCTAGTAATCAAAATCTCAATCTTGTGATCAATCCTATGAGCATGGTCACAAATTCCCATCAATGATGTAGATTTGTTGGAATGTCATTAGCAACAGGATTCCAAATATATATAAAAAAAGGAACATCATTAGTAAATTGGAGAAACCATCAACTTCCAATCAAGGTTCAGATTTTTCGAACTATGTCAAATTTGCATTGAATGTTCGAGTGCAACTGACTTGCACCACAGTATGATACAATTCATATGTCATTGTAAATTAAGATGGTCCAGTGATCGACCTAGTGGTTCTGGCCCATACATTTGATGGACCCATTTTCTATAAGGATCCAATCCGATTTTGACCTGTTTGATCAATGACATGTTGTCTGAAGTGGGCCTCTACCAATAACTCAGGTTGGGCTTGAGTACCGTCAGACTGAGCTTTGTTGCCGGGCCCTTGTAGTTGTTGAGCCCAATCTTTTTCTTTTTTATTAAATGAAACTGCATGTGGTTCAAACCATTAGAACTGACAATTAAGCCCAAGCCCAAGCAGGCTCCGACGCAATTTGGGGTGAAAAACCAGATTTTAGGTCTGGTTAATGTAGCTCTATGTTCGAGCCTATGTTTAATATCATTTAATCAATGAGTTTATAGTTAAGTATCTTAAATATTATAATTTATTTCTCAGTTGGCCTGCTGGGCGTTTTGCAACTAATTTGACCCATTATCAGCCTGGCAGAATTGTCATTCCTGCAATGCCAAGGATACTGCTGGACATTTTGAAAGTAGAGATTTTTTTTATGAAAAATCAAGTGTAAATTCATAATCAGCATCCAGTTAATAAAATTTTAAAATCACCAGCACAATGCTTCGTACGTGATGTCAGATGTTTTTAATGAAAATTCCTCTAATTGTGAAAAATGACTTAATTTGTAGATTTAACTATAGTTTTATAGATTATTTTAAGTTAAGTCTATATATTTAGTTGTTATGCAATAGTAGATACCTAAGAATTTTTTAATAGCTGGTTCCCTGAGCTAAGCTTTGATTAGAGGGATTCCATGAGACTTTTGGTGTTACACTACACATACGCGTTTGGGTGGTTATAAGATGAATTAATTATAAATCTGATTGGAATTGGATGATAGAAGTATTTGACAAGAATTAACAGCTGTCATGTCTGTCAGATTTCTTTCTGTTGGGATTAATAAAACTCATCTGACTGAGTCGGGTTTTATGTTTTAACTTTTAACATAGAGGATTACATTGGTACCAATATTTTTAAGAGTTCATTCATATCCATTCCTTCCCTGTCTGAAACTTTTCTATTTATTATTATTTTATAACAGAGGGTGTTCGAGCCCTTTATGCCAGAATAATCCCTACGGGCCCAAGGGGAGTCAGGTAAATCCCTCGTGGCTCCAGTGTGGTAGTGCAGTTTCGAACTCTTAACCTCCGAGTACAAACCGTGATCATATGCCAACTGAGCTATCCATCGGGATTACCTTCCTATTTTAACTACCTTACCTTCCCATGTAGTAATCAAGAGCCTTAGTCGAAACTACCTCGCCTTCCCATATAAGAATCAAGACCAGGAGGCTCAGTCGTCCAACATTATTTCATCATCTAAGACTCAATCCTTTTACATGTAATTGTTGGCATTCTATTGATAAGTCCCACCTTTGATCACGCATGAGTGGACCCAATCACTGACGAGGATGCTGCTCACAGTCTCAGTACTAGAGGTGCTCATGGGCCAGGTTCAGGCTTTGTGTTTTAGTTCTCAATTCGGGCCGGGGTCTTTAATCTGGGCCCAGTTTAATATTATGGCCGAGCTTGGATTAAGTGATAGAGAGACCAAAGCCCTGGTTGGCCAATCCAAGAAGCAGTGCTTGTAGTTAGTGACCAAATTGCCCAATCAAGCGATAGGAAAACTTGGTCAAGTCCAGCCTGAATGACTAAATGGGTGGGCTCGGGCCTTACATGCTCGGGCCACATTTACAGATTGTATCAGGCTTGGGCTGATTACAGTCTGTTTTTCTAAATTTGGACTAACCCTGGCTCAACCCAGGCCTGACCACTCTATGAACACCCCTACTCACATTCATAACCTCCCAGCAATCCTGACATGAAAACTTTGAAATGGGGGTTTTCCTTCCTATAATAGGATTAGGAAAAGCCCCCCAAAAAAAAACCAGTTCAAATTACTCAAGTGAGATAGAGAGAGAAAGAAAAGGGAGAGATCTAAACCTAAGTTACGGCTTGATCCAAGTCAATCTGAGTTGTCCATCATAAGGTCCCATGTTTTGAGGGTCCATCCTATCCCCGGAATTGATCTCTTGTATACCAATACAAATCTTCACATGTGGTGCCTGATCTTATGTGATCTTAGTTTTAATGATTTTTGTTACCACCGCCATCAGAGCCTTGCCCAACTATGTTGGAGTGAGCTGCATAAATTCTATTTCTCAATTCCTATTTATTTCGAGTTAAATCTTCAGATAAATTGCACTTCAAATATATTTTGACTACTTCTATTTACGCCCTTTGAGGCTTACTTTTTCCCCGTAATAGGCCTTCAACTTGCATAGCCGATTTTTTTCTTATCATTGCGGTTGTCGACCGGCATTGGACATACTAAGACCATCTCAAACATGTTTATCTTATTTTATCATCTATTGAAGTTACTCTTAAAGGCTCATAGAGTTTTACCATATATCCATCTCTGCACTCTCATCTCTGCTATACTCATTCGTGTATCTGTCGCTTCTTAATTCTCCTCTATAGATATAGATCATAGGTGGTCTAATTGTTATTTTAGTAAGATCTTTCTTTCAATCTTATTAGCATGCGCCAGTCAAAACACACTTTAAAAGCAACTCTCCACTTCAACAACCATCCCATTTCTCCTCTTATATTCTACATATTTTTCAATCCTCCATTCTTACTAATTATCTATCCAAAGGATTTTCATCTTTTCTGGCAGGTGATTCATCTTTTCATTTGTAGCAGCTGATTCATCTCCAATCAAAACAGTAACTCTATTTTTCCACTCAACAAGACAACTCCATAGCCCATTTTCATTTTCGTTACCTTTCACTGTGCCATGGCCCCTTGTCATAGCTTTCTTCGAACTATAGTCTCACGTGGGGGCTAAAACTACTCAAACCTGTCCTTACATAGAATGTGAGGCACAGGGTGGGTCAAAAAGGCCGGACCATAGAAGCTTTATTCAGTTTTATCTTCTTGCCCAAAGAGATTTTATAATAGCTACGAATCTCACATGGGTTGCATTTGTCCCTTTTGTTCTGGACACTGGTGGGGATTAAAAATCCATGAAAGTTCCGGCATGACTATAGCAACCCTACCAAGTCTACATGTGTGAAAAGTATAAGGGGGTATTCATAACACAGCTGTCGCCCTAAAATGGTTTGAAATTTAGATAATTTCCACATAGCCATTTGTATAGAAAAAGACACTTTAAAAGTAATTATTTTACTCTTAATCACTGCGATATCGTAATGTTGTAGGATATCGCACCGCCAAGAGCCAGACTTATATATAGGGGTGAGAAGGGGCAATTGTGTCTCCTCAATTTTTTTGAAAATCTCAAATTTTTTCTTTGGTAAAACTGTCTTTTTATTTCTTTAAAAGCAATTCATCTCTGGGAGCTTCTAAATGCACCCCCATTTTCTTTGTAAACTCTCTTTCTCTCTACATCCATTATTGAATTTGAGATTTTTAAAATTCTCTTTGCACACCCACCATAATTCTTAAATTAACCTCACTTCAAACGTCATCCTCATCCCAAGCCACCGCGGCCACCTCTAGAACCCATTTACATCCCTACATTTTCTCGAACCCATGCGTGAATCTCGGGGCAAATTTCAATAGTTTTTCCACCAAACGTAGAACCTAAGTTGAATTTGAGTCTCATTGAAAGGAATTTAGTACTAAGCCGGGAACTGTGGGCCCCAAACCAAATGGACTTCCTAACACACACTCCAACCAACCTTTCTAGACAAACACACACAAACTGCTGTAATGAGCTAATTTTTATATCTTTGACAAATGGAAGATTGGTGGAGTTGCCAAAATCACGACAGAATTGATGGGGCCATTATCCCCCACCAGAAGAAAATAACAATCTAACCCATGTGATCTGCACATTATACTAAGATTCCTTTGACAAAAAGATAGATGTGGAAAATCCAATAAATATTCTATGATCCAACTTTTTGACCACCCCACCCACTCAAAACTTCAAATTTTGAGTATAGATCAAGCACTATTTTACAGTTAAAACCTTTCTGTCAATTGACAGGTTTGGTAGTTTAACACCCACATGAAATGATGGTCCCTTGTAGTTAGCTGTTAGGGCAATGCTGGAATCAATGATTTCAGAACCAAGCAACATGTCAAACTGCTGGACTGGAATTGGCCCAGATTGTTTCTATTCAGGTTCAATCAGGTCCAACTGCGTCTTAACTACGAGAACAAATTAGATTATTTCTAGAAAGTTGAAAATCATTTAAACCATTTGAAACCAATGGTCATATTGGTTCGACTACAACTTTTTCCTGAACAGGTGGCCTAAACCAAAATTGTTATAGTTTTAAGGATTTAGGCTGGTATTGAAGCATCCAAGACTGGTTCATGTGAAACCAGGTCAAACAGAACAGTTTTGTCTACCTTCTAAAAGTGTCTGAAACGGCCTAGATTCATTTGTGCTTAAAAACGGAGGAGACTACCTGCATAGCGGCCCACTAAAGCGAATGGTTCCATTACAGAGGGTTTTCTACTTTCTAGGTAGAAAAGATACCCTGTGGGTTCAGATACAGATGAGGCGGGTCACAACTAGACAGAGTAGTGCAGTGAATATGGATCCAAAGGTCAAAAACAGAAACAACAAGATATAAGATTTCAATGGGGCAGCAATGATAACCCAATCCGGGTCCCAAAGTAGGCGGTGTATAAACAATAGTTAATGAGAATCTGATCATAGAATCACATGGGTGACATGTTATGCAATTTCTCTTCCATCATGAAGAAACATGCAATGCTATTATTATAAAAGATAGGCAAAGAAGGAACAGCTCTAACATACAAACCAGCTGTTTGTGGTTGACATATACTCAAATCATCCAATCAACTTCCAATTCAATTCAACTTGTTCCCACTCAAACACACATTAATACAATAGCAAAAGTCTCAACAAATCCCAATAATCAAAGCTTAGTAAATCAGCAATCCAAAGAATGAGTTAGGGCTCCATTATTTTGTATCAGATCGATACATAGCTTTCAATTGAAATTCTCTGGTAAAACTATGTTTCGGAACAACAAATGCCAGTCATTTTTTCAAATCAAGTCAAGAAACAAAGTGGGGGGAAATTAAATAGATAGCATTTTTTTACAGGTAACCTGGGTGGTTGGTCTCATGGGCTTCCACTGAATCCTCGTCGGCTATCTTTCTTCATTTTACTCATCTCCATTTCACGCGTGTTCTGGCCTTCGCTGCTAGATGCAGAAGGGTTTAGGCCATACTCACTGGTGCCAGGTCCACTGTATTCACTGCTTCCATATTCTTGGGTAGCTAAAGCCATTTTCCTGAATTTTTTCATATCTTCGTTATACTTAAGGTTATCATAATCTGAGCTGCCATATGAACTGAACAGCGTGCTATGTCCAGGTCTGACACCTTCATTTAGAGCTTCTAGAGACACATCCCCTTCAAGAGCCCGAACTACCTGCTCAGTTTTGAGCTAAATTGTTAGTTGAAAGAACATGGGATAAGTATATAAAACAAAAGCTATAAAATTTATCAGTGTCAACTCTGTATCTGGAAAACTTAAGCCACTCAAACAGAATGTAAACCATTAAACTAAGAGGACTTTTGTGTTTGGGTTTTGAATTTTAGAAACTCAAAGCACTCAGCCGAAAGTAAAGGACAAACCCATGTAAACCACAATATTGAATCAGGAATCATGGTTCTTCCAGATAGGCATGAAGAGAGAAAAGGTCAAGATTCTACCTCATTTCATCAGCAAAGTTTTTTTTTTTTTAACCATCAGCAAAGTTATATCATAATACATATGAAAAGTATCAATTAGTTAAGCAAAAGGGAAAAGCAAAAAAGGTTATGTCTCCTCTTCAAAGAACCATTAGAATCAAATTGAACAGAAAAGCATTAATCTTAGCCATTAGTGAAAGAGATACTACGACACAGTTAGATAATTAATATAAATAGTACCTGACTCATCCGAGGTCGTCGCCGTGCAGAATGGCGAACACAAGCAGCAGCACAAGCAACCATTTGAGCCATCTCATTGGGGTTGTAATTCTTTTGCAATCGTGTATCAACAATTAAATCGAAATTCCCATCTTCTATTGCTCGCGTGAGCAAAGGCCTTGCCTGTAAAATATCAAACCAACCAAAATCTTTCAATTTCCCACGCCATCAGCTACAAGCCATAGGAAGCACAAGGATAAGCATAAAAGCTAATTTATGAAATGCAGCACATGGGAAACATTCAAAATCAGAAGCAGCAGTACAAGCAGACAAGTAATTTAGGCATTCACAGATTTTGAATAGAAAGAGAGATAAATGAGACACTCACCCAATCTACCAAGCTGTCATCCATGAAGGATTGAGCTGAATCGACTGGTCGGCGTCCAGTAATAAGTTCTAGAAGCATCACTCCAAAAGAAAATACATCTGATTTATCAGTGAGTTTACCGCTCGAAGCATATTCTGGAGCTAGGTACCTGGCAATAGTGAGCACATTAGCATGTATCCAAAGATCCAAAAAGGGATTATTATGAACTATTAAGTTATTATGTCTGATTCTTCTCAAATTTTCAGCGCACATTAACGATTATTTTTCCCAGTTGGAAAATCTTCAATGCATGAGCAGTATGTGGCTTTGTTTTGCTTTGTTCAATGATCATATTACTATGACATGATAAATGGAACTAACCCGAATGTTCCCATTACTCGGGTAGAAACATGAGTATTGTTGTCAGAAGCAAGTTTGGCAAGCCCAAAGTCTGCAACCTGCATAAAAAGTAAGTTCAGTAATTAAAGTAAACCAAAATATTAATAAATAAGATAAAAACCAACATGTATTGAAAATAGTGGTTAAAAATGAGTACTTTCATGTCATAAATGAAATGCACCTATTTTTATGCAATGACCAAAAAGGTATCATGTAGCAACGAGCAACTCAGATAGGAGGAGACGCACCTTTGCTTCAAACTTAAAATCAAGAAGGATGTTTGCTGCCTTAATATCACGATGAATAATCTTGGGATGGCCTACAAATTAAATTGTACTTCAGCGTCATGAAGGTAGTACAATGATCATCATCTCTGATTACACAACTCCATTTGTAGTTTACAAACACAAAGAAATCATAGAAGATGGAAAACTCACAATCTTCGTGCAAGTATGCAAGGCCTTTTGCAGAACCAAGAGCAATTTTAAGTCTAGTAGGCCACTCCATGGTTGGCCTTCCCTTTCCTGAAATAACCCAATTTGAATCAATGACCGTGACCAAATCTAAATCAATCCAAACCACTTTTTTCTTTTTTAACAAAGGAAAAATGATAGTAAAACCAACAACAATAAATTATCCCTGAAATCACTTCCAATATTTTCCATTATGATTAGAGAACATGACTTCGCTAAGGAAAGGGAAGTTTCTAAATCGCAGATCTTTTTTTTTTTCTTTTTGAATGGTATAAATAGCAAATCTTCTAAGGAAATTTTGTTCGTTTGAACAGCCTTCTACTAATAAAGATGTATGTGTAGAACAAAGGCAAACATTCATATGTAGTTAGCATACTTCATTACTTCTATGAAACTTAGAATAGTTATTTGAACAATAAAAATATTTTATTAAATAAAATGCGTAGCTCTTCAGGAACTTAAATCCAAAAGATGGCAGCAGGAACAAAGGAATTCAGCTGTTCAAGGCCACCCCAGGTAAAAGCTAAATGCTACTTCTGTATTATGTGTAGAACAAAGACTAACATTCATGCACAATAACATGTAGGAACTTATTAGCATACTTCATTACTTCTACCAAGCTTAGAATAGTTATTTGAACATTAAATAAATTCTATTAATAAACTGAGTAACTCTTCATGAACTTCAGTCCAAAAGATGGCAGCAGGACCAGGCAAACTCACAGCTACCGCAGTTAAAAGATAAATGCTACTGCTGTATCCCAACCCACTTAATTCCATGACAAATGCGGAAAAGGAATAGAATGGCAATTGATGGAAAATAAAAATAAATAAAACTATAAGTTACATTTAGTGAAACATTTCTGCTAACCAAAAATGGTACAGTTAATGTATTATGCATGCACAAGGAAATTAAATAGCTGTGACACAGTCAATTAGCTTACCATGCAAGTGAAATTCCATCGTGTTGTTAGGAACAAACTCGTACACAAGCATTCTTTGGCCTCCAGCAATGCAATATCCAACCAGTGAAACCAAATGTTTATGATGAACTCGGCTAATAATCTCAACCTCTGCTTGGAATTCTCGCTCACCCTGGCCACTGCCAGATTTCAGTGACTTGACGGCAACTTCTCTTCCATCTACAAGCATTCCTTTGTGGACATAACCGAAGCCTCCTTGCCCAAGAAGATTTGCATCTGTGAACCCATTTGTGGCCTTTGATAGTTCTTCAAGAGTGAATGTGCTCTTTGAAAAACCGAGTGCAATACCGGGCGATGGTGGTGGGAGAGGAAACTCGGACCCTGAATAGTTGGAACCAGAACCTCCACTGCTACTGGTGACTGGTGCCACAGGGACTGCGGATAACTTCGGGCCACGATTTGGTGAATGTGGGGGTCGAGATGCAACTGCCGGTGGTGGAGAAGGCTGAGGAGGCATCTTGAAAACATGCTCCATAGGTGGAGGCACATTTTGTTGCCAATTCTGAGGATGTCCACCATAAGGATCTGAATACAACAAGAATTGTCTGAATCAATGATATTATGACATTAAAAAAACAGCAATGCAAATGGTACCATTAAGAAGAAAATAAAATGGGAAATTGAGTCACAACTTCCACGAGATTTTAGTAGCATTAAGCTTAATAATATCTTAACAAAAAAAATTAAAGCAAATGCCGATTGAATGCCTTGAGAACTGCTACTAATTCGTGTGTTTCTAAAAAATATGCAGCACTCATCATCTGTGTCATTGCAAACATTGACCCATTTGACTGTCTCTATCAGTAATTGTTCACAAATGTTTTATCCCTGAAAATTCACCAAATCAGTAAACTATAAATCCCAATCTTTCTCATAAACTACAGTCTGAATTCTTCAATTGGGTTTTCAATCCCCTCCTCCTAAGAAAAAAAAAATGGAGAGTGCTGCAGAATCTCAGTTTATCAAAATAAAAATATGACAGCAAGTTGCCTTTCAAAATACAAGCAATTTTTCCTTCCATTTCATATCCTACCACTGAAAACCCCTACATCTTTTCCCTCCTTTACTAATGCCAAGAAAATAAAAATTCTTACTTTAGATGCAGAGAAAATGTCCCAATTCAAAGCATCTACTGATATAAAAAAAACAAACATATTTCGCCAAATCATCTTCTGAAACACAGGGGAAAGAAAAAGAGAGAAGCATTTGAAAACCCCAAACCAACACATTATCTATCAATGTAGCAGGTGAATCCATACAAACTGTAACTAAAAATAAACTCCAAATTTGGATTCTTTATCAGCAGAAGAAGGTTTAAAAAAATCTAAATTCTAACATCAAAGCAAAGAGAATGAAAAGAGCTAGGAATGTGAAAATGATCAACGAGAGAGGAGGAAAAAAGAAACCACCTTTAGGAGGCAGAGGAGGCGCATGTCCATAATAATCCATCGGACGATCTTCATGCCTTCTCCTCTTCTTCTTACAGCAAATGAACAGAATACTCAACACCACAAGCGCGAAAACTCCAGCAGCAGCGATTCCGACTACGAGTCCTGTCGATATACCATTACTCGACGGCGACGGCGAAGAAGAACCCCCTGTTGCCGGAGGAGGCGGGGACGCCGTCGATGACGGAGTCTTCGGAGGTGGCGGAGACGTTCTGGTCGAAGACGGCGGCGGCGGCGGAGAAGAAGATCCCTCCGCAGGTGGAGTAGATCCCGATGCCGGCGGAGACGGGGTCGGTGTCGCCGCCGCAGGCGGCGGTGGAGAGGGGGTACTGCTCGCCGGAGGCGGAGACGTGGTGTTTGCCGGAGGAGGCGGCGTGGTGCTTGCCGGAGGAGGCGAGGTGGCGTTAGCCGGAGGGGGTGGGGAGGGAGTCACCGCCGCTGGCGGCGACGGTGGAGAAGATGCTGGAGAGGGAGTAGCTCCGGGTGGTGGGGAAGACATTTCCGGATTCTTCTCCGACGGATCTGGGTCGGAAAATCGGCAAGAAAAGGCGATTCTCCGGCTGAAAGCCTAGCTCTTTGCTTCTCTTCCGGCGGTTGTGCGTCGGATGTCCGGCGAGAAGCAGAGAGATTCAGCCGGAAACTGGCGGAAACCTTAGAGTGTTATCTTCGTGGAATCGTTGTCGTTTTCGTTTTGAAAAAGTTCCGAGACTTGCAAAGCAAAAAAAAAGCCCTCAGAAGCAAATGCGAGTAATAATGAGAGAGAGAGAATGCGAGTAAAGATGAGACAGAGCCACGAGGGGTGAATGAAAATAGAAAGGGAGGAAGGAGGTGGGAGAGATAAAGAAGGGAAAGTGTCGAGAGTCTCGACATTCTCCTCTCTGTCATAAAGTGGGCCTCACTCTATTTTTTGATTTTAAATAAATTCTTAAAATTTTACCTTATTTAAAAATAAAATAAAAGTTTCAACACTTATCAAATTAGGGCCTAAATTTTTCTGAAGTATTCAATTAAAGACAACTAGCTCTTTTAAGGGCATTTTTCGCAACCTTTTCTCTTAGTTTTTGAAATACCCAAATTATATATTATTTTATATATTAAAACAAAGGGGAGGTGGGCTGTGGGGGTGTCACATCATCCCTAAAAAGTCTCTCGTTTCATAAAAATACTTATAAAATCACTTAGAGCTTTGGGTGTGAGAGGTGGGCTGTGAGGGGTGCCACGTCATCCTTAAAAAGTCTCTCCTTTCAAAAGAAATATATAAGAAAGTGGGCCACCACACTCATCTAAAACAAATCTCCTCCCTAAATCCCCATTTCAATTATCTTTTCCAAATCACCTCCCTAAATCTCTCCATTTCATTCAAAAAATTTTATAAAGATAACAAACTCACATGTGACCTCTACCAATGCTCTTTTGAACGCCACATCAACAAGGGACTATTGACCAAATATTCAATTGGACACACCTTTAGATATTTGGATATGGGCATATCTTTAGATGTTACATCATGTACCCCACTAAGGATCCTCAGAATGACACATCAGCAAGGTTCCACTGTCCAATTGGACACACCTTGAAGGAATTAGGATATCAGGCTCACCGTTAGATGTTACATCATGTGACCCTACCAAGTTATTTTTTTTCTTTTTTTATTAAAGTTATATATATAATAAATATAAACTACTTATTTATTTCTATAAAATTTGTTCTTTTCCGATAATATCTCAGAAAAGAATCACATATTTCATTGTATTTTTTGAGCCCGGGCACCATACCTCTCAATTTAATTCTATAAGCTTACGCTTGTGGGGCCCACCCTTGGTCCATCCAAATGGACCAAACACACAATCTCCCTAAATTGTACATGTCCACTAACTTTTGGTCAAATCCGGATTTACTGGACCGTTGGATCGACTGTATACCGATCCGAATGGATTGTTGACCATTAAACTTTTGGAGCTAGATGGAGATGGTAGAAACCACAGCTTAGACTAATTTTTTGCAAAGAGAAGAGTCTCAGTGAGTCCTTGAAATCCCCACATCACCACCCCCATGTGGGTCGCCTGGTGGGCCCCACCACAAACTTGAGCTTACCTTAACTTAAGCTTTAGCTTAAGAGAGCTGCCCATATATAGACACACATTCGTACTTGTGTAATGGTCAATGCCTTTAAATTCAATAGGGCATTATGTTATATAAGTTTAGTTCTCATTTTATATTTATTTTCATCACATGTTAAAAGATTCTAATATTCAAAGATAATAAATTTCTTTCTTTTAGACTTATTTTATCTTAATAATATTTTAAAATAATTCTTAAATTTCTAATATATTTTTACTTTTGGTCCGAGCTTAGCACGGGCGTTTGGTGCTAGTATATATTAAAGCAAATCGGGAGGGGGGCTGAGAGGGGTGCCACGTCATCCGTAAAAAGTCTCTCATTTCAAAAAAATACTTATAAAATCACGCAGAGCTTTGGATTTAATGTGGGCCACTACACTCCTCCCAAACAAGTCTCCTCCCTTAAATTCTCAATCCAACCAAATCTCCTCAAATCCCCTCCCTTAATCCTATGAATACTTATAATCTTAAATCTAATCCCTTAAATATAAATCACACTACTATTTTTAGCAACAAAACTCCTTGGGTTTATTCTCCCTAAAATCTCGATCATTCCCATTTTAAAGTAAACCTTATCTCATTTTCCTTACAAGATTAGAATCAACTTCATTTAATAGAGGTCTGTGGGGCCCACTTTCATGGTGTTGGCAATCAAAGGGAATGGGCAGGACTAAATAATCATGATATGAGAATAGATCAATCATCCACATAAAAGTAGAAACAACAGATGGATTTATGGGGACCACTTTGATATCCCGATTGATAGACATCTTCAAAAGGCACCACCATCTAGCTTAGCCCATCAAACCAACGGCACGGATGATGTAACACCCAACAAAAGGGACCGATCAATATAGAGTTGTATCAAGACCATTAGTTTCATGATCTAGACCGTTAATTACAAAGTAAAATCCAACGTTCAACGAACATAAAATAATGCACTCTAATAATCAATCATATTTTTTTTTATTAAAATGTATATTAAAAATACATTTCATTTATAATTATATATACATGAAATAATATAAGGTTTGATATGAGACCTGCCTTTAATAATTGTTGTAGACAAGGCCACCTTTAAACACATCATGATGCACCTTAATGAATTAGGATAAGATGCACACTTTTAAATATTCCATCATGTGACCCCACCAATGCTTCTTGGAACACCACATCAACAAGGGTCTACTGACCAAATATTCAATTGAACACACCTTTAGATATTTGGATATGGGCATATCTTTAGATGTTACATCATGTAACTCTACTAAGTATCCTCAGAATGACACATCATCAAGGTTCCACTGTCCAATTGGACACACCTTGAAGAAATTAGGATATGAGGCCCACCGTTAGATGTTACATTATGTTACCCCACCAAGTTATTTTTTCTTTTTTATTAAAGTTATATATATAATAAGTATAAACTACTTATTTATTTCTATAAAATCTGTTCTTTTCCGAAAATATCTCATAAAAGAATCACATATTTCATTATATTTTTTGAGCCCGGGCACTATACCTCTCCATTTAATTATGTAAGGTTATGCTTGTGGGGCCTACCCTTGGTCCATCTAAATGGACCAAACATACGACCTCCCTAAATTGTACATGTCCACTAGATTTTGGTCAGATCCGGATTTATTGGACCGTTGGGTCAATTATGTACCGATCCGAATGGATTGTTGACCATTAAACTTTTGGAGCTAGATGGAGATGGTAGAAACCACGGCTTAGACTAATTTTTTGCAAACAGAAGAGTCAGTGAGTCCTTGAAATCCCCACATCACCACCCCCATGTGGGTCGCCTGGTGGGCCCCACCACAAACTTGAGTTTACCTTAACTTAAGCTTTAGCTTATGAGAGTTACCCCTATATAAACACACATTCATACTTGTGATATGGTCAATGCCTTTAAATTCAAGAGGTCGTTATGTTATGTAAGACTTCTCATTTTATATTTATTTCCATTACATGTTAAAAGATTCTAATATTCAAAGATACTAAATTTCTTTATTTTAGACTTATTTTATCTTAATAATATTTTAAAGTAATTCTTAAATTTTTAATATATTTTTATTTTTGGCACGGGCCACGTCAACACCCATAATTTCTCCTTTAAAAAAAAATACTTATAAAAATACATAGAGCTTAGGTTTAATGTGGGTCTCTCCAAATGTCCCGAGCTTTGGGTTTAATGTTGTTATGCTCTTTTTTGTTGTAGGTACCTTTCATTATCTTAAATATACAAATTTTGAGGCCAGATCTACTTATAAAATCTGTGACATTCTAACTTATTTTTGTATATACATTTAAATGGATTAAATTGTAAGCAAATTTTATGTAATTCCGAATAAGACAACAATACAGGATGTCATGATTTATTAGGGGAACTGGTATTTTGATTTAATGAAAAGACAATTATTATTTTTTAGTATTTTATAATATTTTGATTTTTTTGGATATTTTTGAAAATTTTCCTAGACTAAAAAGATTTCACACCTCAACGATCGAGCCGAACCAATAACCGCATCCAATACCGATATTGTATTTGATTTTTTGCCTAACCGATACTGCGATTTTGAACCATGCTTTTAATTGAAAATTTACTGAAAAATTTAAGTTCTAATTTGAAAGTTTTTAAAACTTATATTCCTTTTAGATTTAAAGCAAAAATTTAAGAATTTATTTGAGATTTTATTTATTTTAAATGTGTGAAGAAAACAGAGCCGTCCGATTTGGGCGTAAGGTGAGGGATGTCCATTAATTGAGAGTAACATGGTAACGGTTAGCTGCGTGATTGTCGGAGGCGGGTTTTTATGCGGAGTTGGTGAAACGCGTTTTCGATACGAAATAGTAATTGGGGCGCGCCTGAGGGGGACATGCACTTGTAAAGCTACACCTCGAGAGCATTTGGAACTATACTCCCCAAATTTCGATGCACGTGTTGAATAACCAGTTTTAGACTAAATATATATTAAGTGCTTGGCATTTTTATTCATATGTGTTTATGTATGCTTGGTTTTTCGATAAAAGGAATTATTATTGAAATAAAATTAACCGCACACCATAAAAGATCGAGGACGGTATATATTTTAAGTGACTTAAATTTTCATTAGGATGTGAAGATGTAAACACAGCATTAGCTTTTGAATATTTGATTTATTAGAATGATGATTGAGCATTTATTTTAGCAATAGAGAGATTATTCTATACTGATTTATAGATCTTTACCTTCTTCTCTTTCATCTTAGCCACTTTGATATATGATAAAAGTATAATATTTCTTTGGCACTTTGGTTTCACACATATGTCTAGAAATTAATCCTTGGGATCAACTTAAAGTATCACTACTCTACCAGTAGCCCGATTATAAAAAGATTTATTTTAAAAATTTTCAACTCCATGCAAACCATTTTGTCAATCTTTTATATTGGGGATTTAGATTTTAGTTCAAGGAGTTATTCAGCTGTTAAATTAATCACATCTAAAACACGTTACTAAAATGATAAAAGAGTCATGTTATGTGTATTTTTTTATTCAATCTAATGGTGCGCTCGACTTCAATTGAATATTGTATAAAGGAAAATATGATTTTGATGAATTTAAGATTTGGAAGTGACTCTTAATTAATGATGAACTTTAGGTCAAATTAAAAAAATATTTGGATTATTAAGTTTCTTTAGCTAATCATTTCTACCAAATCCTTGAGGCGTTAAGCGGAAATACTTTTCAATATTCCCCCTCGAGTAGAGCCCACTTCTCAATACTCCCCCTCAGGTGGAATCCGGCTCTGATACCATATTATGTTTCTTTAATTAACCATTGCTATCAAAACCTCGAAGCGTTAGTAGAAGCAGCAGAAATACTTTTCAATATTCTCCCTCGAGTGGAGCCCACTTCTCAATATGAATAATTTACGCAGAGAGAGGGGTAGATATGCATCACCTTCCATGGGTGGGACTCACTTGGATTCTTATGGATAGGTGTCATTGTCTCTCTCTCTCTCTCTCTCTCTCACCCCATTTTACACCAATATTATCACCATCTTCACTCCCCTTTTACACCATTATTATCAATATCTTCACCCCCCTTTTACACCATTATTATCACCATCTTAAAAAATCTTGACATTCAAAAAATACCATGATAGTTCAAATAGTTATTTAACACTAAGATTTTGATATTTTCAAAATGTCATTAATATATGTGACACTATCCATATCACTAGTAGCCTGGTGGCCCAATATGAACATCAGGACTGTTTAGGTCTTCCATGCGGACACAAGCTATCTCATGCTTCAGAAGATTAAAAGGGTGTAATTCAGACCTGGGTCGGGCCAGGGCGGGACATATCTAGCATCGGCCGAATTTTAGTAAATGTCAAGCCCAAGCCCACCTATTTAACCAATCAGGCCGGGCTGAACCGACCTTTTATCAATTGTACGGGCATTCTAGCAATTGTTGAACAAATTATCACTATATTACAAGCACTCGTTACTCAGTTTGGGCTGTGCTTTTCACTGGTATCACTTAATCAAATCCAGCCCAAATACTAAACAGGCCCATATTATATACCCATTCCAAGGTCTGCCTAAAAGCGCGGGCTGCGTCTGGATTGGGCCGGCCGGGCCCATCACCACCCCTAGCTTCAGGAGTGCTTTTTCGAGTGCATCCGAAGTGTAAATTGGGAATTCAATTACATCATAAGAAAGGATGTTCCAGATAAGATCTTGCTATTGAAGATAATTTTGTGTTCCTCTTTATTTATTTATTATTTTACCAATTCTTCCTATGTTCAAGTGTAAACTTCATTAAGTTATGGAATGCCAGCTTTCATCTCTAAAGTAATGCATTATTTCTATGGAGATTTTTTCTTTTCTGTCATCCAGATTCCAGGGGATGATTAGCATCTATCCTTAGTGGACCCAGCACATGACATCTAATTACTTGTCATTATCTTGTATGGCCCTAGCCATCATGTCAAAGACTTTTTTTCTAAGCAGGTTATACGGTTTATGGAAGGTGAAGGTATTGGTCCAGCCCTAGCCCGGTCCAATTATATATGTTTATGGAAACCCAAACATGAACATAACTTGGCCCAAATCAGATCTGATTTGTAAATTAAATGATAAAACACTCTCTCTCTCTCTCTCTCTCTCTCTCTCTCTCTCTCTCTCCCCTAATGCAATTTGGGCTTACTTGGGCTGGATTTCACATCCTAACTTTTCAATATGTGTAAAAACGGCCTTCTTCGGGATGGGCTTGCCCATTCTTATGGGAAAGAGTCTAGCTTGTGACGCCTTTGGCCTACTTGAAGCATGGCAAGTATGGGTGGACTAGTCATTTGAAATGTCTCAGGAAATTAGAATCATCTAATTAAGGGAGGTAGGGTCTCAAAGAGTTGTATTATTAAAACAAAAATGTTCATATTACATGATTTAATTAAATCTACGTTTATAGATAGGTGTGGACTGGGTTAGAGTCCGGTAATTGAAGTCCGAAGATGAATCCAGCCCAAGTTCTATGTGGGTTCTTAAATGTAAGGCCTGAACCCAACCTGTTGTGCCCAAACAGTTCCAACAAAAAATTTCTACTTTAATCAGGTGGGGCCAGGCCAGGCCATGCCAGTGGAGGGTTGACTCAAACCTGAAGGGAACCATGCCAACTGGTCAAAGGAATCGCACAGTTACGTGCATATATGTCAAAGAACTGCATCAAGATACTATTCCATCTGTTCTACTTCTACCATTAAAAAAAAAGAAAAAAAAGAAGAGAGAAGATACTCTATTTGTACTAGACAGTTCACAACTGCTCTAATCTTTAATTTCCAACCCAACCGTTGGTCAGCAGTTGCTGGACAAGCCAAGATATAGACCTTGGTCCCACACATCAAGTGTGAGGACAAAAGGACTAGGCAAGCTAGGCTGTGCATTTTGAATTGAGTTTTAAGTCTTGGGGCCCCATTGAACTACCATACAAGAGGCTTTAGTTTTCGACCCAACCATAGGTCAGCAGTTGCTAAGATATAGACCATGGTCCCACACATCAAGTGTGAGGACTGAGGACAAAACGACTAGGCAAGCTAGGCTGTGCATTTTGAATTGAATTAGTCTTAGGGCCACACTGATCACGTTTGTTTGCATTGATTTATGTATATAATTATGAAAATAGTGTACAAGGGAAAAAGTACTTAAATATGCACCAGAATTTTCCATACGAGTATGAAAGTGGTGTGACCAAAAAGGTTATTTTCTAATGGGTCCTATCAACAACCTTTACTCTTTTTTTTTTCTTTTTGTGGGTCCCATATTTACATTTAAAGTCATTCTATTTGCTTATTGATCAACTAATGAACCCCAATATCTTCATGGATTTTGTTAGTTTTCTACGCTTTTGCGGGCCTGTATTTTATAATTTGAATAGTTCAATATCCCTGCATTGTTTTGATGGTAAACACCAAGGCATATAATTTCATGTCTTAATTTTCTAGAGTTTTGATAATTTTGTGAAGATCGCTTGATCTGATGATCTCTCTTGCTGAAAACTCATATTCTTGGTGTAAAAGGAAGTTGATGAAAAATAGGTAAGTAGCTAATATTGTTCTTAGTTATCTTGATCTTTTTGGAGTTTATTTTATGTCAATTATTTGTGAGACATTATAAGCTGTTTGTTAGCATAAAATCAAGTTTATAAGGATTCTAAGTAAAGTATTTCTAAAAGTGGTTAGATTTGGAAAAACAATTAATAAATCCTTACGCCTTGGTCTTCTGTTGCTTATCTCTGGTTAGGGACAACATGTCAATGCATGACTATGGAAGTTAGAATCTCTTATAAATGTATAGATCCATAAATAACTATCAAATAATCTTTCCTTTGATGTAAAATCAATTATGGATGCCTAGTCATCACTCTTGCAAATCAAATTCTAGGAAAATCTAGGTCTCATCTACATCTTCATCTTATTTCCTTCATCCAATCATCCCTCACATCTTTAATCTATATAATAAGGGGGACAGTGTTTGAATTCATGGACTCTTTTCTCACCCTTGAATTTATATACATATTTCTGTACATAAATCCTAGGACTGAGAAGGGATTCAAGATCCTTAGTACATTGGTAAGTTTGTAATTATTAAAAAACAAAGGGGCAGTAAGATCTTTAGTTCGTTGGTAATGTTGTAATTATTTGAAAACAAAGGGGCAGTAAGATCCTTGATACCTTGGTAATTTTATAATTATTTGAAAATAAAGGGGCACTAAGATCCTTAGTACGTTGGTAATTTTGTAATTATTTAAAAACAAAGGGGCAGTAAGATCTGTAGTACATTGGTAATTTATAAGGGGAGCTCTATTGGCACTACGATTTTTGCTCTTCCCACCGCGAAAAAAAAAAAAACCTTTCCTAAACTACCCTCCCCCTTTCTCCCTCCTCCTCCTCCCTCATCTTCCCTTCCTCTCCCAGCCTCCACCCTCCCTCATCCCCCTCCCCCCCCCCCCCCCCCCCCCCAGTCGTCGGCGGGGAGGGAGCCCCGGCCTGCTGCAGCCCGATCTCCCTCCTCGCCAGCGACTGGGAGGGGGAGGGGGAGGGGGAGGGAGAAGAAGAGTAGGGGAGGGAAGGAGAGGGAGGGAGAGAGGGAGAAGAGGGAAAGAAGAGGGAGAGAGGAAGAAAGAGGGAGAGGGGGAGGGAGGCCAGCCGGCTGGGGCTTCCGCCGCCTGCTTCAGGCCGGGGCTCCCTCCCCGCCGGCGACTAGGGGGGGTGGGAGAGGGAGGAGGAGGGAGGAGGGAGGAGGAGGAAGGGAAGAGAAGGAGGAGGGAGGAAGGGTAGTTTAGAAAAAAAAAATTTGTCTTCTAGTGCGGTGCGGAGAAAAAAATTCGTGGTGCCAATAGCACCACTCTTTTATAATTATTTGAAAACAAAGGGGCAGTAAGATCCTTATGGTCCATTAGTATTGGCCCCAGTCCAAAATCACAATAACAAAACATCAAGATGGTTTTGGACCATTAATCACATTTTTGCTTGCTCTCAATTTTAGTGCATTTAGGCACAGGTAATCACTAATGTTTGTAAAATTAGTGATAACCAAAATTACTGGCAATCAATTTTAGTGCCTTCAGGCACGGGCAATGACTAGTAATCTTAAGTTGGAACTCATTTTACCATAAGTATCTATGAACCCAATTCCATTCGAATAAATTAACCCTAAAAGAAAAAAGAAAGACAATTGAAAATGAGGTAGTATAAATAAATATCTAAAGATTTTAAAACAAAGTGCCCTTGATTTATTTTAAATTGCAGTTTAAATTTAAAAGATAGTATTCCCGACTTCAATTAATAGTATTTTCTTATTTCGTTTCGGACAAATAACAAGCACATGCACAAAATCAGGGGCGGAGGCACACTATAGGTAGTGGGTGCGGCCGCCCCAGGTGAGATTTTGAGTTCCCTTGAAGGGCCTTGGGTCACATGAGCCACGCTAGTTAGGGCCCAATCCTGCACCAACCTGGGCCGCTCCATTTCAATATCGAGAATTCCTCCTAATTTCATTCAAACCCCATTCTCAAATCAGCAAATGTCTCTGTACAAAAAGGGCGAAACCCCATCTCGTCTTCCTGCCCGACCTCATTGTCCCCTCCAGCACAGATTTTGTTCACCGATCTGACTTCCTTTCCAGTAGTGGCAGCAATAACGTTGCTGGTGGACCTACACATAAATAACATCGAGCGGTAGCCCCATGTTGATTTTGAAATTGCTACAGATTTAAATGCGCCCGAGTTGTCCTACATATATCTAATAAATAATCGCCCCATGTCTAAACCTTGTGATCGCCTCTTGTCATAAAACTTTGGTAACCGAAAGTACCAGATCCTCTTCGCGTCGTTCTCTTTCAACATCTTGTTTCTACTGAGAGTTTAAGATCCTTTTCGCTAGGGCTGTAAGCGGTCGATTTTCAGTCGGTTTAACGACATATGACACCCGTACCGAAACTTTTGGTTTTACAATTTTGCGATAACCGAAACCGACCAAAGTACATATACTGGATATTGGAAACCGACATTTCCGTTCGATCGGTTTTCTTGAACGTTTTTTTTTTTTTTAGGTTGGGGGGTGTTCAGGAAAGAGAGAAAAACTTCACCCAAATTGAAGACGACAGTATGATTTATGAGATGAATTATGAGTAGTTTACAATGAAGAGATGGGCCCTACTGATGGATACAAGGCTAGCCTCAAAGATTCTGTGAGGGCTAGCTTGAATTATCCAAATTCCTACAGGTACAAGTAATCCACATGGAGACAATAATGTCCCTTTAGAAATATAAAAAAACGGTGTGCTCAATGTAATCATACAAGTATGTACACAAATCACGGTTTGTTTTTCAGTTCTACAAATTAATAACTTATGTTATTATTTCGTCATGTACCAGCCAACCACACTATTCAACTATCATGGCCTTAAGTGATGTTTTGATAAAATACTTTGTTCGGTCGGTTTGGTTTTAACCGAACGGTTTCTACGTAATTATAAAAACTGACCGTTGAAAAAAAAAATTATAAAAACCGTTCAGTCAGTTTTGTTTTAAAAAAAATCTATAAACCGACCAAACGGTCGGTTCGGTCGGGCGGTTCGGTTTTCACGGTTAATTTTGACAGCCCTACTTTTCGCACTGATCAAGCTTCTTACCGCCGGTCCTCTTTTGGTTAGCCTCTCTCTCTCTCTCACCAAATAACCCTAAATAAAGCAATCTCCCTCCCTCCTCAAATGAAGTATAATCCTAATCACTCTATACCTAAATCTGAGCCCTTAATTTTTCAAATCCTAGTTTCAAATCCTAAATCCCCAAACCCTAAGCCCTAAATCACCTAATCTGAGCATATCTAGAAGTCTAAAGATGACCAAATCACCAACACTTTAATCTTCAATTCGTATATAAATCAGGTCTTAGGGTTCATATGTTTGGATAACTTGAGTTACATTTAAGTGGCTATTCTTCTTCATTTCCATGAGCCTATGATCAACTCTAGGGAATTATTTTTATAGCTAGGTAAGTGCATGCAACTAAATTTCTTTGATTGAAATTGAACTCCTTTGGGAACCGAAATTGGGTAATTGGGCGCTCACCCAAATCACCGTTTCAGGGCATCCAAACACTTAGGATTAAAGGAAATATTATCTTAGATGTTTTGATGATGATGAATGGATGATCGCCTTAATTTGGGAGAGGTAGTGGGAAGACCCTTCAATTAGGCAAGAGATTTGAGTAGGGAAAAAGTTTTGTGTCTATTTGCGGTATTGTTAATGTGAATTTATTTTTACGATATTAATGTGAAAAAAGTTAGTAAAATTAACAAAAATCTTAGCTCCACCCAAACAAAAATCCTGGGTTCGCCATTGCACAAAACTACTATTATAATTTCCTTTTAAGCATGTAAAGTGTAAACTGGTCAAGCAAACTTGATCAAACTTAAGCTCAAACACAACAATTTTATCCAGGAATGTGGAGATAAGGTCGAGCTCAGCTTGTCCTTATTTTGTTGAGCTCATGTTCAAGCTCAAGCTCATTTTAAACAAGCCTAACTTGAGCTTGGACTTGGGATTAGCTTGTCTTCCTTGTTTGTAAGAACCTAACCCTTAAACTCATATGATTAGCACTAATTAATTATATGGTTAGGGTTATTAAGTGGGATTAGAGGCCAATCATGGCATTTTTTGTGTTAAAATTATCCTTGAATAGCTTTGGAATGTTTTGAGAGCCTCTAAGTCTAGTTTGACCTATTTTTTGTAACCTATTTGTAATTTAGGAAAATACTGGGGGTGATAATTGTGTAGAGCCTCTGAGTCTTGTTTGACCCTGTACTTGGGGTTGTTGGATCAAGTTTTTAGTGTCGTTGCCGGGGAGTGCGTCGAATGCAAAGCACTTGAGGTATACTTTCTTACTTTTCTTTTTACATTAATTGCATTGTGGGTGTGAATTTTCTTTTTCTTCGCATCACCTTGCGACTTGGTGGAGAGCTCAGCATATACGCTTCAATGTATGTGTGTCTAGTCTATTATCCGCTAGCCAAGTTGTGTGTTTTTTAGAAACCTTAGGTGGTTCACGCATAAAATGTGAAAACCAGCCCCTATACTTTTTTATTAAGAAAGGATTAAATCTGAGTTTTTTTTCCTTCTACAAATCTGATTTTATTGAAAGTTGCCATAATTAGGACTGTTTTTTAATTTTAGCAATCTGGTTTTTAGGTTATGGTGTGTTTTTCTTAGTATTTTTTAATTTTCAGTTTTTTATTATTATTTTTAGTTATTGGTTGTCTTTAGTAAGATTTTAAACAAAAACCAGTTTTTTTTTGTAACTAGCTAGTTTTGGGTAGTTTCCTTAGTTTGGCACTTTACTAGCATAGTAAAATTTAAGTAAAGCCTCTATTTTTAAGACAAGATGTCACATCAAAAGCACTTTAATTCAAAACTCACTCTATCTTTTTCAAAAAAAAGTAAAAAATCAACCACCTTTATCTACTAAAATAAAGTAAAAAAACTCCACTTTTCCATATAGAAAGTCAAAAAGATTCCATGACAAACAACTAAAAATAAAATACCATTATAACTCACTTATATTTTATTCTTTCTTCAAAATCAAGTTTACTTTACTTGACTCTATTAGTAGAGTTGCCAAACTGACCCAAAATCGAACTTTTCTTTAAAATATGATTTTTTTTAGGTAGTACTAATGTAGGTCCTTCTGCACAAAAAAATCCATAAAATTGGACATCTGCCCTTCTTGAATCCATAGTGTATGAGCACAAGGCCACCACCGATTCGGCATCGTGACTCATTCAAGCGATTGAAGTGAAATGATTCTCCGATCAAGAGGTTTATAGAGATCTATGAAAATCTAGGTTCTCCCGGTTCATCTAGATCATTTAGCTTAATGGTGGAAAGCGAAAATTAATAATGATGATGCTGATGATGATGGAAATCAAAATGAAAATGAAAATGGAGTGGTTAATCAAAGGGGAAGGACTTCACGCGAGTACCTACAACCTACTAGGACCACCACACCCTCGTGCATGGTTGTCCTGGCCACTGCTGGGGACTTTGATTTCAAGTCGGGTGTAATCCAACTATAGCATAAATTCCATTGACTAGATTCGGAAGGTGCGTACCTCCACTTAAAAGAATTTGAAGAAGTGTGCGCTACTCTCCATTTTAACAATGTTAGGGAAGATGTTATCAAATTCAGTTTATTTCCCTTCTCTTTGAAGGAAAAAGTGCTTGCTTACATTCCCTTTAGGGCCAACTTAATTACTACTTGGAATGATAAGGTCCGCGAATTTTTGAAAGAATTCTTCCCACCTCACAAAACCAACACTTTAAGAAAGCACCTCATGAATTTCAAGCAAAAAGAAAATGAGTCTTTCTTCAAGTGTTGGGAACAATTCAATGAGCTTCTATTAGCTTGCCTACATCATGGATTCAAAGTTAGGCACATAATTGAGCTCTTTTATGATGGATTAACTTCAGACATGTGCCAATTCATTGAGATGGTGTGTAATGGGAAATTCTTGAACAAAGACCCCAATGAGGCATGGGAGTATCTGAATTCTCTCGTGGTAAGTGCTCAAAATTGGGACACATCTAATGGGACCGAGCATTTAAAACAATCGAATAACCCTAGGAGAGGGAGAATGTACTTACTAAAAAATGAAGAAGATGATGTTAATGCTAGTCCAAATACCAATGCACAGCGGAAGTAAAAAACCAAACCAAAGAGAACTAGCAAAAAGATCTACCAATCACACAATCACACACCACAAGAAGGTAGACACAAATTTTAACGTGGAAACCTTATCTAGGGAGAAAAAACACGATAAGAGAAACCAATCACTATTGAACGATTATAAGATATACTTCCAGTTCCCTTATCCTTGTTTGTACGTCAACATAAGGATGGTAGTTGTTCTTGTACAACTCCTCGCTGCCATAACTACTCACCGCGCACCGCTCCCCATGCTTGTTCCTCCAATAATCACCTTGAGAAGCAAGGTGAACCAGTTTTCTACAAGAGAGTAGAAGCACCAAACATTCTAGAGCAGATCTTTAGCCCAATCTCTCAATAATGACTCTAGAGAACAAGAAATTTCTCTTAGGGTTTTCTCACCTTAGAACAAGAGAGATGAACTTCTTGTGGGTTACTTTAGGTGGAGACAATCACCCAATATATAGCCCTAAATCCGTGCAAGAGACTTTTAGTCATAATGCAATCAGAATAACAAGTCATCTCAAACTCAAACTTAGAGTTCGGATCCAAGTGGGATTTCCCATCCACGCTCGCTATAGCGTCCTCGCTATAGTGAGGGCCTCCTCTAGTTTTCGGGCCTAACAAAGGGTGTCAAGTTTGGCGGGTTGATTCATCATGGATCACAACAAAATTGAGAAAAAATCCATACGTTTCACTATCCATAGTTCAAAAAAGGGGCTTTCGAGGCAGTCCATTTTTTTTTCTATTTCTCGTGGGTCCTAAGTAAAGTTCTAGACCGCTCATCATCTCCAAAATATAAAAAAAAGGTTGGGGTTCAATTTTCGGCCTGAGACTCATCATATATTTTGAGATATTTGCGAGAAAAAGTCAACATCCTAAAAAATTGGTTTTTAATTCTTGTGGCCTCATTTGCATGATTCGATCCATTCCACATCTTTGGAGGGCCAAAAACGGCCGGGAGGGTGAAAGTTTAGGTCTTGATGCATCACGTACAAGTTGTAAGAAATCTGTGAAGTATGTAGAACCATTAGATGGCGTAGAGTATATGACTCTTTCTCTTTTAAATTCTCATCGAATATGGCTTGGTCCCAAGGGAGATGAAGGAATCCTCTGAATTATAGGGCCCATTTGTTTGGAAGTATTTTTATGAGAATTATAGGTGTTGGAATTTTTAACTCAGGTGTTAGATAATGTCCTTGAGCATTTAGAATTTTACATTTGGTTGATAGATTTTTGAAAACTAACCATCCTGAAAAGTCACTTTTAAGACTTTTAAATCCTCGTAATCTCAAATTGTTGAATGCTAGTTTGTACTTGAACATTTTGATTTCTACTCTTCATATAACATTTGGAGAATTTCAAATTGTCCTTGGATAAGAGTTCTGAGAATTCTTTCAAACAAACATGCCTAAATACCATGTGAGCAACATTTTACCGCACCTTGGTGTTGTCCAGGACACATTTATTTGCAGATATTTGAGAATTTCTTCTTAAGGGATATCTTAAATTCCCAAAATGATATCTCTCATCTAGATTCACATTTGCTTAAACTATCCCACCATTTTGAAAGTTGGAATCAGGAGAATTGTATAATCCAAAAGTGACGATCCATAAGGTTAAATTCCTTTAATCTAAAAAATCAAAGGGAGAATTTTCAGAAAATGACAAGCTGCATCAATGCTAATTTAAGGAGAGCTACCATTGGTTTAATCAAGAAAAGAAAAAGGGAAAAATAAAAAAAGAGAGCTACCAATGGTGAAGTGATTGCTTTTATTTTATTTACTTATCATGACTGCCCAAAAATATCAAAAAAGGGGAAAAACTGAACATCATATTGCTGGATGTTATTATTAGAAAACGCCGACTGTTTGTGGGGCCCACCAGGATTCTTAACAACCGAGGGACTGCACATGCATGATGGGGGGCTGCACATGCTCTTGCAATTTTATTACACTAAAAAAGTGCATGGGCCCTCAAAGCCTGGATTACTAAGCGGCCAAAGAACAATTCATTCCAAAATTATGCTACATTATGAAAGTGGAAAAGATCAGATTTGCTTTCTAAAACGTTGAAAAAAAAAAGAAGAAAAAAAGAGAGAGAAAAACCTATCCTTTAAACTAAGGCCCATCTACAATCAAGCACATGTACCTCTGCATTTGATTGTGGTAAAAGTGGTCTTATAAGATTTGCTAAAAAGGGTGACTTGTCACCCACTCACCCTTACCATAGCTCTCTCATCTTCTTTTACCATTGAGTAGACGCACCAAGCAAACAATCACATTCTTTTTGGAAAGCAAAGAGGATTATTTGGGGACCCTTTGTTTCAATGATTTGAATTCTAGTTATGAAAGAAAATGTATTTGTAAAAGTTTCCATAATTAATGAAACAAAGGTTAAGAAACCCCATGGATGAAAATAAAATGATCTTAGATGCAACTAAATACACAACTATCATTCTAGTAAATCAAATTATGAAACTTAGGCCTAGGCCCATTTATGATTTCCCCAACTTGAATTTATACCAACACTATTTTGACGATGATTTACCCAACTTGAATTTGTTCTTTTCACCATTGTTTTTCTTTCGCCATTTATGCTACATGGATGGATGGGATAGTACTGTGGGTCTAAGCTAAGGTCCCTGTAGTCCCAGGGAAGAAAAAGAGAAATGCCTCTACCACTGAGCTACTCCTAGGTTTGGCTTTGCCATTGGATTTCATCACAAGAAAATTCCAAACGGTGATGATATTGTTGGATCGTTTATAGAGGTGGCCCACATGGCCACAACTCCTTATTATAAGAAACGGTTCTCTCCCTCTTATATTCCATTTATGGTCAATAAAGTGTATTTACATGTTTTCATTTAATGCTAACTTAAAGGGACAATTAAAGAATTATTTCTCTTCTTGATGGAAGGAGAGAATCAGGGCCTATAAAAGGCAACCCGGGTAACTCTCTTGATAGTTTCTCTGCAACCATCACTTACCGGAGAAGAAAAGATAAAGCACAAGAGAGTTGTGATTCCCCATTGAAGACCAACCTTCTGTTGGATCAGACTTTCAAGATGACACAATCAGGTACCATCTTACTTCTATATTGGTTTAGATTAAATATTTATAGTATTATTGGATTGATTCCAGAGAGGGTTTAAAAACCCAAAGATTTATTTTCTAACAGATATTGCATGCATGATGAGGGTTTAAGGTTCGAGATCTCTAGATTGGTCCACTCAATCAATCAAACCAAAAGTGTGCAAAAAATAATATTCCACACAGCGGAAATAAAATCACAAGCACACACCACAAGGACACCAAATTTAAGGTGGAAAATCTAAATCGGGTAAAAAACCACCGATCCGTACTGGATCTAATCAAACACTATCAATCTCGCAATTACAAGAAACTCAGATTTCTTCCCTAGATATCCCCTATCTAAAGACTGAAGTTACCTTGTGTCGCATCACTCTTCAACGACATCACACCGTTGATTGCAACAAATCCAACGCTTGACTCCTCAAATCTTTTACGCAAGAAGATGATCTTCTACAAGGGATGCAGAAGAAACTTGGTCTCTAGAGTACTTGGCAGCACAACTCTTCAAAATCTCTAGAGAAAATTTTTCTCAATTAAATCACTAATTCAGAACTTGAGAGATGATCTTGTGCCATTTCTCTTACCTTTGGGTTGTGAGAAACACCCAATATATAGCCCTTAATTCTTGCTTAAGACTCCTTGTAATTATCCACTTAGAAAAAGAATCCATCTCAAACTTTTTCTCAAAGTCCGGAACCAACTGGGCTCCATTCGCCGTTCTCGCTATAGCGAGAAGGAGTCTCGCTATAGCGAGACACCATTATGTCTCCTCACGTTTTTTTTTTTATGTTCTGCTGCCTCCTTTGTTGACTTTTCTACCTGTCATCAACTTTTATTCTAACAATCTCCCCATTTTGACAATTCGTGGACAAATCTCCTAGAATAATACAATAAGATCTACCCAAAATAAAAATCCAAAATACAATGAATTTTTAAATAAAAAAATCAGCATTGTAGATCTTGAATTGTCTTAGCTTGTAGAACTCTCCGGGCTTCATTCTTCTCCCCCTGAATTTGTCCATAATTGACAAACAAAAATAATCATGCAGCTTCTGTCAATCTGGATGCAGTAGCTCCCCTCAATTTTGACTCCCCCTCACTATGATCTTCGTATCAGCACTGGGGATGGGGACTTGACCTACTTGATCAGGGCTTTTTATGATTAGCCACCCACACTTCTGTAGTTTGAACTTTCAGCATAGTGTGAGCAAATTCCTTAGGCAAATCAGATTTTCTAACCCAAATTGGAGTTGTCTTGGGTGGAGAAAAATTCTTCCGCCATTGCTTGGTCTTAGGTAGACTTTACAGCTTCTTGCAATGGGGACGAATGTATCCTTTCTTTCCACAATAGTGACAAGTGGATGTGCGTGCAGTGCGTGACACATTCTTTTTCTTAATACTACTCGACACATTATGTATATGTGCAATATGTGGAGTAGCATGTGCAACACTAGAAATAAAAATTGTTTTACCTTTAGCATTTGAAGTGGATGCACCATGATCATAACCGGGACCTCTTCTGTCAAACTGAGACTTCTGACTACACAAGATATTTGTAAGAGTCTTCGAACCAGTGTTCATCTTATTTAGTGAAGCTTGTTTCACTTCTAACTCAGACAGAGTGATCTTCAGTCTTCCTTTCAAATCTTTTTTTTTTCAGATGTAACAGTCTGCAACTCCGTTTTCATATTCTTAATCTCTTGTTCAGCCTTTTCAAGTTTTTGACTATCAGTGGTCAAATTTTCAGCCATGTAGATCTTATGACTTTCCAAGAGATGAACCTTTTCAAGTGCTTGCTCTAATTCAATTTTCAATGCAGAATTTTCTTCTTGAGCATCTTTAAACTTGATAGAGATCTTGTAGCCATACTTAGACATCTTAACACAATCAGCATATGTTTTATAATGCAACGCTTCATAATCTTTCTCTTGATCTGACATCTCATCAGCATGATCTTCATCAGTATCATTGTCAGATAGAGAATTAGCCATGAAAGCCACAAACTTGCCATTCACAGTTTCAGAAGTTTCAATTGAAGGATCTTGTTCTTCTTCTGATGACTGTTCCTCCCAAGTTGTGTTGAGAGCCTTTTTCATTGCACCCTTTTTCTTGTTGGCACACTCACTAGCATAGTGACAATAGCCATGGCACTCAAAACACTTAGTTCCTTTTGCAGAATCCTTTTTCGCAAATTTAGAACCCTTCCACTTGACTTGTTTTGATTTCATGTACTTCTTGAAGCAATTGAGCATTTCAGCCAAATCATCTTCAGCCTCAGACTCAGAATCAGACGCAATTTTCTTTTCAGATTTCTTTCTTGATTCTGAGTTGGCTTTCAAAGCAATACCTTTCTCTTTTGATTTTCTTTTATCCAAACGGTTTGCTTCGAAGGTTTAAAGATTTTCAACCAACTGGTTTACCTTGAGGGTATCAAGATTCTTGTTTTCTTCAATAACATCAACTTTAGAATCGAACATCGAAGGTAGAGACCGTAAGATTTTCTTGACAATCTTATTTTCTTGAATTTCCTCACCCAGATTGAAAACAGAATTGACAATATCATTCAATTTTGCATAATATTGATCAAAGGTCTCATCTTCTTCCATCACGATGGTTTCAAATTCTTTAGTCAACCTTTACAATTTAGATTGCTTCACCGTGTCTGTACCCTCATATACTGTCTGTAAGACTTCCCACGCTTCTTTTGCAGTTTTGCAAGTGAAAATCCTACGGAACTCTTCAGCAGACACTCCATTATATATACTATTCACTGCCTTGTTATTACAATTGGAGGCATACTTCTCATCCTTTGTCCATTCAGCTTTAGGTTTAGGAACAGCTTGTCCACTAACCACAATTGTTGGTCTGGAGTAGCCCTCCTCAACAATATCCCAAACATCATCATCAATGGACTTAAGAAACCCAATCATCATTTGCTTCCAATATGCATAATTAGAACCATCTAGCAAAGGGGGCTTAGAAGTTTATGTCCCTTCTTGATTGAACATCATTCTAGAAATATCTTTAGATCAAACACAGCAAATTAGTGTAACCCGCTCTGATATCAATTGAGGGTTTAGGGTTCGAGATCTCTAGATTGGTCCACTCAATCAATCAAACCAAAAGTGTGCAAAAAATAATAATCTACGCAGCGGAAATAAAATCACAAGCATACACCACAAGGACACCAAATTTAAGGTGGAAAACCCAAATCGGGTAAAAAACCACCGATCCGTACTGGATCTAATCAAACACTATCAATCTCGCAATTACAAGAAATTCAGATTTCTTCCCTAGATATCCCCTATCTAAAGACTGAAGTTACCTTGTGTCGCATCACGCTTCAATGACATCACACCGTTGATTGCAACAGATCTAACGCTTGACTCCTCAAATCTTCTACGCAAGAAGATGATCTTCTACAAGGGATGCAGAAGAAACTTGGTCTCTAGAGTACTTGGCAGCACAACTCTTCAAAATCTCTGGAGAAAATTTCTCTAAATTAAATCACTAATTCAGAACTTGAGAGATGATCTTGTGTCCTTTCTCTTACCTTTGGGTTGTGAGAAACACCCAATATATAGCCCCTAATTCATGCTTAAGACTCTTTGTAATTATCCACTTACAAAAAGAATCCATCTCAAACTTTCTCTCAGAGTCCGGAACGAACTGGACTCAATTCGCCGTTCTTGCTATATTGAGAAGGAGTCTCGCTATAGCGAGACACCATTCAGTCTCCTCACATTTTTTTTTTATGTTCTGCTGCCTCCTTTGTTGACTTTTCTACCTATCATCAGCTTTTATTCTAACACATATGCATCCTTAATATATAGATCTGAACATTTCCTTCCAGTTTGCATTCTTTCATTTCCATTCATCCAGTTGGCTCACACATGGTGGGCATTTTGATTTTTGAGAGGTTTGCAGTTGGACGTTGAATCCCTCACCATAGACAAGATCCAACTCTTGTTTCTTGTATTAAAAAAGTGGAGTTCAGTTTGTTGAGTTTTAAAGGGACCATTTATAAGGAACACTCCACGTTGGTATCTGTAGTACTTTTTCTTGACACCAACTTGTAACTACCAAAAAAATACCCTCCAAAACAGTACTCTCTCTCTCTCTCTCTCTCTCTCTCTCTCTGGATTGACCCAAAGGGGACTTCAACCTGACCCGAAGCATTTATGAGTGAAATTCTTTGGCCCCAACAAAGGGGATGATGATGATTTTATTTAAAAGATGGTCATAATTAAGAAGGAGAGGGAGAGGGAGATTTGTGTATGTATTAAGAGAGAGAAAACAAAGGTACAACCACTAAGTTTACTAAGAGAGAGAAAACAAAGGTACAACCACTAAGTTTACTTGTAGTAAACTAAAACATACCAGCCTACAAGGCTAAGATGATGATGTGTTGAATGAAGAAAATGAGCTTGACAACTGACCAATGTCTGCCTAATGTCAGGCACTAGAACCATCATGTCTAACATAAGTGGCCTTATCTATTATTAAATTGCAGTGTGAGGGGTTTGGACTCAGGTTGGGCCTGGACCCAACGGACTCAGATTATAATCCCCTTGGTAAGAAGTAAAGTCTATTAATTTATAATTAAGTATAAATCAAAATAACCACAACATAGGCAAGAAATGGGTAACCTTCCGAACATAGACCCAACCCGATTATTAATTGGGTCCACGTGTGGACTTCAACCTGACCCGATGACCAATGGAAGTGAACATTGGTCCATATCCAGATGACCAGGTAAACAGAGATCCATTAACATCATGGACCCCTGATGAAGCGCATGGATTTGAGTCTCAGGTTTATGGACAGGACTTTGATGAGCTCACCAATCGACTCATTTGCGACCAACTCCTTAGCTACCTTCTCAATTTGGTACAGTAGTCTCATGTGAATCCGGTGACTGATAAATTTGATTAACATCCACCATATCTGATAAGACCATCATGGATTGGATCTGTTGAGATTTCACTGCACTGGGATGATCATAGCAATCCAAATATCCAATTGAGAGCTTCATCTGTCGGGGCTTTCCAATTGGCAGTTGTACAAACATACCATATACCTACATGACAATCTAATCCTTTCAATTACTAGCCAACAAATATTGCAAATTAAGAATGAAAGGGCCAAGGATCCACATGGCCAACTCAAGTGAGAAAAGAAGACGACAATCTGCCACATGGAATTATCGGATGGGTTGCTTTCATGGTCTACATGCTGGAAAGTGTAAACAAATCATAAGCAGACCACCAGCTGCTAGTATGGTGTATGGAGGGACTGGTGGTTCAGACACCAGATCCATAGAAAAGTGGATCTTCCCTGATTGGTGATGGTAAACATGCTCGTATGGTTTGTGAATCAGGACTGTCCCCCTCATGGGTATGGTTTGTGAATCTGGACTGTCCCCCTGATGAGCCCCACACTAACAAATCATAGTTTTTTTGTCAGATGTCTTAGTCAGTTGCAACTCTATTTTATTTCGTGGGACCTAAGTGAAAACTTGAGTGTAGATCTCTGGACTCTCAATGTGCACCATGATGAAAAAAAGAGTTGCTAATGGCCCATCCAACCAGTTCAACCACAGGCTTGGCCTGCCGACTGTTTTACATGGACCAGCACACAATTGTGCAACGCATCTACTAGGGCCTGTGATTGTTGAAAATTGAACAATATACTAGAACCATTCATTAAATTAGAGTTGAAACCGGGTGGGTAGGCCTAGCCCAATGACTACTGGCCGCCCCTGCCCCTGCCCCCACAACATAACACAAAATTCTACAAAATCCTACGGCCATGAACCTCAGCCCCAAGTCATGGCTCTAAGCTGATTTCAAGGCCCACTATCCGCGACAAGGATGAAATTCTACAAAGCTCTAAACACAACTGTAGTTTCGACCCACTGCACTTAACCCGAGCCCAATCCAACTCTTGCACCGGATTACAAAACCTGAAAACATCAGGCAAATAGGATGAAATTTTATTTGTTTTTCGCAAATCACATGACTGGTAGTTAAGACACTATTGGATGGCCAGAATCACCACACCGTCACTTTGCAAGGGTCATAACTCATAAGCTATGATGCAAAGTTACTTCAAAATTGGTGACGTATCATGTCATATCATATCTGACACGTCACTTTTTATGTGTAAAATCTTTGTCCTTGTCATGTCTATAGTATGGCCTATCATATCCATGCCATATCAGGGCATCATACGATCATAAGTGGTGTCTATCCTAGACCCACAAACACCGAACTGAGAACACCTGATATCAAGGTACTCTGACCCAGACTGGACAATTAACAACAGCCCAAAGGATGCAACTAGAAGAAAAGATGACAAGAGCCATCAAGATTGTGAAATAAAAACAAAAACAGCAAGGAGTTGCCACCGATTCTTTTCCCTTTCTCGCTGAAAGAAATTCTCAAGATAAGTAGAATTCTGTTTGCAGAAACTGGATGTTTAATCATGCAATGTAAATAAACTTTAAAACAAAACAACATATGACCATTAGAAGAAGAAGAAAAAAACAGTATATGCATGCTGCATTGAACTTCCATGTATGCTTACCTTGTGGCAGGAGCTAACCTTTCGGCTGTGAAGTGAAATGTCCCATTCATCAAACCCCTTGAACCCAATTTCCACTTATGCATGCTTACAAAATCTAAATCTTGGCAAGGAACTAACTGAACATTTATATAATTAGAGAGTAAATATGGCACCCCCATCAGGTGTATAAGTGAAGCTACAGTTGTAATGTCACATGATACTAAAGCCAATAGCAATCACGATATTCTCCTTATTAACACTCTCGATCACCAATATGCACGGTTCTCCACTATCTTCCCTGAGTATATGGTGACATTATGAATTTGCTCGTTCTTTTCTAGCACTTGATCTTGTTTAAAATAAAGAAAAATGTCAAGGCTCCTTTCCTGTGCACTTCACCAATGTGATGGCTTTCCTAAAATCAACCAGCAGTCTATTAAGATGAGACAATGATTTTGAGCCCCTCCATATCACCGCCCTTGAATCACCAATTACTAGAAGTAGCAGGCCCTCAATAACTTAAATATTTTAATGACTCCATCTATGGAAGAAAAACACAGAGGGTCAAAGCTCATGGAGTACCACAGCAACACTACTACAGTGAACTTTGGTGAAGGCAGTCTGAACCCCAAACACCACTGGACCTGAAAATCTCAGAAACCTCCTGCCATAGCCCAAATGCCACGAGTATGTGATCTTGATCAATGCTTGAGGCACCACATGCAAGAAACCTCATAATGAAGAGCTCATTAGGGACTGCGAAAACCCTCCTGTACCTGTTTTTGAGAAGAAAAATCATCCTTTAAACAAGCAGCTAAGAGACCGCATGCTTTCAAAGGTTAAAGTAAAAGGCATCATCCATTTAAGCAGATCAAAGATCCAACCTATGAGTAAAAAATAGGAATTAGAAAAGTGAAAGCAGCAGCAGTTGCATTATAAATAACCAGGCTGAGAAGAGTGCAGCACTACACAATGAGATCATAAAGATGTAACAGCAAGACCACTTTAGAACTAAGAGAAGTAGATATTTCTGTGACTAGGAAGTCAAATTAGGCTGCATTGAAATTAAAAAAGATTCAGAGTTCAGATCAACAGAATGTTTGACAGGTATCTCTCTGACTATCCAGGAAGGGGATGTATCTTTTCATATCAGTTTTTTAAAAAAAGGATAAAAGGTAAAGTGTCAGATAAGAATGAACAATCAAAAAGAAAATATGAAGAATTAAATATCAAAAACTTGAAAAGTTGGTGACATTCGATGTATGCTCGGCTGAATATTTTATGCTAAAATATTTTGGTTTTCTAGAGCTTTGCTTTTATATATTTGATCAAGTTTTTCAAGTAGTTGGATTTTAAAATATATATTCGCTATGAAGGCCTTGATCTGGATAAGTTGACCCAATGGTTGATGTCATTTTATGAAGAGGTAACCATTTTTACATTAATTTTATTGATATCATTTCTAAAAACATAGATAACATAGCTTTTTCTAGTTAAATGGCAGATCCCTTTACTCAATAGGGTAAAGATGATTATATATTTGTTTAAAAATTATATAATTTTTTTAATGATAAAAACATTATATACTTAAAAGATTATGTAAATGTTATGCCGAATCCATGACTGTCCGACAAACACAACCATACTCATGCAATATCTAGTGTATACAAAAAACAAAAGGTCATAGATGCACAGAAGGTATCAGACATGGAAATCCTAAATAGCCTCAAACATTTTAATAGCTACATGCATGGCAATAGTATTAGTGTTCGAAGTGGGCATCTAGAACTCAGCCAAGACATTGTAGGCTTACCCTTTGGCACTCAGAAGTCAGAACACAAGAAGATAGCTTCTTTTTTTTTTTTGGTAAAGACAAGAATTGAGTTTCACAAGACCTAGATAAATAGAAATGCACTAATTGAAATATGAAGGTGTATAGTATGTCAATTTGTTCTCTTAATCAAATTAAACAGTTAGTGATCCAAAAATAAATAAATAAATAAAGAACATATATAAATGATAGAATATAAAGAGAAATGATTAGCCAAGATGACCCCTTAACGGACGTGTGAACTTGTATGCAACAATCCAGTCCATGAAAGCACAACTAAAACCGTACTACTAGGATACACATAGTTTTTTGTACATGGCTTACAACCAACACACGGATTAATACAGCTAAAGTACATTAAGTAAACATGAAATCAGCATAAACAAGAATATAGTAGATGGAGCTTTAGAAACATACCCATTCCCCTTACTTTACCAACTGCATCTGCTCCTCATCAATTTTTCCAACAGCCTCAAGTATTGAGGAGTATGTAATGAGATCATATTCAAATCCTTTTAGTTTCATCTCTTTCATCAGCTTAGCAGCTTCCTCAAACATGCCAGCGCGGCTAAGAGCGCCAAGAACTGTGTTATATGAGACAGCATCCGGTTTGACATTGAATTCTTCATTCTTGCAAACATCTCCATTGCCCGATTTGGACCATTCACCCTCGCCAACCATTCAAGATGATATTATAGGAATTTATGTCCGGAGCACAACCTTGTTCTTGCATTGTTCTAAGCAAGGAAAGAGCTTCATTTAACATGCTGACTCTTACCATCCCAGACATGAGTGCATTATAAGCATAGACATCTGGACTGCAACCTAGTTTCTTCATTTCATCAAAAAGGTCTATAGCATCATTAAGACGCCCACATTTTCCAAAATGCTTAATCATCACGGCGTACACCCGAGAACTTGAAGATCCACAATTTTCTTTTAGTTCTAGGAATAGTTCATACGCAGCTTCATATCGTCTTGCTTTTCCAAGGGCATCAATTAGGCTACAGTAGGCAGCTGGACAAGGTGGAAAACCTTTCTCATCCATCTCCTCAAGCAACAACAATGCTTTCTCCACTCTATTGGTCTTGCAAAAACCATCAATGAGAATTGCATATGTATAAGGACTTGGAACAATCCCACTTTCCTTCATTTTCTCAAACCATCGAGCAGCATCAGAACCATGAGACTTCGAGTGAAATAGAGTTTTAATTACACTGTTATATGTCACCACATTTGGAGTGATCTGCAAAGATTCCATGTCATTGAACAGCTTGATGACATCATCCAAGCGGCCAGCCTTGCCTAGAACATTGATTAAATTGTTGACAAGCACAACATCGGGCTTACAAGATTCTCTCTGCATATCAAGAAAAAGTCCATAAGCCTCTTCAACTCTTCCAGATTCACCGAGACCTTTAATCATCTCAGTGTAAGTAAAAACACTGGGGGTGCAACGCTTATCCTTCATTTCACAAAAAACACTCAATGCTTTCTCAAACTTGCCTGACTTGAAAAATATACCAATCAATGTGGTATAAATCTTTGCTGTGGGTTGTAACCCGTTTTCCTTCATCTCATCAAATAGCCTCACGGCAGAATCTTCACGACCTAGTTTCCCAAATGCCACAATAAGCGCACTATAGGTTATGGTGTTAGGGAAGCACATACCCTCATTGCACATTTCATTGTACAGCTCATGGACCTTATCATAATGGCCCTCTTGCATCAACATCATTATCATGCTATTATAAGCATTTGAAGAAGGTTTGCATCTTCTAGCCTTTATCTGGTAAAAGATAGAACAGGCCTTGTTCACCATCTTTGCTTTTCCTAAAATTCGGACAATGTCAGACAATTCAGTGGATCCAATGACGCAAGGGCTTCGGACCATGTCTTGGATAGTCTTCCACATCTCACCCACCAGCCCAGCTTCCTCCAGGCAACGAATAAGGGCCATGTACGTGGTGGAATCATGCTCAAAATTCTTCCTTTTTCCAGCCCACTTAAAAAACTGGATTTTCACGCCAATTTCAACATCGACTTTCATAACTTCGCGGACAAGTCGATGGTCTACCTTCAACATTAGAACTTCTAAGGCTTTCTCTGCATCTGGACCCCACTTGAATATTTTCAAGATTCTAATAAACCTTTCATCCAATGTACGAATTGAACGATACTTTCTTGATGATTTTGGATATGTAGGTAAGTCTGTTAGGTCCTCTTTGAGACTTGGGACTTGGAACATTTGTACAATTTCATTTTCTACATAATTCCAAACAAGCCAAATAAATTAGGAACTTAAAATTTAATAAAGACAAAGAGAACAAATTGAGAGAGAGAGAGAGAGAGAGAGAGAGAGAGAGAGAGAGAGAGAGAGAGAGAGAGAGAGAGAGAGAGAGGTTTCTCTACTGCCTACTGGAGTTGGGAGCAAGGGGGCCCATTGTACATGGATCCAAACCGCGGCGCTCACACCAACCTGTCCCATGAATTGGCAGAGCCTCTAATTTTACTCCAACAGAAATGATGTTCACCATCGCGATATTAACTCCCCAAGATTGTATTATGCATAATCACGCCTTTTACATGTGATCAATCCAAGGGATGCATGTCACTACAACTAGGGTGAAACTTGGGCCAGTACGAATTCATGGGAGGAGGTTGAAAATATAATCATTTAATGAACATATGAAGTTTTAGTCATGTCACCTGTTTAAATTGAGTCTAATTCATCAAAATGGGAGGACTTGTTTAATAGGGGACTCAACCTAGGGCTGTAAAGAGGTTAGTTCAGGTTGCTGACCCAGACTTGATTACATTTAATCAGGGCCAGTTTAGATCCTAATCCTGTGAAGCATGGTCACTCATGGAACTATATTTTAAGAAAGACTATGCCCAGTTCCCAATCTTAAAATTCATACCCAGACCCAAATAGATTTAATAGAGTCTAGAAAGGCTGATGGTTACAGCCTTAATTATGCATATTCAATGACAAACACCAGCACAATGTTGTTATCAAAATATTTGAATCTGAGTAGTTTTTTTTTTTTTTTTATTTGAACGGTAATCTGAGTAGGTTTAAGCTGGGTCTTCCACCACAGAGCCAAACCAACCCATTGGGTCTAAACTAGGACCAAGGTGCAGTATTTTTTGAGTTGCATCCAGTCAGGCCCGGGTTCAAACCTAACCCATTAATCTCCTAGCTCAAACAACCATAAATTCTCTCTTACCCAAGTGCTCGAACAAGCACAAATTCTCTCTTACAGTGAATCATTGTGTCTTTCCCAATATTTCTGTTCTCTTCTGGCGGACATTCGTTCACCCTTCAAATTTATCAATCAAACTTCCACCATTTTGAATGGCATTTAAAATAGTCACATTCTCACATGCATTCTGTTTTTTCAAGAAACTGCTACATCGTCTCAACTTGATACCCAGTTGACACTTGTGTCAGCAATAGGTCTGCATGACCCCATACAAGCTGATGCATATCTCCAGTAAGGTCAATACTCAATACAAGCCAATATGGGCTATTATTTAATTTTACTAGTTGAAAATAAAATCACCACAGATACATTAGAAACACACACAGATCCTAATCACCAATACCGATATGGATATCGCCCAGTCTACACAAGTTTCTACTTCTAGACCTTGAATCTATATGCTATTATAGCAAACAAATTGAAACTATATGTATAGCTTAAAAAAGGTCAAAATTGAAGAAACAAAAGTGAAGATCCATAAATGGCCACCAAATAATAATATATCTCTCTCTCTCTTTGAATGGGAAAATGTAAGTGGTGGCGAAGAAAATGAAACCAGGAAAACCATCCAATTCTATCCTCAAGTTTCAGCAAAAATATAGCTCTGACCAGGATTCATTTCATCCTCTCTTCTTGTTTTGAGTTTTACAGACCTAAGTCCATGGATTAGGAACAAATGAAACCCTAACCAAAAGTAGAACATGTGATGGAAACAAGAAACCTGCTGTAAACAAAGATGGTACTGCTAGTGAAGATTAAAAAAAAAACAGAGAGAGAGAGAGAGAGAGAGAGATGAGGTCAAATGCCTATGCCTTGTACCTGTTTGTGGAAATCTCTGAAAGAGAGAAGGAGTCGATGAGAGCGCTCGACGAAAGACGTTCGACCTCAAAACCATCGTGCGCCGAGGTCGAGTGCGGGCTGATTGATTGTGGCCTTCTTTGTGGCGTAGGTATAGTTGGAAAAGTAGGAGGTGCTGTTGAGCGCTATCATGCGCACGGCGTTGTGATTTGTGAGCATCCCTTCTAAATCTAATTCTAATGATGCATTGCAAGTTTGAGTTCAAATCGAGTGGGTGGGATTTTAGCACCATTAGATAACCCTATTTAGCTTTTATTTTTTTTCCTTACTTTAAAGAAAGGGTTTTCAACCCTTTAGGCTGAACTGATCCCTTCAGGCTAAGAGAGAAGCCGAGTAAAACTCTTGTGGCCCCCACGTGGTAGCACTAGTGGACTCAACCTTCATAGTTCCTGAAGATGGGGAAATCGAGATCGATACCAGGACCTCTAGCTCCGGTAGAGAGAAGAATCGTGGTCCTGACCACTCGGCCAACCCCTTGAGACTTCTCTACTTAGCTGGTTTACATGGTGTTAATCACATTTTCATCATGGTACTCAATCATATAGTGGGACCTACTTTTTTTTATGAGGAAATGTGGTTGGAGTAGATAGAATTCATCTTGATCGGTCCAGATGTTCTCTATGCAAGCCCCATAATGGAGTTACAAAAAACTATGTTATACGTAGGGTTGCAAACAGGACGGTTTCGGATCAAAACTATGGTGGACCCGGACCCATTTTAAAATAACGGTTTCGATTTTGAATCCGAACTTATTTTGTTGGTTCTCGACCCGGTTTCGATAAGAAAATCAGAATTCGGTTCCGGAATCGGGTCCACCTACAGGACTCGAATCTAGTTCCAAAATCGATTCTATTTTCTCTTTATTCTTCATTTTTTTCTAAAATAAGCATATCTTTCAACTTAAAACAGTGCATCAAGTCTACAACATCCAGTGTTATACATAAGAATGTCAAAAAAGAGTTGGTTTTAAAGTACAAATTGCAATATTAAATACTCATATGCCGAGCCCCGGGTCCACGGGTCGGAACCTATATGGACCCGGACCCGTTTATCAATCGGAACCTAAATTAGGTTCCGGACCCGGACCCGTTTATGAATCGAAACCTAAAATAAGTTCCAAACTCGGTTTTTTGCGAGTCGGAACTTCCAGATAACCGGGGTAATCGAATACCCGTTTACAACCCTAGTTATACGGTTGCGTGTATGATAGTTGCAACAGGAGATCTAGACTCTTTATACAACTCGTAATGCGTCAGATTTCACCCCAAAAATGACATAACTTTAGATTTTACACATGTTAAATCGAATGAAATAGAAAATCAATTTGCAATGGGACGGATGCATTTGATGTTTGGTGGTTTTGATCAAATAAATGTAGGATTGGAAGGATTAAATCAAATCATACCTCTTGACTACCATTATGACAAAATAAATGTAGGATTGGAAGGATTAAATCAAATCATACCTCTTGACTACCAATATGACAAATATCATGTTGTTTGTTTTGGCTCCTTTTTCTTTCATGTGTCTTATTTGTTTGCCAAAGGTTATGCATGTAGCATGCAGATTAGGTGTAAAAATGTGGCGACTTTAAGTTTCAAATAGATTTACACCACCACTGAAGCAAGAGGTGCTGGAGCACTTTCGCTATAATAAAATCACATTTTTCTTAGTACTAGGCCCATCAAAAACTTAATTTTATGAGGAATTTATCCAAAAAATCACCTTAGATGTCCACAAACCAAAAAAGGCTCCAGTAGTTCATATGACATGGAAGTGGTCCCCTAAGACCACTTTCATTTTTTATTATTAAAGTTTTCATTGAGCAACGACATCGTCACTCAAATAAATACTACAAAACCCTCGAGACCTTATTTTCCCTTTCTTCCTCCCCATCCGCTGTCTGGCAATTTCATTGCCTTCTCCTTCCTCAACAGTTTGCAATGTGGTCCAAGAGGTCTGTTTCCAACCTCCTTTGAATTGACATGGAGGTATTCTTTTTTACGGTATTCGGGATACAATGTCTGCACCTCTTTACCAGCCTGAAACCTAGTGTTCTGCGCTATTTGGGTCTACCATTGTGTTCTCTTGGCTTTCATCCAAATATCATTTATCTCATGTTTCTTGCATCAGCTGTCACTATTTTTGCCTAGTTTCAACCCTACTTAGCTTGTCACACCCCCAAAACCGGGATCCTGCAGTGATTCGATCTTGGGGAGTGTGATTTGGGGTTGATTAAAAATTTGTATTTCTCCCCAGGATCCACGTGTGTGAGGAAGGCAGAATTCTCAAACACATCGAAATATTTTGCGAAAGCTTACAAGGCGTTGCGACCCGAAATCCGTGGCCATCGGGTTCCGCGTCACACTGAACCTATCAGCATAAAGCTGTCATAGCAATATTCAAACTCGGACTAGAACAAAACATGATATCAAAATACACAGAGCTAACAGTAACATGCTTATCATTACCCAAGCATATTCAAGTTATAAATTAACTAGTGCATTAATTACATTCCCAAGATAAAGGCTAGCAAAAGACGTACAGAATAACAAGCTAAACAAATACTACCCAAATGTGTAATGAAACTCTGGAGTTAAGCATGACGTCTACATGACATCACTGACCCAACAAGCTTGCAAAACTCGTGGCTCAAAAGCCAACTGCACACGAAGTAGCTCAAGACGAAGACCTGCTACCTAAAGCACCAAAGTGTAGAATATCAGACACGACGGTCTGGCAGGTGATCAATTTAGGCAAGAGCATAAACCAAACTAAAGCTTAAAAGAAACAATGCTTAAAACATTTTACTGAACTTGAAACATATTTACAAGGTTTAAAACAATGCATGAGCAAGATGTTTATCAAGAAAACAAGATGCCACGAATGATATACGAAACGAAACTAACATGAATACATATAATATCATGAATAGTAATCCACAAAGAGCCCATCCTTTCTCCCTCATCCATGATGATGAGAGCAAGCACGCACGACAAAGCATAACACGCAAGAACACGAACCCACGCTACACGAGGTAGAAGGGGAAACCGGCCGCGGAACCGGAACACGCACGATTTGTATAAAATACACAACTAGTATGCAGATAGTCCACAAGTTTAAGGACCCCTGGATAGTGGATCAGACTGAAGGGGCATTCCAAGCTCAGTGGTATTTACTTAAATTCCACGAGACAAAATATACTTGCGAGACAAATCACACAAAAAGGAGAAAACTACTTGTCAAGCTAGTAGAGACTCGTCGTTTGAAGCCCATGGTTGACACGCTTCGCCCCATGGTTAAGGGTGCTGCCCGGACCGAGTTCTTATATTTTCATCATCGACCACGCACAAGGTGGACGATGTAAGCAAGACAAGACACGATAGCATGAACTAGTAACATATCAAAAACACGAAAGTAGTCCCCTCGTATATTCTTAAAATAAATCCTCGGATAAACTTGTGCTTGAAATTTTAAAGCCAGAGCATGACCATTTTTCTTGAATCAGTTTCTCAAACGAATTTGTACTTAGAAATTTAAAACATACACGATGACATTCATATATCAAAACTAAAGTTCGAAAATGATTCTTGAAACAAATCTTGAATGAGCTTATACTTGAAATTCAAACAAGAGTACGATGATATTCCTTGAATTAAAACCAAGGTTCGAAAATAAGTCCTTCAAGCATATGTTATGACCATCCATTGACCTTTGTGGAGTTAAAACCCAAATACCGGAAATAAAACGGATTGGTGCCCCCGAAGTTTAAAAAAGGTATTTCAGATTTCACATGCACAATGTCAAGTTAAAGGCCCTTCACATAGTCTAGTTTTTTTTTCCAGAAGAAATCCATAAAAAAAAATAGTGTCTTTTTGCAAGCCTCAGTCAACCCTCGGTCAGCTGTCGGCTGTCGGTCGACCGTCGGTTAGTCGACAGCTAACCGACACCTGACCGACAATGCACAGACAGTGCATTTCGGTTCAGATTTTGCATTTTTCTTCCCTCATTTCATTCTTATTTCTGAACCACCTGCACTCCCCAAGCATCCATTCTTTCCAAGGGGTAAATTTAAACATTTTAAACCATCCATGACACGATTTAAACCTTCCAACATCGAAATCATTCATTATTAAATAATGTTATTGAACAACTTGTAGAGCATTAAACAAGATAACATGCTTCCATTCAAAACAAGATCTCAAGATTAGGAAAATAATTAGTAATCATGCTTGAAAATTATTAAACATGCTAAGAGAGGTTTAACAAACATGAAATGAAAAGCTTGGTAACAATGGCAATATTTTCCTAAAGCAAAATGCCCAAAAATCACAATGCATCATAAAAACCCAAAATGATTACTTGCCTTTGTCCAAATGCTAAGCAAATCTTTCACAAATCCAAATGAAAGAGTTGTCCCACGAAATCTACACAAAAGCCCCAAAATAGAACACACAAAAATCACATTTTGGTCACCAAAAATCCCCATTTCGAAAATGGGTTTGAAAGTTAGAGAAAATGGCGCTTTGAGAGCTAAAAGAACTCCATGAAAGAGATGGGTTCAAGCTCTTACCCATGGCTGTCCAAACAAGGAAAAATGAAGAAGAAATGGTGGAGATTCAGCTGGAACTTCCAATGAGATAGTAGCAATCGAAATCTTGAGATGAGAGGAAAAAAATGGTGAAATCGGATTGAGATTTGGAGCTCCCTAGCCTTAGATTCAAGAGAAACAAGCTTGGGGAAGAAGAGGGTTTTCTCCTCCCAGCTCTAGGTCAATAAGTTGCAGGAAAATGGTGAAATGAAAATGGAAGATGGAGAAGACAACTTAAGTAGCTTGAAAATGGTCCCCATTCAGCTTAAACTTAAAATGGCTAAAACATGGTCTTGCGGGCCCCGGACGAGATCGACGAAGAAGAAAAAATCGATCGTTGAAATATCTAGTTTCCAAAAGTATATTTTCCTCAATTTATGAAATTTTCAAAATTCAGGTACAGATTTAGTGTAAAATGTCATTTTTGCCATTTTTTTCGAAAAACGCGATTTTTGAGTCTCAAATCCAAATGGATAAAACATGAAAGTTGCTAAGATCAATAAAATGAGTCGAAAGGAATAAAAATTAGAATTTTTCAAAATAAAAATAATTTATCACAAAAAATACATTTCACAAAGGCCGGGTCAAACCAAAGTCAATGGTCCTTAAAATCTCCAAAGCTACGGAAAATCTATCAAATTCAAAAACGAAGTCAAACCCACTACTAATCTTACTCAAAAAGCAAAACCACAATTAAAATAACACTAAACACAAAAATTGGGGGTCGGGGTCTTACATAGCTTCCTTTTGACTGCCTCTCTGTTGTCTCGAATGAGCTTCAACAATGCAGAATTCAGGCATATGGCGATGTTATTTCCAGCCAAACAAGCCAAGTGGGATTTCAATCTCATTTTTATTTATCCCACCTGAGTACTTGTTGTCGCAGAGCTTGAATTGGACATTTGATCTATCTAATTTGGTGGCAAACTGCCAACAAGGGTCTGTTCTTTTGGTTTTTTACTAAGTGGATTTGGTTGTCTTATTATATGTTGTCTTGTATTGGTTGGGAGATACAAAGGGGCTGTTTCAAAAGAGATGTTATAAACATGGTATAAGAGCTTTGGTTCTGCCAGCCGTGGGTGTGAGAAGAGGTGTCCTTTGGGTCCATGCCAACTGTTTGATAAAAGAACTTAATGACTCAAGTATGAAAACTGGTCAAACCAGCCATGAGTTTTTGAAAAAGGTGGAAACTTGTTAGGGATTGATCAGTGTATAGTGGTGGTAGAGAAGCTGTTTGAATATGAAGTTTTTGAATTTGTATCCCATGTTTTGTAGTGCTTGCAATGAAGCATGCAGATGATGTATGTTGGTTTCTTTAGATCATGTAGTGCGTATGCACATCATAATGAATCTAATGATTTTTTTTCCAAACTAAGATCAGCATCGACATCTTCGCCTAACAAAATATGCTGCCAAACTTTACAGTTTAAATTAGCGTCGACATCGTCGCCCCACAGTTTTTGAAGTATTGATGAAGATTAGAATCAGTGCAGACGTCGTCGCTCCACAGAATCTTAAGAAGCTTGATCCCATTAAAATGAGCGACGACGTTGACGCTCGTTGAAAAAAGGTTAAAAAAAAAAAGAGAAAATTTTGGCAGGAAGACTGGTTATGTTATGGGAGCCTGTTTTGGTTAGTGGCCATCTAAGATGATTTTTCGGGTAAATTCCTCTAATTTTATTTGTATTCCTGTATACCATTAATTTATGATCCAAATAGTTCATCACATGGCTTAAATTGACTGGGATATCAAATTTTACATCTTAATTCATAATAAAATTTGAGAAATCTCTATAAAAAAAAAAAGAAAAAAAACCTAGCAGTTAGATCTAATTTTTTGGACTTTTGTATGCCGCATATTCAAAACCCAAGCCATTCATTTTCTTTATATGGCTAAAGATGGTGAGAGGATATATATAGTTAGATTTTTAATGGGCTCAAGTGTGGCCCAATGACCACACGCCCAATCACGGATCCCATTTGCACAGCCAACTCACTTGAAGGACTCGCTTAATTGAGTTGACTGTTGCTAGGAGGAACTTAAAACCTACTCTAATACTCTACATAATGGGAAGGAAGTTGTCTAAAAACCAATATAAAAGGTTTTAGGGACTACAACTCCGCGCTTCAACCATAAAGGGATTATCCCATCCTTTGATCAAGTATTTAAGAGAAGAGAAGGAATGTAATAAATTCCTAATATAGGAGAAGCTGCGAAAAGTCCTGTGGAATATGATAAGAGTCATATACATGTTTAATTTTGATTAATCTCATTATCTCATTTCAAATCCATCCTATATTGTATAGATCCTATTAGAAATATGGAAATTATAGGCTAAATTATGAAACTTAAAACCCATACCCAAAATGTATGGTGTAAAGAGATTGAATGCTCATGGCATGGACTCAATCGTATAGGGCTTACCCAAAAGAACAGAGAGAGAGAGAGAGAGAGAGAGAGAGAGAGCTCTCTTTCTCCATTGTCTAAGCACATCATCGAATCACAAAAATCCCTTGTGTAATTTCTTTCTGGGTGTTTGGATTTTATGGTTTGTCGATCATATTCCATAGGATTGACAAACCATAAAATCTCCATGCAGGACTTCCATAGCGGCAAAAATCTCCCCATACCAACCACACAACTAGCACAAATGTACAATGGTTAAAGTGTTCTCGGCAACTAAGCATGGGCTGCTATCCTCTTTTCGGCCTGGCATTGATGATGATTATTGATTTCCTTCCTGTAACAAGGCTAGAAAATATACATCAGTGGAGGTTTCTTTTATCTTTCCCTGGCTATGTCTAGGTCCATCGATGGAAGGGTCTCAAAGTATAATTTTCCAATCTGCAAATACAATCTCCAACACACTGTAGTGCAAATTGGTAGGCACTTCATCACCAAATCATTAGCCAGGTCAAGAAAAAGGGGCTGTGTCTGTAGGAAATCGTGTGGGCCCATAACCCACAGGTCCCACATGTCTAGAGCCCTAGGGTTGGGTATTATTCCATCTCATAGGAGAGACAAAAGGCGAAGAGATCCACAGAGCTTCCCAATCACCGGAATGTAGATAGATCTCCAGCCGCATGTCTGAGTCTCCGCATCCAAATCCATCAGTGTCAATCTACAGCATTCTTACAAGACAACCTAGTTTGTGGCCCACAACATCTTGATTGGAAAAGCAGTGCCATAGACGATGCCGAATTAATGCACTGAGTCCAACCCTGGCACTTCTGATAGGAGGTTGCATAGGAGGATGATCTGGCAGGAACCTAATGCTAGCTGATACCAATCATAGGCCCTGAAGTGAATCTATTACACCCCTTCCCGAGTTAATCAAGATTAACTCTAGTTAATAGAGATTAATGCAAATTATGCATGATTAATCAAGTTAAAAGTCATTAATGGTTAAAATGGATCAACTTAGTCACAAGTGAATGAATTAAGCATAATAAAATGGATTTAAAAGAGATTGACTTGTTTAAGTTGGTTTTGAACTCAAATGGATGAACTAAGGACTTTTCCGTAAATACGGAATTTCATGTACTTCATCGAAAATAGTGGAATTTGGTGTCAAAGTGTGTATTTCGACGAGTACATCAACTTTCATAATATACTCATTATCATTTGACTTGAAATGAGTCAAATGAGTCTTAATTTGACTCAAAATGAAAATAAGCTAGATGAAGAGGGTTAAGTTGCAACACTGTATCCTATAAGGTTCTAAATGAACCCATAATCATTTCAGTTGGTCATTCTGTTTTCAAGTTGCTGGAAGCTAAGCATAAGTTCAATTCTTCTTTGTTTCTTTTTCTTTCATTCATCAAAGTGTTTGAGCAAGAGGAATTACAAGTGGGTTTTGAAGAGGAATTCGTGATTTTCATCTCTTGTCATCATCTTCTTCATCTTTTTTTGTTGAGTTCTTTGGAGAAAGGGTTTTGTTGGAGGAATTGTATCAACTTGAGTTCAAGAGAGAAGGCTTTTGTCTCAATTTGAAGTAAAGGCAAGTATAAACAGTTGTGTATGTTTATATGCTAATGGAGAGTTTGTTATAGTTTTGCTTTCAACCTTATTCATGAAATTGATTTGTGTATGTGATTGATTGATTGGGGAAGAAGATCAATTGAATGATGTTGAGATGAATTAGATGACGAATTGAAGTGTTATTTATATTAGAAATGATGTTTGAGGAAGGGAACAGGAGGTTCCAAACTTCTATTGCAAGCTATAAAGATTTGGTTCAACACCAAACTCATTTCAAAATTCTGAAGAAATTCTGGAAGTAGTTCGGTTAACCGTCAGTTGACCGAACTACTGACCAACCATTCAAATGGGAGAAAAATCATGCCTCTGGTTTGCGAACCGAGAGGTGACAGAAATACGGACATAGGGTGCTCGGTCGACCGACAAGTTGACCGAGTATACTAGTGAATTTCATCAAAATTTAAGGTTTCTGTATTTCGAACCGAAGAGCGACCGAGGGTTAACCGAGGGAGTTCGGTTAACTGAGGGGTTAACCGACAGTCAAGAATTGATTGTAAGTGGAAAAATGAGCTTCTGGAAAGCTAGCCGAGGAAATTCGATTAACCTAGGGTTAACCGAGTTGTATTGTTCAGTTAACCGACAAGTGACTGAACAGTTAACCGAAATTAATAATTTGTCAGATTTAATTCTGAATATATGGAAAAAGAGCCTATTAATTAAATCAAAGCTATTAACATTGTTTTTACCACCATAGGTTTTAAGTAAGGAGACTTTAATGTATAAATTTATATAAATTGTGGTGTCCATCGAGAATAACACGTAAATTAAATAACCAAGGATTACACCTAAATGGTTGGTATTACTTACTTGAGTTTGTACATTGAGTTGTATCCGAAATGGGTTATAACTTGAATTGGATACTAAAAGAAATGTTTATTGAATTGAATCCGTTAATTTGTAATTGAACTGAATAAACATGTTAAATTGTATTATTTCTTGAGTCTGTCACTACATAGTGATTTTGTTTTGCTCATTAGAGCTGTTCCCGCTGCAGCAGATGATTTGGGAGTGTTCCAAAGCTCCGTGGTGATGTCAGTAGTCCCTGGCCCGGGCACTAATAAATCCCACATACATGTTATTTGTATTTCCTTCCTTCAGGGAAGATGATTCCTTCCTTTTAAGGAAGATTTGATTTGAAATGAAATGCTATTGTAATTGCCAAATTTTTATAAAGACTCTTATTGATTATGAATTGTAATTGTATTTTCTAATATTGAATTTAGGCATATTAAATATGTGTTTAGCATATGAAAATCATAGATCTGTTTATACATTGTTGAATTGTCAAATTCACAGTGTTCTTGATGGCATTACAAGTCCAGCTGCCCATGCTGGTCCTGCAGAGGCCGCAGCGCCAGCATAGGAGACTGCTCCGGTTCCTCTATGAGGACTAGCTGAGTGGAGATGATTTGATATCATATTAGTATGATATTGAAAATGAAAATCTTGAAATGAAACTTTGGAATGGAGAGTTGGTTTGGAAATGTTTCACACTTTTCATCCTTGCATTGTCTTTAAATATTCACTTGGATGTTTTTTATTAGTGTAGATGAAATTTTGGTTATACAGAACATTGTATATTTGTAACTATTTCCGCATAATGTATATTTGAAATCCCTTGTGAATTTTGTTTGATTTGAAGTTCACGAGAGTAAGTATGGGACGCGACTCGGGATTAACTCGGATTTAGTCTAAATCGATCTCAGGCTCGGGTTGTGTCAGAATCACACATTCATCCCATGAGGAGAACTTAATAGTCCATTGTTGAAGTAGGTTTGGATAGAATCAACTGTGCCCCGTCGGAAAGATTCATGATCCAGCCCAAATTCTAAGGTTTCTGAACACCTATACTGCTTTAGCATTGGGGAAGATATTCTCCTACAACTACAAGCAACACAAGCCTCGTGCAGAGCTGAACCCCACGTCCTGTTGCTCAAAGGAGAAAATTTTATACCCACCTATATATGCACTCTGTACTGGCAATACAAGATGGGAACTGAAAATGTTGTGCAAGATGAACAATGAGGTTGGACGCGGGTCAAAGTGCGGCTTGCCATGGATTGTAAGTGATCCAAAAACAATGGCATTGAACAATCATACCCATCTCCTTTTTTCTGTTTTTTTTTTTTTTTTTTTTTGCCATTTTCCCAGTGTAGATAAATTACTTCAGTTATATGATGTATGACTTAAGGTTGGTAAATGAGGCTAGGATTCATGGTTTTCTAACAACTGTTGTTCCATAACACAAATGCCCATGGCATTATTGGAAGATGCTCATTGTTGCATCCATGAGGTTGCAAGTTCAAGTCATGTTACCATTCAAAGGAAAAAAATGCTAATTCCATGACATGGCACTCCAAATAAATGGTACTCATCCATCATGAGAAATCCCATGTGTAAATAGGGATGACATTTCTAGGATATTATTGGTGCTGACATATTTGGTGCGCCAGCTTCCAATTAGCAGGACATGATATAAAAGCTCTTAGTTATAAAATGACCCGAGGACCCAACGACCTGTGTAGCTCATGATGTACAATAATGTGAATTTCTTCTTCCATGTATAATTATTTGTAAAGATGAAAGAAACTAATTCAAACATCATGAGGATATAAATAAAACTACCCCCATCTGGATTAGTAAAGCTCATTGATTCGACAACCACACTCTGTGGAGTTCTCACATGAGTCGTGCAACTTTTATATCATTGTGATTCCTCAACCACCTGCACCTAAAATACAGTTAGCATTTGAATCTATATCATACACTGATACACTACACTACGTAACAGATGTCACCTAAAAGTGAAAGTAACAAAGGACTTGCACTACCTTATTTAATGAATACAAGCATGGCCAAGTAATCTCAAAACTGTACTGTAGAAATCACAGCACAAGTGCTTCCAAGTATCCTTTAATTTCTATATCACTCCTATTTCTTGTCAAGTGAAAATGACACCAAGGGCCCTTTTGCCTACTTGGTATCTAAATACTGGGAATTCATTGTAAAGTGGATTCCAACAGAGGGAGTATTAAAGAGCTATTGAGTATAGAAGTTGGAGATGTAGATGGGCCTCACTTTTCTAGGCTTTGATTTACTAAGATGATCTGGATAATAATTTTGTACAAAAAAATAGACTATTTGATGAACTTTTTTTATCTTCATGTTTACTCCAACTTTTAGCACCCTATAATAGGAAGGCATTGCTTAGATTTCCTGACAATTCTATACAAATAAGGAAAAAAAGGCCCAAGAAAATTTGGGTGTTATATGTATTTCAAATCAATTTGGTCTTAACTTTTAAGACATGGATGTCAACGATGGAAGCCATCTTCTCATTTAGGCAATTAATGAAAAAATATCGAGCAAAAAGGAAAAATCTACACATAGTCTTCATCGATCTAGAAAAAGAAAAGACTACGACAAGGTACCTAGAAATTTAATTTGGTGGGTTTTAAATAAAAGATGTTCAAATATGTTATATTGAAATTATTAAAGACATATATGAAGGAGCAGTAACGCGCGTAAAAACTACTTGTGGAGAGACAGGGGAGTTCCCAGTAACCATAGGTTTGCATCAAGGGTCAGCCCTAAGCCCTTATCTCTTTGGTTATGGATGAGTTAACTGCTCATATTTTAAAAAATATACCTTGGTGTATGTTATTTGTGGATGAAATAGTGTTGGTATATGAATCAAGAAATAGTGTGAATGCAAAACTTGAGAGATGGCAGAAGGTTTTAGAATCTACAGGCTTTAAAATAAGTAGTACAAAGATGGAATATATTCAGTGGGCATATAGAAAGAGCTGAGACTACTGTAAGAATTGAAGACTGTGAGATACCACAAAAAGATTATTTCCATTACCTTGACTCTATAATTATTAAGGATCGGAAGATTGATGAAGATGTCAAAACATAGGATAAAAGCGGGATAGTTAAAATGGAGACTTACTTCCGGCGTGCTTTGTGACCGACGAACGCCAACAAGATTGAACAGAAAATTTTAAAAGACAATGACTAGACTAGCTATGACATATGGAGCATAATGTTGGCCAATCAAGAATCAACATATGCACAAAATAGATGTAGCAGAGATGGGGATGTTAAGGTGGATGTGTAGTAAAACTGGGAAGGATAAAATTATAAATGTGTGCTTTTGAGAGCATTTAGGGTAAGCATCAATAGGAGATAAAATTAGAGAAACCTATATGAGATGGTTTGGGCATGTCCAACGAAAGCTGGCAATGGCGTCAGTATGAAAAAGTTTGGCTATGAAGATAAATGGCCCACCAAGGGGAAGAGATCGATCAAAGAGGACATGGATAGAGGTAGTGAAAATAGATCTGAAGAAGTGCAAGATATCTAAGTGAAGGTTTTACAGGACCCACTAGAATGAATGTTAGTCTAATTAATCAAATCAATGCAGCAGATGTAACCAATCACATAATATAGAACTAGCAAATAAATCTACTAAGCAATCACCAAGAAGGCAGACACAAATTTAATGTGGATTCTCATCATTCTCATCAGAAGTTTCATCTTCCCAAGTAGTATTCAAGGCCTTTTTTTTGCCTTGACACTCATAGCATTGAATCCCTTTAAAAGATTTATTCTTTCCAGAATTTTTAGGGATCCTCACATTAGTTTTCTGCCCCTTCATAAAAAGCTTGAATTACTTCATGAACTGTACAGCAACTTGGGGATCAATTTCCTCGGAATCTAAATCTGAATCACTTGCAACTTTCTTTTATGATTCCTTGGACGCTTTCTTATATGATTCCTTGGACGTTTTCAAAGCAATACCGTTAGATTGTGTCTTCCAATTAGACCTAAGGTTTGCTTCAAAAGTTTATAGGTTACCAACCAACTCATCAACTTTGAGCGTATTCAGATTCTTATTTTCCTCTATGGCCACAACCTTTCCATCAGACCTTTCTAGAAGAGACATCAAAATCTTTTTAGCAATTCTGTTTTCAAGAATTGGTTCCCCCAAGGTAAAGGTATCATTGACAATTGCATTCAGTTTACCATTAAATTCATTGAAAGACCCATCTTCTTCCATATTTATGGCTTCAAAGGCTGTATACTACTTCTGAAGTTTCGACTATTTGACAGTGTTAGTCCCTTCATGCACAGTCCGCAGGATATCACAAGCTTCTTTTGCACTAGTGCATGTAGAAATTCTTCGAGACTCAGACATATTAACTCCATTATACATAGCATTCAAAGCCCTAGAGTTACAAGCGGCAACCAACTCTTATTCCTTAGTCCACTTATCTTCAGTTTTGGGATTAGTTACCCCATCAGCAATAATAGTGGGCAAGAAATAGCCATTCACAGCAGATTTCCAAACTTTCAAATCCATGGCTTTCAAGAAGGCAATCATCCTGACTTTTCAATAAGCATAATTGTTACCATCCAACAGAGGAGGCTTACTGGTTGAAGTGCCTTCGCGGTAGATATCCATTCTAGCAATATTTGGATCAACACAATAAAATAGTGTAACCTGCTTTGATACCAATTGAAGGTTTTGCAGGACCCACTAGAATGAATGCTAGTCTAATTAATCAAATCAATGCAACGGATGTAACCGATCACATAATATGAAACTAGCAAATAAATCTACCAAGCAATCATCACATGAAAGCATATACAAATTTAACGTGGAAACCCTTTCCAGAGAGAAAAACACGACTAGAAATCAAGATTTTACGAACAGTTACAAGATATACTCACATGCTCCTCAACCTAAAGACCATAGTTGTTCTCGTACAAAATCCACTAACACGACATCCACCGTACACCGTTCTCCTTACTTGATCTCCTTGCACCTTGTCAGTCAAGATGATCTATCTTCTACAGGAAAGCAAAGGCAACAATGACCTTCTAGAGCAGCCCTTTAGAATGATCTCTCAATGGCTTTAGAGAATAATCTCTCTCCAAGATATCTATGACTCTGATTAATAAGAGTGGTAACTTTTAGGGTTGAGAGCAATACCCTATATATAGCCCTAAATTCGTGCATAAGACTCCTAGTCATAATCCACTCAGAATAACACTCCTTTTCGAACTCTATGATAGAGTTCGGATCGGGCAGGGCTTGTCCGCCTCGCTTGCTATAGTGAGCATGTGCCTCACTATAGCGAGACACCATTCTGCCTTGGGTGAGACAGCAGACAACGTCTGACTGTCATGTTGACTTTTAGGCCTTACACTAAGGATTTGGCTCAAGATAAATCGTAATGGAGAAATAAGATTCATAATTTGTATTTTACTCCTATGCACTGTAGTTTCCCCTAACTTAGGAGAAACAATAATCTTCAATCTAGGAATGTTTACAGTATCGTCAGGCTGTGAGTTCAGAAATGTGGGGCATAATTCAGTAACCCGGACCATTAACATAATTAGTTCCACAAAGGTAGCCAATACTTTCAAATCTAGTAATTCAAAATAGATGCATTGAGATATATGAAAAGAGAAGGATGCAAAAAGCATCAAGCTCTCCTCTAATTTATTCCCAGGTTCCTCATTTGAAACAGTGAAACTGACACCCCATTTGAAGTTTTGTATCCTCTTTGCTAAGCTAAGGGTATTTGATAAAAGCATGGCTATGGTCATTGGACCAACTCCACCAGGAATTGGGGTGATGGCTAAAGCTACCTTACAAGCCTCTTCATAACAGACATCACCTACCAAGCGATAGCCTCTAGGACTTTCATGATCCTGTCACAATCATAATCACCACTCAAAATTCCGGGAGACCGATGTACAATTAAAGCATTAAGATTCAAATGGTTTTAAAACTGCCGCACAATTTGCAGTTGTTGCCTTCTATTTTTGTTAAATGCAAAGCAGGAGGGAAAGAAACATAAACCATAATGTATCTTGATGTATAGAAATTACCATAGATCATAACTTTTTTTATAGTAGTTTTCAGGATACAGAAATAATAATAAGATGTTTTATTAGCAATAATAATTGTTAATTTTGCCTATGCTGTGGGAACCATTTGCTTTCCACCTACTTTATCTTTTTAGTTGGTTGCATGTGCTAGATCCTAACAAACACCTCCTAATCCAAAGATGCCCAATGCCCAACCTAAAATTGTACTATAAATTTATCATCAGGTGTTACATCCAGGTCCCGAATCACCCTGGCCTAGGGTAATCCTCGAGGTGAGACACACGTACTCCCGTGATATTGTACCTGTCTCGAGTCAAATACAGCACACGAAGGAGAAAAATAACTTTTTCCTCTCCTGCGTCTAGCTCACTAGAACCTGTCAATAACATTTAGAAATAGCGGAAGCTGTAATTACATACACATCAAGGTACCATTTCTCATTCAACCCAATTTAAACCCTCAAATTTATACAAAAGAATTACACTTGTATATACATTGATTTACAAAGAGGGTTTATAAAAGTACCATGCACAACTATACCAAAAGTATAATCAAAAGTATAACTGAAAAGCTAAGTGTGACCCACACAAAAAGTGGCTAGTCATACTCTAACTATAGGGCTCTCAAAATGTGCACAACGCTCTCCGGTGGAGAAGTATCTACATTGGCCCATTACCCAGCCACTCCTCTAGTCCTGGAGGAACCTCCTCGGTCTCCTCCTCTCCCTCCTAGGCCTCCTCAAGGTCGGGAGCTGTACCTGCGTCTGTAACATCAAGAGTAGTACCTCAAATACGATGAATTGGCAAGTACAGACATTAATGAGGAAATACATAATGTTTCAAAGTGAATTAAATGACAATCGATTAATAGGTGTCAATTTCAAGTAATAACTAGGCAACTGTGCAAAAATCGAATAATTTATGCTTTACGAATCAAAGAGGAAATAAAACACACTAATTTGGCCACTACATTGAGCTCACTTCTCAAAAGAGAGCGAATCTAGTTGGGATGTCACCAAGCGGCCCTGCCAAAGGCTAGCTGGCTACCCGGTTCTGGAGTTCCGGTGCTCCAGATGATGTATTGCAGTAGTCTCGAATAACTAAACCAAGTTCAACCCCGTCGGGTATCACAGGGTCGAAGCTAAGTAGTGCCGACTCAATCAAATCGAATTTGAGTAAGTTTAACTTGAATTGTTCAAAATCGAATTGAATAGTAATTACATATATACAACTACTTACTCAATTTAATTCCCCATCGAATACCGAAACAGCTGTAAGACAGTTTAATAACAACAAATTGAGAATGAATGACCGAATCACAATTGATACTAATGATGACACTAATTAATTAACCAGAATTGATATTATTAAGGAAATCTGACTTCAATATGAAATGCAATAGATTTAGAGGAATCAAGACATTTTACTAGCAAATTCTAAACTATTACTCATAGTCTCTCACCGTCCAATATAAGGTAGTTTCAAAATGTCAACGTACTACTATCTTGTTTGAGTGTCACTTATTATGAGAAAGTATGTTGAATGTCTAAAACTAACCTTCATGGCATAGTGTTAGACTAAGGATTTTCCATTAGACCAATAAAGAGGTCAAATGTTCCATTTTAAGGTCATAAGGGTCCTTGAATTCCTAATCACCTATTGGAACAAGGTGTGCACCATAATTATTTGTTAGAGAGGATTATGGAGGGTCAATATAGGTTAGAGGTGATATTCCACCCTTAAAGTGGTCAAGAAGGGAACCCTAGCCTTCAGTTCAGGTTCGCTCGAGCGGACCCATGCATCCAGAGAGGTGGTCGCTTGAACGACCCCTTTGTTCGCCCGAGCGAGTGACATTCTGAGAGGGTTCGCTCGAGTGGACCCTTGTTCGCTCAAGCGAACACTCCAGAATTCCTATTTTCGGAATTCTCATTGTCTCTTCCCCCATTTCATTTCTCAACCTCCTTCCATCATGTAACCTACACAATGGAGCCTCCTTGCTCCCATGTACAACCAATAGCCCCTCCATCCATCTTCATCAATCAACTCCATAAAACAATCCAAACCATTCATTCCATTAAGAAGCTAGAATCATCAAAGATATAGAATCTTTTTTTTAATCAATGAGTGAATAGACAACAATGTATATCCAAATTAAACTTATACTTGCCTCAATAAGCTTTCCAAGCTCTCTCTTCACAACTTGCTCAAAAGAACCCAAAACCCACAAATATAAAACCTTAATCACCAATACACATGAAAAAATGCTAATGAATGGTCATGCATGGTTAAACATGAGTCTCTTGACTCTAATGCAACTCAAAAACATAAACCAAAAGGGGATTTACTCTTACCTTAACAAGAAATCTGAATTTGGCAAGAGTAGGAGATGAAGAAGGTGGGTTCTTGTCAACAACTAGGAAGAGGACATGAAGAAGATGGAGATGAGTCCAACCTAGCTCCCAAAGACATATGCACACTTGCACAGTCCTTGTAGTGATTAGAAAAGAGAGGAGGAAATGAAGGAAAAGAGAAGGAAGAAAAGCTCCTTGTAGCCAACAAAAAGGGAATGGATCGGTTGGAATGGGTTTGGGGGTTTTTAAGGGATAAGGTTCTCATTTTAAAAGAATGTCCCTCCAATTCCTAGTACTTTCACAAAGAGTCAAATGATGGCCCACTTACCAAATGGTTGATCAAATGAAGTAGAGTCTAATACAAAAATTAACGTGCTCGACGAGATACACGTGTTGACGCCAAGATGGCTTGCATATGATGCAAAAATGAGAAAACCGATAATTACATAAAAGCCCTCGACTCTACCCAACCAAGTCGAACCGGTTTCATCTCACCTATCTAAGACTTAAAACTCAACCAACTCAACCTATAAGGACTAATTAATACTAATTACCATAGTTAGTAACTAAATATAATTAAATTAACTAAAATACGATTAATTGACACTAAACACGATTAATTAGGATCGGGGTGTAACATCAGGTGGGCCACTGTGCACAACAAAATAACATTCGGAAAAACTTACCAAAGGCTCACGTAGATATTAGGCCCGCGTGATGAATATTGGCTTGGTTCTCAAATATGTAACCTACTTTGAGAACCCCGGCTAATGCTTCACTTGGAATCCACACATTTGCCACAGCACATGCAGCCACGTTGAAATAATAGTTGTGGAAATTGCAGTGCATGATATCAGCCATTATCAGAAGGCTTTCAAATAAAATCGAGGTTTTCAGAATTATCTTGATGATACCACCATAAAATGACAAATTTGGGTCCCTTCAAAATATCGGATGCCCCTCTGAACAGTCAGCTACTTCAGAAGTAAGATGTATGTAGCAAGTATAAGGTTCATGACTCACATATCCTGGATGCCCATCATTTCAGCCTTCCAAATATGTCCACCAAACCAGATGGGTTCTATAATTGTTGACCCTTGACCCAAGAATATACATAATGTCTTCGAGTCTTGAGGTTGCGTGTACACATGAAAGCCAATGGTGTAGATGTGGTTCTATAATTGTTGACCCTTGAAACAAGAATATACATCTTTAAGTCTTGAGGTAGTTGTGCACATGAAAGCCTATGGTACAGTGATCAATTCCAACGACTTCATTTAAAGAGCATGCCTAAAAAACATAACATAAAGTTAAGGATTCTAGCCATCCTAATTTCTGGCGTTCTTTAGGGTCGTTTATCTTTCATGCTTGAAATTGAAAAATGAGTTTTGCATATGGACATGCAACAGAGAAATGTTCTCCTAGGAACAACCTTATATGCACTCTAGTTTCTTGGGGCTCACCTTGATCAATCCCCCCCACCCCCACACCTTGATCAATCACTAAGCCCAATTTCACTCTCATCGAACCTTTATCCACTGTTGGATTGAATCTCTAAAAAATCTATGGTTAAAAGCCACCAAACCTTATGGCTATTAAATCAAGGGCTATGATGATCTACTGAGGCTGATTTTTTTTTCTTGACCCTTTATCCATGAAGAGACCTTTCCATGTACCCCACTAATTAGTAGGCATCCAAGTGGGGCTCCACAAGCTAGACTGCATATGAGAAGTATGCAGTCTGCTTAGGAGAACACCACTCTATGTTACATATGCAAATATTACATAGGTGAAACACATTACCAAGTTTGTCAAAATTACCATTTTCACGAGTAAATTAGTACATCCATGATCCAATGGTTTCAGAAGTGTTTGGACTTTTTGAATGCTTTTCACAAAATTTTTCAAAATCTATGAAGGTTAAAAATATGAAATAAAATGTCTTGATGCTTATCATTAATATGAGAATATTGAATGATTCAGATCATTAATTGGGGGCCCACCAATGTGCAGAAAATCAGATTATATGTAAGGACTTTTTCAATGTTTTTCACAAATTTATTAAATATATTAAGATTTAAGATACGAAATTAAACATCTTAGTGTTTCTTAGCCCCCTAAAGAAGATGAACGGCTCGGATCATAAATGTGCAGCCTACAAAAGTGAAAAAATAATAATAATGTGGCCGATGCGGTTTGAACCTGTAACCTGTTTGAGCAATGAAACCTATACCACTGCCTAGCTTTAATGACAATGTAAACATTTTACCACCTCCTCAGGTATGTAAATTAGAGGCTGAAAATGACCTCATTTAAACACTATTTTCCACACTCATCTATGAATCACGTGCATAAATAAGTAAAAACAAACGTGATCATGCATACGTATGTATATGAGTGCAAACAAACAACCCCTAAGGGCCAACGTGTTTGCTTGGAATTCAATTCCATGTGATTGTAACAAATGTATTACTGAAAGTGGCTAAAATTGAAGAAACAAAGGGGAAGAATCATAAATGACCATCAAATGATCTTCCCTTTAATGAAAAATGAGTTAAGGGGATATGGGAAATGAATACACATTCATCACATTAGTAAATCAAATATTAGTAAAAGTCAAAGAGCTAGACCCATCTACATCTCCACCTTTAATCCTTTACCCTTCACCTCTTTAATAAGCCATTATTAGAACCTTTATTACCATGAATTTCAATTCCATGCAAAATGCAAACAAATGGGCCCCAAGTTGGCAGCTATATCCTGGCCATATGGCATGCCAATTGGTAGATTCAAAAATTCATGCATAACTACGATGCACGACAAAGCTTGGTGCTCGTTGGACACCATAAACCGTTGTAGGAAGACACTGGAATTGCCTATTGGTGATACCCATGCAAATGCCACCATGGAATACTAATCAAATAAAAGGATACAAACAAAATCTACTTACATCAACAGGATTAATCCCAACCTCTATGACAACTGCATCAGGTTTTATCCAGCAACCTATTACACCCCGTCCCGAGTTAACACGATTAACTCTAATTGATCAAGATTAAAGTAGATTAAGCATGATTAATTGAGATAAATGTGATTAACAACTAAAATGAATGGAGTTAGTCACAAGTGAATGGATTAAGCATAATGAGATGATTTGGAAGACGCTGAGTTAATTAAGTTAATTTGGAGACTCAAATCAATGGAATTAGAGATTTTCTGTAAATACGGATTTATATGTATTTCGTCTGATACGGTAAAACTTTATACCATCATGTGTATTTCAATGAGTGTATCAATTTTCATAAGACATACATTTTTATTTGACTTATGATGAAGTAAGTGGCTTTTAGTTTGACTTGAACTTGAAATAAGGTAAATGAATGGTTAAAATGCAATTTACTATTATATTAGATTGGAGACACAGTTAGAATCCATTTTCAGTCGGTGAAATATTCCGGAGTATAGCTTAACCGATTTCAGCTTCTTCCTTTTTTCTTCTTCTTGGTTTCTAGCTTGTTAATCGTTCAAGAGAGGTGGTGTGCATGTGGGTTTTGAGAAAAGGAAGCTTAGAACTTTGTTTCTCCATCATCTTCTTCAAATTGTTTGAGGCTTAAGCTTGAGAAAGATCTCAGGTCTTCTTGTAACAAAATATCAAGTAAGTGTTTTGGAGACTTTACTTGTGAATAGATTCCTTAGATGTCATTTTCATCTCAGACAATTGATTGAAATTAGTTTTGGGTTTGTTTATGGTCTTAGGTTTGACATAGGGTTTTCAAGTGGGTGAATTTCATCTCAAATCTCAACCCTCAACTATCAAAAGGGGTTTTTGTGCTAGAATTGAAATAGAGGCAAGTATAAACAATTATATATGATTAGATGCTATTGCATGTTGGTTTCTTTTAGTTTATTTGTGAATTTGAGTTCAGCTCTTTATGGTTATGTGATTTGTTGTGTTGGAATTGATTGGATGGACTGAAAAGTGTTTGAATTAATTATGGAATAATGAAAGAGAAGATGGATAAATGGTATTTAAATGGATTGAGCGAAATTGTGCAAGTATAAACATTTATTTATGATTTGAATACTAAAATACTAAGAGATGTTATTGTTAAATGTGTTTAATGGATTGATTAGATTTGTGATTTGATGAAGAAATGGATTGAATAATGATTAGAAGTGTTTTATGTTTTATGTGTAAATGGTGATGTTGGGGAGGGAACAGGAGGTTCCAAGTTTATTTGCAGGTATGGAGTGAATGGAGTTCAAAACAGAATTGATTCAGAATTTCTCTGAAATTTCTGTGTCAGTTCGGTTAACCGAAATATCTAGTTCGGTTAACCGAAAGTCCAGTTCAGTTAGCCGGCGTGAGGTAACCAAGCTCACTTGATGCTGATTTTTAAAAAGAAATGATGCTTCTGGAATTATAAAAGAGAGGTGACCGAATGCATTTCGGTTAGCCGACATGAGATATTTGGTTGACCGACAGGTCATCCAAGTTTTGTGAAATTGCAAAGAATTAATGTTCTCTGGATCCTGAACCGACGTGTAACCGAGAACTAACTAAATTCATTTCGGTCAGCCGCCATTAGTAGTTCGGTCGACCGAGACCGTGACCAAACTGTGACTAAACTGCTAGCCGAAAATAGTAAATTATTAGATCTAATTCTGAAATTCAAGGCTGTTTATACTGTTTATACCTCCTTAAGTGTTAATTAAGGGGACTTTAATGTACAAGTTCATATGAACTGTGATGTCTATCGAGAATAACACAAGTACATTAAATAACTAAGGATTACACTCATTTGGATGGTATTATTTAATTGAAAGTAATTGAGTTTGAATTGTTAAGGATATGTACTTTATTGTCTTAAGTGACATTATATAATGAGTCAAACCCATATAGGATAATTATTGATTTGTATATTGAAAGAATCCTGAAAGGATTAATATTGAATTATACCCGTTTATTGTAATTAAATGAAAATTAAATGAAATGAATTGTGTTATAGATTGATTCTGGCACTACATAGTGATTTCTATTTCTACTGCAGCAGATTATTTGGGAGTAATTCGGAACTCCGTGGTGATGCCAGTGATCTCTGATCAAGACACTGAGTAGACTCCACTTATTTGATAAGTCCTTAAGGCCTGAGTCATGAATGGTGCGTCCATCAGTCCTGTGTCGGGGAATTTACATAATTCTTCCATTTTAGGGAGATATAATTTGTTTGAAAATGCTATGGTAGTCTGCCAAATTATAAATACTCTCATTGAATTAGAACGGAATTATAATTGTACTATTTAATATTGATTTTGATTTGTAATTATATTGTTTAATATTGAATCTAGAAAATTTAAGTATATGATTAGCATGTATAATCATGTAACTGTTTATACATTGCCGAATTGTCAAATTTATAGTGTTATTGATGACATTACATGCACAACTACTATTGCCGGTCCTTCAGAAGTCACAACATCAGTGGGAACAACTAATCTAGTTTCTTCAGAAGGATTAGTTGAGTAGAAATGAAATAGTATTTGGAAGACATCTTTTATAGAACGTTTTAGTATTGTTCAAATTGTAAATACAGTTTTGTTATATATGAGCAATGTATAATTGTTTATGTTCCGCATAATGTGTAATTTGATATCCCTTGTGAATTTTATTGTTAAAATTCACGGGAGTAAGTATGGTCGCAACTTGGAGTTAACTCGATTTAAATTTTTATCTCGGGCTCGAGTCACGACACTACCTCTCACCATATTGGCAACTCCTGCAGCAGAGATGACAATAGCTTCTTGTCTTGTGATTTCCTCGATGTTCTTTGTATATGAATGTACAATGGTGACAGTGGCATTTTCCCTCTGTGAACAACATTAGTGCAGCATTTCAAAAAAAAAAATAGTGCAAGAGGTTCCCACTGAGAAAAAGATGATTGTAACCAGAAATACACTGATAGAAGAATACAAGAAAACTTTTCAAGGCAAAGAAAAATCATGACTGATCGACAAAGTTATTAAATAAACAACATATGGAAATGAATTTTACCTGTAGCAGCAGAGCAGCAGGCATCCCAACAATATTGCTACGGCCAATTACAACTGCTCTCTTAATTTGAACTCTAGACCGATGCAACAACTCTATGCATCCTTTGGCCCGTTTGGTAATTTGACTAGTAAAGTCAAGTAAAGTTAAATCAATTTAAACATCACATCAAAATTACTTTTTACCAAAATTCCCTCTAACTTTTCAAAAACAAAAGTAAAAAAGCAACTACATTTATTAACGAACAGACAAAAAAGCTCCTTCTCACATACAAAAGGTCAAAAATATTTCATTTCAAACAACTAAAAATAAAATACCATCATAACCCACTACATATTTTATTTTTATTTTTTTTTTCACTTCACTCTACCTCACTTTAAAAGTAAAGTGTCAAACGGGCGGGGTGCATGGAACAAATAATGGCACCCGACCTCGCATCGCAAGACGACCAATGTTAATGGATGGAAGCCATCCACATCTTTCTCAATGCTAACAGCATTTAAGATAATCTCCTCATCCATATGCTGGTACCAAGGAGGAGGCTATTAGATAGTACACACAACCAATCTGATCCTGACAGACAGTATTCTACCATTGAAAACATTATTCTAGAGAGTACAATCTGGATGAGTAAAAAAAGCTATCATGTCAAGACTAAGACATATTTCTAGAGATTAAATTAATTTTTCAGAAAATGCTTATATAAATGATGGTTGAAATAATTACATGATTAACGTTCTCTTAATCGGCCATAATTGATAGGTTTCATTAATTTTCACCACGACACCAAAGAAAATACACCAACTATACACATGAAAAATAGGGTAACTCATAACTACTATGTAATAATTTATTATATCTGACATTTTAACACAAAGCTAACTCTAGATGGATGGAATAAGGCTTTGATGATAACAACCACCACAAGGAGTGACGATAGCATTCAATGGAACATGATTTTACAAAAATAGATGCAGTGAGAAATAGAGCTCTAGAATGAAAAAGGCATACACTAGGTAGTGGCAGCTGGACAAGGATACCATGAACTGAAGGATCATTATTAAAGCCTGCAATAGAATTAAGTACTTCTTCACTGCTATCTTCAGGTAAATGAACTTCATCCGCTCTAATACCAATGAAGGGAGTAAATATAGCGGAAGCAAGGATCTATAGGTGTTGGCTGCTACAAAATGCGATTAAGACAATGTCGGCTTGAATCAGGCAATGGTGTGGAGATCTGTGACTGTCTATAAGAGATCAGTCACATATGAGTCACTCTTCAATATCCAAGGGCAAGGATGGACACCCTGGATGCAGAAGATGATGATGGAGAATTGGAGATCTAGTGGAAGGAAGATGAATTCTTCAAAGTTGTTTCAAGCTATATCTCTCATGTCTATATATAGCCCTTAGGCTAAAGGGTGATGAGATCTCTATTCAAATTCGAATTGAGAGATGATTATGATCAATCTCTCTCAATTTGAATTTAAATGTAGATATGATAAAGAGATAGAGAGTTGGATAAAACTCAAGCTATCCTTATCCATATCACCATGAGACTCCTTGTGAGGGGTGTATCTTTATGAGTGGGGTCCATCCACATGTAAACACAAGTGGGTCCCATCACAAATGCCAACATCTCCCACTTGCACCGAACAGGATTCATTCCATTTGATCACTAATTTCCATCATCAAATTCTACAAAGTAAAAATGGACCTGAAGAGTGGAACCTCCACTATGCCTATTCACGGAGAGAATGTACACTAAGTCGCCATCTGACTAGAATACACCAACTCACCGACACATCAGTCTGCCCTAGACACTCGCATGACCACACCGGATTGGATGTTGACTCATACCCTTGAGTCGTGTTCAACCCACATACGTGCTTATTTAACTTATCGAGTAAAACCTTTTACAAACATTTCTTTTTATAAAATAACATATTTATACATATATATAATTTAGAAAATTGTTTGTCTTAAAATTTTCAAAATACTCGATATAGCCCGGGCTGATAAGTATCATAAGCACGTATAAACTAGAGTGTGATGTCAAGGGGTCTTCCCATGGACTTACGATGGTCAGAATCAACCAAGCAGCTTTCCTAGCACGGCGGCTCGTAGGCTCCAATGTTGCCGTGGCACAACCACAGCTAAAGTAGCATCACCGATCTCATCTTTCCAACGTAGAGGTTGGTATAAGGGCACAAGAGCCTCAAGAATTGGTTCACACAATAACGAACTCCAAGCTCAAGAGTCACCTACGGGACTAACACTCGCACAACAAACAGGATTTCTAGGGTATTATCCCGTTGCTCGTAGGTAGGTCCTTAAACACGCTTGTCTGTAGACACGCGTCGCAGTGTGAAAATGCATTAGCTCTATAACGGGGCCCATGCTAACATTGCACCGATTCACTACTGCGCAAGCTGATCGTCACAAGCACAACCACGCTTGGTTTCTAAAACATGCTATCGGACTTATTAGGGTGTGATTTGTCCGACGACTAATGCTAAGTCTCATTCAGTCTTGTGATCCACATCACCCCAATGCACACAAGACTGAGTCGACGTTCCATACATCTGTATGCACCAATAAGATCCATATTGGCTTAATCAGCATATCATACAAATGCATGCACCTCATCCTATCAATCACTAAGACATCAATGGCGGTCTTTATCCGTGCGAGTGGATGACCTCAACTGTTTGGTGCCACGTGTGCATCTAATACACACGCTTATTGTGTATGTTGCCAATGTAAAGTATATGCACATGTATGAATGAAAGGAATATAACACGCATATAACCAAAAATACTTTTATTGAAATAAGTCCAATACACTCCCACTAAATAAAAGGATTACATATATTGCATTCCCATACGCCTTACATGAATAGCGAATAGTTCTCGCGCTAAGGGTTTGGTCATCGGGTCAGCAATCATTTCCAAAGATGGCACATGAGATATTGTTATTTCTTTTGCTTCTATTTGTTCACGGATAAAATGTCACTTTCGTTTGATATGTTTTGCCCTCTGATGAAACTGGGGGTCTTTTACCAAGCATATGGCAGTTGTACTATCTGTTCTCAATGGAATGGGATCACGAACAATGGATACTAGTCCCAAATCCAACAGAAAACGGCGAATCCATATAGCCTCCATGTCCGCTAGTGCGCAAGCAACATATTCAGCCTCAGTGGTCGACATGACCGTACACTCGTGCTTCTTACCGGACCATGAAATGGCTCCCCCGCCCAGTAAGAACACATATCCCAATGTGGATTTACCGTCGTTGGGACCATCCCAAAAAGATGAGTCACTGTATGCTAATAAACTCAAGCCACCACCGGGATAGCAAAGCATCATATCTTTGGTGCCCTTTAAATATCGGAAGATTCGTTTGACGACATTCCAATGAGCAATACCCGGGTTAACCAACCCAACCGCATAGCAAATATCGGGGCGTGTGCACAACATAGCATACATTAAACTTCCTACAGCGCTGGCATAAGGTATGGAAGCCATTCTTTTTGTTTCAGCATCGGTTTGAGGACATTGCATTACACTTAATTTGCAACCCTTATCAAGCGGAGTCTCAACGGGACTAGCACTGGCCATTCTAAATTTCTCTAGAATTTTCTCAATGTAAGTTGTTTGGGACAAGCCAAGAATGCGTTTTGAATGATTCCGCGTAATTTTAACCCCTAAAATGAACTCAGCCTCACCCAAATCTTTCATTTCAAAAACAGTTGACAACCAAGCTTTGGTCTCAAGTAAAAAACCAATATCATTACAAGCCAAAAGAATATCATCAATGTAAAGGGATAGCAACACAAATTTATGTTTAGATCGCTTAATGTAAACACAATGATCTTCGTAACACATGGAGAAACCATTTGACAGGATTATATTATGGAACTTTTTATACCATTGTCTCGAGGATTGTTTAAGGCCATAGATAGATTTCTGGAGTTTACAAACTTTATCCTCATGGCCTTTTTCCACATATCCTATTGGTTGTTTCATGTATATTTCCTCATCACGATCACCGTTTAAAAAAGCGGCCTTAACATCCATCTGGTGTAATTCTAAATCCATGTGGGCCACAATAGATAAGATCATGCGGACAGAAGAAAATCTCACCACAGGGGAGAAAGTTTCTTCATAATTCACACCTTTTTTCTGTGTGAAACCCTTAGCCACAAGCCTAGCTTTAAATTTGTCAATGGAACCGTCGGCCTTTCGCTTAATTTTCAAAACCCATTTATTTGTAATGGCTTTCCTATCCTTGGGAAGATCCATAAGATCCCATACATGGTTCTTCCGCATAGAGCTTATCTCATCATTCATCGCGAGCATCCATTCCTTCGAGTTTACAGATTCCATAGCTTCTTTATAAGAACGTGGTTCGTCGTCATCAGTTACAATGTATGCATAAGAAGTTCCCTCAATTTCAAAAAACTTCTTTGGAATCAATCCACGAGAAGAATGACGAAGCGCATCAAGATCATTCCCACTTGCCTGTGACTCCATAGGATCTCTCGCACTAAGACCAGCAAGTGGTATCGGCTCCTCGTGGTAGGAGAAGTCATCCATTTCAAATACTTCAATGGACACCCTTGTCTTCTTCTTTTCAGGATATTGAAACTCGAAGAAATCTACATCACGAGATTCTTTTTCAATTAATCTGCCATTGACATCCTCATGAACTAGAACATATCCTTTTGATAATTCAGAGTATCTCACAAAGATACTTGAGATTGTCTTACGCTCCAATTTATTAGGATTCGTGATAAGGACATGCCCTAAAGAACCCCACGGGCGTAGGTCTCCCAAGGAAGGTTTTCTACCGGTCCACAACTCATACGGAGTCTTTGGAACAGACTTAGAAGGGACTCTATTTAATATATATGATGCAGTTAATAATGCATCTCCCCAAAAGGAGACAGGTAAATTTGCATGAGCCATCATTGATCTAATCATGTCTAACAGGGTCCTGTTACGTCTTTCCGCAACTCCGTTTTGTTGTGGGGTGTAGGCCATAGTCAGTTGACGAGAAATTCCATTTTCCATGCAAAAACTTTTAAAAATCTCCGAAGAGTATTCTCCACCTCGATCGGTCCTAAGGGTCTTGATGTTTTTGTCAAACTTATTTTGAACTTCTTTTGTAAAAATTTTGAAAAAATCAATTGCCTCATATTTGTGGGAAATAAAAAATACACGACCATAACGAGAGTAATCATCAATGAAAGTAATAAAATATCGATTTCCTTGTCTATTAGCCACGTTCATTGGTCCACAAATGTCAGAGTGGATGATCTCAAGGGTGGCTTTGGATCTTTCAGCCTTTGGAAAAGGTTTTCTTGTTGCTTTGCCTGTCACACAAGATTCACATGTGGGCAACTGTACTTGTGTGAGAGATCCAAGCAGGCATTCCTTAACCAATTGGATCATTCGATCTTTTCCTATGTGGCCCAATCGAGCATGCCACTTTATAGATTCGGAACTTGTGTCATGCACCATAAATAAATCAGAAAATCCAACCATTGAATTATTGAAATCCAAAACATATAAGTCTCCTACAATAAAACCCCATGCATAAATAGAACTATTTTTTCTAATGGAAACTCTATCCTTAGTAAAACGAAAATCAAAACCGTCCCTCGCGAGTCGGCAAACAGAGAGGAGGTTCCGTCTCATGCCAGGTACAAAAAGCGTCTCATGGAGCACCATGGTTTTTCCGGTAGATGTTGAAAGATAATAATCTCCAATTCCCAATATGTCTTCTGAAGAATTATTTCCCATGTAGAGCTTGTTGCAACCGACATCTATTGACTGGAACTCCCGAAAACCACTCCTATCCTTTGTCACGTGCTTGGTTGCCCCTGAATCAATTATCCATCCATTAGAGCTTTCATCCACATAAAGTGCTTCGGAGCAAACCAAAGAGAGTGACAAAGTTAGGGTGTTTACCGATTTTCGTTTGGGGTAAGTTTTAGCGATGTGGCCAAGTTCCTGACATTTATAGCATTTGGTTTTGGCTAAGTCCCTGGGCTTGTTACGCTTCCGATGCTTCTTTTGGTCTTGCTTGGGTGCACTCTGGTCCTGTTTAGGCTTATTCTGGTTGTCTACCCCATTTTGAGAAGTCCTATTTTGAAACTTACATTTACTTTTGGTCCCCTTAGTCCCCGACCCTGATACAGGCTGCTGTTTTACAAATAGTGCTTGTCCAGCGATCTCTACTTGAACTCTTTGGGCTTCGAGTTCGAGATGGCGACACAGATCCTTAAAAGTTTTGACTGCCTCTGTGTGGGTCAAAATTTATTTTATTGTGCGCCAAGAATCAGGTAAAGATCGCAGGACTGCAATGATCTTTTGGTCCTCAGTTAGTACATTCCCTGTCCTTGCAAGATCTGCAATCATTTGACTCATTTTGCGAAGGTGGTCCCTGAGGTTCACACCTGGGGCCATCCTATATGCATCAAATTCCATGGTCATTACACGGATCTTACCAGCGGTAATTTCACCATATTCTCCTTTCAAGGCATCCCACATCTCCTTAGCCGTGCCGTAGGTTTCATAAGTGGGAACTAATTCAAAATGCATACTACTCAGCATAATGTTGCGAGCAGTCCGATATCTTTATCCCATTTCTCAAAATCATTCAATGCGGGCATGGGTGCAGCATCATTTGCTAATTCGGGTCGGGTCTTAATCGATTCCTCAAGGTATACGTGACCTCTTGTTCATCGAACAAGTAAATCATGGTCCGGTACACTTATCATAGTTATTACCATCTAACTTATCTCCTTATTAAGGTCAGCAATGATATTTTTGGAAGCCATCACTGAAAAAGGAAAAGATAAAAAATATGATGATCAATGAATGCACAACATTGGCAAACTCACACATACGTATCGATTGCCCTTTTTGCACTCAAATCATTCCGAGAATTAGGACATTGTAGTGAAAACCCTTCATGCCTAGGGCTAATTCGGGGCAATCAAAAATAATTATCGTAATTACATGGGTGATTTGATAGCATCATGCAATTTAATACTTGGATGCAATGACAAATATGCATAAAAAATACAACAAAAGACTATTATGGATGATGTGAATCCTTTTAATAGGAAAAATTGTTGTAAAAAGTTTATTATCCCCCGCATCTATGAGGGCCCACAAAGAAATGCTCAACTGGATAAAGCTTGCACCTAAGCCTCCAATTCGGTCTTATGAAATCAAATCAATCAAGTAAGCCCCCAGGAAAATGGTGGGGTCACAATGGTCCTGCTTAAAAACCACTTTCCTCGAACATAGACTGTCTCCCTTTAGTGGGACAAGGCTTTTCTTGGAATCAACTCGATCAAAGAGCGCAATTGGTGCAAACTCGGTGGTCTTTGTCCTATTAAGCAAGAACTCCTAGGGAACTGGCCATAAAATACTATGACATGGCCAAAAGATATACGGAGATGCATGTAATGCTTATGCTATGTATAGTGAAGACATCAGATCATGAACACATAACGTGATTCAATAATTTAGTGCTCAAAACTTAAGCAGTAATTGGGAGTATGCATAGGCATCATAGCTACTCAATCCATCATAGCCAATTTGATTAACAAATTATTAACATGGAAACAAAAAAAATTAATCACGCATGAATTAATGGCCTTAATACCAATTGGGCCATAACCAATTCATGATGACATCTTGCTGTATCCAATATAGTTTATGCTATATATAAAAAAAAATTTTGATATAGGACTAGCAAGTAGGTCCCGGAACACACATGGTTCATCAGAAGCAAACTGATAAAATACTATCTATAGAACATGATTGACCTGGTGTGCATGTCCTTTGTATAATACATAACATATACACACATGATGGCATAATGGGCATTTAGATGTTTGGTTAAGTCATGACAATTTGGTTCGTAGAATTGATTATACATAAGTCTAAGCACACATCCAAAAGTGATCAAATGGGCATAAGTGTTAGTGAGCAACCGTTTGTCTTCTCACGTATCATTACCTTGTAATGATATGTATAAAATTAATGTATATGTATAAATATGATAAGAGCATCTGGCTGTATCAATAAGCACAAGAGCATTTATTACCATCTGCTAAGTCATGTTTTTATTTGCAAAACAGATTCATTCCTTTTCTCCATTTATACACTAACCCGATACCAATCGGATCATAATCGGCATTTAGATGATTTTGATTTTTGTACAAGGCTGCCAAGTAGTACTCCTTTGGTCCTTCCTATCATATATAGAAGAGGAAACCACACAACTAGCTTGAAAAAGGACACCCTTTCTCCATCATAATAAAGTGATCACACGGTTTACATAGAAGAAATCATCCAATGTTATACACAATCTAATATTATTACCAAGGTTTCGGGTTACTTCGCAACCAAAATCAATCCAATTCCTGCCTGAGCACGCCAATAAATGCTCTGATACCAATGAAGGGTGTAAATATAGCGGAAGCAAGGATATATAGGTGTTGGCTGCTACAAAACATGATTAAGACAGTGTCGGCTTGAATCAGGCAATTGTGTGGAGATCTGTGAATGTCTACAAGAGATCAGTCACATATGAGTCACTCTTCAATATCCAAGGGCAAGGATGGACACCCTGGATGCAGAAGATGATGATGGAGAATTGGAGATCTAGTGGAAGGAAGATGAATTCTTCAAAGTTATTTCAGGCTATATCTCTCATCTCTATATATAGCCCTTAGGCTAAAGGGTGATGAGATCTCTATTCAAATTCGAATTGAGAGATGATTATGATCAATCTCTCTCAATTTGAATTTGAATGTAGATATGATAAAGAGATAGAGAGTTGGATAAAACTCAAGCTATCCTTATCCATATCACCATGAGACTCCTTGTGAGGGGTGTATCTTTATGAGTGGGGTCCATCCACATGTAAACACAAGTGGGTCCCATCACAAATGCCAACATTTACAAAATAGATGCAGTGAGAAATAGAGCTCTAGAATGAAAAAGGCTACACGAGGTAGTGGCAGCTGGACAAGGATACCATGAACTGAAGGATCATTATTAAAGCCTGCAATAGAATTAAGTACTCTTCACTGCTGTCTTCAGGTAAATGAACTTCATGAGATGTTACGCCAACAGCCTCACAAGCCTTTTCTTATTGCGTACATAGGTTTGAGAATCCTTCCTTGGACAACAACTAAAATGACTGCCAACCCTGGAAACTACACCAGTTGCGTCTTTCATTCTACATATTTAATCAGTGATTTCATCTTTGATTTGTTTTGCAATTGACTTTCCATCAATTACTTTTGCAGAAGCTTCAACAGTCATTCCTATGTACAAACAAATCAAAGGAGATATCAATCCCAAGAGGTTGTAATTGAAGCCTGACCGAAGCATGAAGATCTGATGGACTAAAACTAATAGATGAGTCAATCATTCAAGGAGATCATAATAATTAAGGTTTTTTCATGGTCCATTGAGGATGGACAATCAATTTCTAGGTTACGTATGGAAAAACCAGGATTGTATTTAGCACTCCTACATTCATTATCCAAACATAAACTTTTATCATTCAAAATCATGCAAATCAATTCTCAAGGCTTTGCCC